>RYFJ01004579.1:0-46603 GCA_003991445.1 Oryza meyeriana var. granulata | reverse complement strand
GAACTGTCGCCTTATCTTCCTCTTGAATCAAACTTTTTTTCCATAATGTGACATTCCTCACTATCTACAAGAACGGTCTAATCCTAGATGAAAGAAGAAATAGAAAAAATCTAAGAAGAGCGGCCTCCCCCTCCATCAAGAGTAATGAACTACGGTGCTGATACAGTTACAGAAAAATTAACTAAAATTACCAAACTTCCCTGATGTTTTGAGGCAATTCAACGGAAAGCGGCATAAGAATATATAACCCACGGATAAAGTTGAGCTAATCCAGCAATCTTGCTTGTAAAATGGAAAAGATCCATGGGCTTACTCTCTAGCGAATTAAATTAGCCAAGGTGAATCGCGTTCATGAGCCCATACCAACAGTTCTCATTTATTCTTGCCGAATATCACGCCAAGATTAAGAACATAAACCAAGTCGCCCAAACAAGATGTCCCAAATAAAGAACATCCATCCATACGATAAACTATTCATCCAAAGGATTATATCCATTTGAAAGTTGTGAAGAGTTTAACCATAGGTAAATCTCTTAACCATCCATCAAATAAGTGAGGATTCATTAAAAATTGTGAACGTTGCCCTACCATAATGTTGATGTGTTTCTAATGCAATAAAAAGTAACCCAATCCAATGTATTTTAACATTTTTCAGAAACTTGCCAAATAAACGCGCCCAAAGCAGAAATATTACATAGACGCCACGGACCTGGCGTCATCGCAAGGAAAACTATATCCAAAAATGTCTTTTATCCCGCAATTAATTTGGAACCGCGTGCATCTAAAGCACCCTCCCTAAAATCAATGTTAGTTGTTATGCAAACCTAGAGCAATAGCATGATGAACCAAGAAATCTCCAGTCTTTGTTTAAGAAAATGCGGAATTACTATTCTCGTTACAGCATTCAACCATCCGGTAACATAGGGTTCAAACCCGCATTGAAAGCGAGACCGTCGTTAAGGTTAAGAGTATATCGAAACCCATATGTTCGTCTTACCATGACGATTGTATCCATTGGGCCAAATATTAGGTTCCGATCAAGATGCTCTTGGAGTTTACCAAAAGCAAGCAGACGTCATTATGACAAAAGGACCCAAGGTATGGAATCCTAGGAAGAGATAGCCCAACTTAATGAGAAATGATAGCTTCTTATGTTCTAACATTTCTTGCCAATACATTATCTTCATTTCTGTTCTGGATTTGTAATCCCTTTAATGAAAAAAAATAGTTCCATGAGCAAAAAGCCCCTATTCATGATGAACCCTACAATGTATTGGTGATGAGTATATAAAGCTACTTAGTAGATAAAGTCTTGTGCCTATGAATGCATAAGAAGGTAAAGAGTACATATGTGAGCTACTTAAGGAAGTATACCCCAAAGAAAGCTTAGAGCAAGACTAATTGAAAATGAAATTCGAATTATTGTGTGTCGTAAAGGCCCTTATGCCCACACCCTAATCGACCCCCCGGAGGAGTATGTGCTTCTAAAGATTTTTGAGTGTGCCCAATTTCCGAAGTTATTTGAATGCATTATGACCGCAATGAGAAAAATAAAATCTAATACTAATGATGTGAGCAATTATCGGTCATCACAAACTTTGTGTTTTGTGGATGGAATCCCCCAAGAAAGAGTTAAAATAGCAGTTCCCGCTCCTTGAGTACCAAATAAATGATTACTTGAATCAGGGTTTTGGGCATAAGATTCCACTGGGACCCGTCAGAAGGGTCCCAACACCCTGGGGATAGGGTAATGCGTCTAAGAAATTATTCCATCGAACGACTCTCCCCGGGATGCATGTAATAGCGACATGAACTAAATGTCCTGTCCAAGCAAAGAAGCGACCCCGAAAAGTCCTAACAAATGATGATTGAGATGAGATTCCACGTTTTTGAACCACGAAAAGGCTTGGTTTCCATTTGGGTTGTAGATGTAACCAACCCCCTATTAAGGATAAGCGTAGAAGAAGAAATAATAGGAAAAAAGGGCTCCTGTATAAAGATCTTCACTTGGTCCGTAATCCCAATTGTATACCACCACTGATAAACCCCAGAATAGGGGATATTCACTGGACCGGCGGCGCCTCCTCGAGTAAAGGCTTCCACAGCGGGTTGACCAAAATGAGGATCCCAAATCGCATGTGCAATAGGTCTACGTGTAAAGGATCCTGTATGCATGATTCAAATTTCCTTGCCAAGCGACAGAAACAGATTTCCAGATGTTCCATAGAAAGATTATTGCCAATTACCCAAAGTGAGAAGCAAAAATGTTCTAATAAAGACGTTCCTCAGTAATGTCATCATGACTTTCAAAATCATGTGCGGTAGCAATACCAAACCAAATACGATGAGTAGTGGGGTCTTGAGCTAAGCCTTGGCTAAACCTGGGAAATCTTAATTCCATAATGCCTTTCAAATCCTCCTAGCCACTATCCTACTGCAATAATTCTCGCTAAGAAGAATGCCCATGTTGTGGCAATTCCACCTAGAAGGTAATGGGTTACTCCTACGGCACGTCCTTGTATAATGCTCAAGGCTCTAGGTTGAGTAGCAGGAGCAACTTTTAATTTGTTATGAGCCCAAACGATAGATTCAATGAGCTCTTGCCAATAACCACAGCCGCTGAACAAAAACATTAAACTGAAGGCCCAGACAAATGAGGCACCTAAAAAAAGACCATATGCGGATAATGAAGAACCATAAGACTGAATTACTTGGGTTGCCTGTGACTACAAGAAATCGCGGAGCCACCCATTAATCATAATGGAACTCTATGCAAAGTTTCCCCCTATGATATGAGTTACCACCCCTTGATCACTTATAGTACCCCAAACATCCGACTGCATTTTCCAACTGAAATGGAAAATGACTACCGAAATAGAATTGTACATCCAGAATAGACCTAAGAAAACATGATCTTAGGCGGATACTTGACATGTTCTCCCTCGCCCAGGCCCATCGCAAGGGAAGTGAAAACCAAGATTTGCTTTATCGGGTATCAAACAGGAACTGCAAGCAAATAAAACACCTTTCAAAAGTATTAATACAGTCACATGGATTGTAAATGTGTGAATGTGATAGACTAAAAAATCTGCGATTCCTAATGGAATAGGTAACAAAGCAACTTTGCCGCCTACTGCTACTAACTCGCCACCTCCCCACGTTAAGCTGGTACTTGTTGTTGCACCAGGAGCTGTTACGCCAGGCGCACCAGCATGGAGATTTTGTACCCATTGAGCAAAGATCGGTTGTAATTGTATGGCTGTATCCGAAAACATATCTTGGGGACGACCTAAAGCACCCATGGTATCATTATGAATGTACAAACCAAAACTGTGAAAACCTAGAAATATACATACCTAGTTAAAGTGGGATATGATTTCATCATGGTGTCTAAGGACGCGATCTAATAGATCGTTGTATCGAGTCGTTGGATCATAGTCTCTTACCATAAAAATGGCTGCATGTGCAGCAGCACCAACTATTAGAAATCTGCCAATCCACATGTGGTGTGTGAACAAGGAAAGTTGTGTACCATAGTCAGTAGCTAGGTATGGATAGGGGGGCATAGAGTACATATGATGAGCTACAATAATGGTTGTAGAGCCTAGCATAGCTAGGTTAAGAGATAATTGAGCATGCCATGACATTGTTAGGATTTCATAGAGACCTTTATGGCCCTGTCCTATAAATGGCCCTTTATGAGCCTCCAAAATATCTTTCAGGCCATGACCAATAGCTAAATGATGGTGCGCAATATTGCTCAACCATAGACCACCGGTTATTGGATCTAGCCCTCCGCAAAAAGTAAGAAATTCTGCATATTTGGACCAATTCAAGGTGAAAAAGGGGGTTGCTCCTTCGGAAAAACTAGGATAAAGTTGAGCCAAAAGGTCGCGATTCAAGATAAATTCATGAGGAAGTGGTATCTCCTTAGGATCAACCCCAGCGTCAAGAAATTGGTTAATCGGTAAAGATACATGGATTTGGTGCCCCGCCCAAGAAAGAGACCCAAGTCCTAATAACCCTGCTAAGTGATGATTCAACATGGATTCTATGTCTTGGAACTAGGCTAATTTGGGAGCGGCTTTTTGATAATGGAACCACCTAGCAAAAAGCATTAACGATGCAAAAATCAATGCACCGATTGCGGTACAATAGAGTTGTAATTCACTAGTTATTCCGGATGCTCGCCAAATCTGAAAAAACCCAGAGGTTATTTGGATTCCTCAGAAACCCCCGCCTACATCACCATTCAATATTTCTTACCCTACGATTGGCCAAACTACCTAAGCACTGGGTCCAATGTGAGTAGGATCACTTAGCCATGCTTCATAATTGGAAAAAGGGCACCATGGAAGTACATGCCACTCAATCAAAGAAAGATAATGGAGAGTTGACTGAAATGAGCACTAAAGACATTTCGAGAGATCTCCTCAAATCACCGGTATGACTATCGAAATCATGAGCATTAGCATGTAGGTTCCAGATCCAAGTGGTAGTATTAGGGCCCTTTGCTATTGTTCTTGAGAAATGGCCGGGTTTGGCTCATTCCTCAAAAGATGTTTTTACAGGATCCCTATCCACAAAAATTTTTACTTCTGGTTCCGGCGAACGAATAATCATTAAGTCCTCCTCTTTACGGACAAGACATACAAAGAGACCCGCCAACTTTTTAGTGAACCTTTGAAAGATAGATATTATGATTAGTCCTTTTCTTTACTATCTACCGTCCTTCTATTTTTTTTAGTTATTCACTGGAGCAATTATATATTGAAGTCAATCTGAGGCAAGTGTTCGGATCTATTATGACATAAGGGTTGGGTGCCTAACGGACAATGTTTATCTTGGATTTCTCCACGTAACAAAAAAACCTTTTTTAATTTAAGAAGCTAGTGTATTTTTTTTAAGAGTATAAGTCCCTATCTATATCTACTTTCCTTGAGCATAATATAGATTTTTTAATTCAATTCCAAATTACAAGATAATTCATTAGAATTATTAATAAGATGGTCATGATATATTAGCAATATTTATGTTGCCCCTTTTTATTTGCTTTATTACTTCTATTCTAGACCCTATCGTTTATCCTTATGAAATATAATATAAAATAGAAGGCACAGGAAAGAGATATAATGAAATTCTTGATTCGATCTTCCGACCTAATTTATTTGATTAATGGATCAACAACCAAATCCCCATTTTATGAAAAAGGAGAGTGGTCTTATTCAAATTCAAAACGCTTCATAATCTTCAACCAGTTCTGTGCTTCAATATAATTTCCCAGAGTAAGCACTATAGCTTGTTTCCAATACTCAGCTGCTTGATCAAACCAAGCTTTTGCAATTTCCGAATCACCCTGTAGAATGGCCTGTTCTCCCCTGTCAGAATAGGTAGTTCCTTCCCCTAGAACCGTACTTGAGAGTTTCCTACCTCATATGGCTCAGAAATTGCTATCTTAATTTCCCTTATCTTAACTGAATTCGATTTCTCAAAAATCGATCTAATTTCTTCTTGGGTTACGCAGAAGAAGTTAATTACCTAAGTTTCAAACCCTAAATTTTGATTAATAATCAATTTGATCTTTTCTCCCACCTGCAGAAAAATGAAGCATAGATAGACCTATATCCTTCGCCCGAATTTTCTGAAAGGTAACTATCTCGGTTTCATATATGAAATTTCTATAGAATCCTTGAAAAAGACTTTTTCCCATAAGCAAGAAAAAAGAACTTACTATCTTTGGGATCTGATACTACACCGCTGCTTAATCCTTTAGTGGATTGGCTCTATTACATAAGTGGATTCCTAAATTTTGCCCCATATCATGGGATAAGTAAGCAGTTTTTTTAAGTTGTATCGACCCAGTCGCTCACTAATTGATCTTTACGGTGCTTTCTCTATCAATTTGAGAACTTTATCCATAGAGTAGTATAGGCCATACTTTCTTTCTTCCTATTTTGATTCTTGTGAAGTGTCCTTTCTTCCTACAGCTGATAGGGCAAAATCATTGTTTTGACGATCCCTATGTAGAAAGCCCTTTTTCTTAATAAATACTAGAAAAATTGATCCTTTCTTACTTTTCTTTCTATAGTGGAGATAGTCACATGTAATGACAGATCACGGCCATATTATTAAAAGCTTGCGGTAAGAAGGGGTTTCGTTCTAGTGCCCAGAAATAATATTCCAAAGCCTTTGTATGCTCTCCATTGCTTGTGTGTATAAGGCCTATGTTATAGAATATATAACTTTAATCATAGGGAACAATTGCTAGTCGCGTAGCTTCATAATAATTCTACAAAGCTTCCGCATAATTTCCTTCGGATTGAGCCAACATCCGTTACGGTCGTTCATTCTATTCAAAAAATCTCCGTTCCAAAACCGTACATGAGGTTTTCATCTCATACAGTTCCTCCCTTCTGTACATAGTACTAAGCGAAATGATCTAGATAATAAAAATAGAATTAGTTCCATCTCATTATGGACTGAAAGGGGCTGGTATTTTTCCAAGAAATCTCTAGCCAACCTTCCCACAAGAGGTGTTTCTTAACACCAATGAATTCTATTAATGCTAGAGGAAAATGATAGCTCTAAGAATTTCTTTGTTCTCAACGCTTCCTATTTAGAGGAATTGGCCACTTCAACAATCTTTGATGGTTATAGGGGTAACCAAAGTACAAACTTGATGGTTGTTTGTTATCCCAACCATTCTTTCCAGCCCTAATACCAATCAGGAAAGGGCTAATTTATAACAAAGTTTTTCTCTTGTTGATTCCTATTTCTAGGTGTAGTGCTTTTATCCCCTATGCTACCTATTAGTAGTAGTAGAGTAGGATTAGCCTATAATACAGAACCTATCCTGTAGGTGTGTCACGCCCAGAAATTCACCAGAATTTTCAAAGCTAATTTGTGCAATAAATCCTCGTCCAGGAATCAGCCAAGGTACACAAATTGACAATTTGATAAACATAACCAAAATGAAATAACGATAAATACTTACAACAGAGGCACTTAGTCCTCACACAGAAGAAAACATCAGCGGAACGGCAACTAGCGTAGCTTCAGCTCCAAGCCACAGGCAGCTCAACTAGGGTATAAGCCAAACACCAACTTCTCCTCCTCGCAAAGCTTCTCTCTAAAGATTGCAATAATGCAAGACTGAATACCACCCACCGTACTCAACAAGCCACACTAGGGAATGCAATGTAATGCAACAGGATACCAAAGAAAAGGCATAATATGGCTTATTTGCGTAAAACAGTATTTAAAACATTTGCATTTAAAATCATTAAAAATAGTATAGTTTAATTATTAATCAGTATTGAATCAACCACTGAACAGCGCTTCAACGCAGTTCAGGCCCAAACCATAACTTCTCCAACCAAGAGCTATCAATATTCCATCATTTATTTTCATTAATGAGTAGTGTGGGACTAATCACAGAAAACATTGCTAGGCTCGCCCTTAACCGTGGGCACGGCTATCCGAATAGTTTTACTCTGGCTAGAGATGTACCAATTTACCCACGAGACACAACTCCACAGCACATCACTGTGCCCCTCAATACCACCACGGTACCTCAGTAAGGAATTGTGACAGGATCATTCATGTAACTCGCCCAATAGGAGAGCCTCACGACCGAACCTCCGGTCTCCGTAGGGGTGATCAATGCCCTCCCCGCAAGACGGTCCGACGCCCGAAGCATGGCCTTATTGGCACTGCCATGTGTGGACTATATACCAGCCACAAACACGCCCTGGTGCCTCCTATTGAACTCGGCACACTTCAAACTCCTGCAAGCCCATACTAGCTTGTGGTTAGCACGAGTGTTGCTTCGCAACAAGTAGTCCGCGAACCAGTCCTTAACTGTCATGAGCACCGCTAGCAACAAACACAACCCTGGTGCTCACAACCCACCATTCAGTCAAGTTTTAGTTAACATAGTTAATTAATCAACCATGACTCACGGTCGTGAAAATATAGCCAGTATATATTAATTAATCAGAATGAATGAATAATTTCCCACATATAATGATACTATAGTTTCTAGGCATGGCTAAGCAACTCCTAAATAATCTAGCCAGATAAATATTTAAACATCCAGCTAGTCAGTATTATTCACCCAAGGTATCAAGGTATAGATAGCAATAACCAAAATGGCCATAAATATCAAGGAATATTGGCTATTAAATAATTACCCGTAATAATGTCATTCTAAAGCATTTCATGCAATAACTTTAAAATAAAAGTAGTTTTCGCAAACGGGATCAACATGCTCAAGGAGATTGTCATGTGACTTGCCTTGCAATCGCAAAAGTCTTCAAATACTCTTCCGAACTCTTCCGCAGACTCCGTGATCTTCCGAAACGGCAATATACGTAACTACACATAAAACAATATAATCCTAAGAAACTCCATAAACAATACATAAAATACATAAACAAGTCATTATGATTTTATATGAATTTAGAAAGAAGAACGGGTCGAATCGGAGTTCGGATGGAAAAGATACGGCTTTCGGGAATATTGATTCGGAATAACTCCGGAAAAGAATTGGAAAAGAATATTCTCGGGAATATTCTCTAAATTTTTGGATTAAAACTAATTATTTTGGATAAATGCTGAGATATGGGATCCATGATCAGTGACCAGGCGTATGGTGGACTTGGTTCATGGATTTAGAAATAGGAGGGGCGGATGGAATGTGGAGGTGGATAACATGTGGCCGAAGGGGATGAGGTGGCAACCGAAGTGACAGCTGAGGTGGCTAGGGCTGACATGGCTTTGACCGATTAAAAGGCTTAGCGGCCAAGGTGGCTTGGATCGACTTCGGATTATCGGACGATTGAGATTTATTGGGGCACTATGCCTCGGGTCCCCTAGTCATGCACTGGGAGAAATACCGGGGCCTAGAGGTCAGAAAGGAGAATACTGCTGAGGGTGTCCGATGATGTGATGACGGTGTCCCGTGGCATACAGAGGCAAAAAGGGAGACGGACCGGGGACGGCGTGGCCAAGACGAGCCAGAGGGACACGGCGATGGCGACAGACTTCGGGTTCACCGGTGGCACTGAATCACAGAGACGGCGATGACGGCTCGTCAGCCGGGACGACGGCAGATGGGGAGTAGAGCAGGGATGGGATGAGGTGGCGTAGTGATGGTGGCACTGCAGGCAACAGCAGGAATGGCGACGGCAGGCGACGACACCAGGTGGCGGAAAAGACGGCCTAAAGGCGGTGCGGTGGACCGGCGACGGAGCAGCGACCCGGGCAACGTGATGGCGGACAGCCAGGAGGGAGCGGGCGACGGCCGGCACGACGACAGCGGGGGATGTAGCGGCGCTTGGCGAAAAACGACGAGGAGCAGGAGGCAGAGGCGACGAGGGGAGGCACCGTTGGGGCAACACGGCCGGAGAGGAGGCTTAGATGCCGGCGACGACGAAGCAAAGGTGGGTGCGGCGAGATGGCCTTGCTGCTGGCGCGGCGACCAACCGGCGGCGCACAGCAAGCAGATGAGGACGCGACGGGCGTCGCTGTAAACGGCGGCGACGATGCCGGGCGGGGAGCAGAAGCGGTGCGAAGCAGAAGCGGTGCGAGGCAGACAGCGAGGCGGCGGACTCCAAGCGACGGCGGCAGCAGATAGGGCAAGACAGAGGGCGGCAGAGGCAGCGATGTCGGCACTGGAGAGAACGGTGCACAGGCGATAGACGACGACGACTACCTGGCAACGACGACGACGAACAGGAGGCAGAGGAGGATGGGCGACGATGCCGATTGGAAAAGAGCAATGGCAGCGATGAACCAAAGAAGGGCGGCTTCAGTCCGAATGCTCACCGGCGGTGGGGATTGAAGACGACGGCGGCGAAGCAGAGGCGACGGCAGACCGGCGCTGGCAGCGCGGCGAAGCCAATGAAGAGGGAACAGCGACGGCGGCTGGGAAAGGACGGCAGCTCGACGGTGATGCTAGACGGAGACGCCAGGGACGACGCGACGACGACAGGCGGCTTCCCGATCCGAGGCGTCGAAGGAGGAAAAGAAGATGGGGCATTGGGGACGACGGGGTGGATGCTCACCGGCGACGGGCGGTAGACGGGGATGACGACGACCACGGCGACCTCTGTCGGCGGCAAGGCAGAGATAGCCGGCAGGGCGGCGGCTGAGGCAGCGTAGGACGCCAGCGCGGCGGCAGGTGTAGACGGCGGCACGGCACGCTGGCGGTGGTAGATGGAGACAGCAGGGCGGCGCGACGGGGTGGCGGCGGCGGCCTGGCGGCGTGGAGAGGAGCAGAGCCGGCTAGGGCACAGGGCTGGCGGCTGAGGCATATATAGGGGCGGCGGCGGGTTCGGCGGTGGCTGTTGCGGGGCGGAGGCTCAGGGGGCGGCGCACGGCCGAGATCGGGCGCAGGTCAGCGCGAAGGTCGAGGGGCTCGGGGCCGGGGTGGCAACAGGCCGCGCGGCGGCGCGGGCCGAGGAGGCGGGCCGGTGGCGGCGCATGGCGCAGGCCGGGCCGAGGAGCAGCGCGAGGGACGCAGGAGAGGCAGCTCGGCCTCGGGAGGCAAAGGAGAGAAGAAGCAAGAAGGAAGAGGAACAGTGGCCCGGAGAGAAAAAGAAAAAAGAAGGGAAAGAAAAAGAAAATAAAAGGGTAAGATTGGAAAGGAAAAATGGGAATCTTTTTTCGGAAAATTCCAATTTCGCAAAAATTGGAATTTGGGGATATTTGTGGAATCTGAGTCGCGTTCTAGAATTTAGAAATTTTGGAAATATTCAGGACATTGGAATTATCTGAGTACGAGGATATATATATATATATATATATATATATACTATATATACACGTATATTAATTGGGAATCGAAGGGTATTTGGACGAATTTAGAAAACAAAAGTATATTTAGTGGGGTCCAGGAAACAGAATATTTTGTGGGATTCCGACAATGGAGAATATTTTCCCGATGGAAATTTGGGGAAACAAATATCGGGATATTCGAGGAATATTTGGGGAAACGAATATCGAATTATCCATCAGGTTAGAAACTAGAGGAGATTTTCCGGGAAATATTTATATATCCAAAATAGATGAATATCTTGGGGATGCGGGATTCATTTTGACAGAAAAGGAGTTTAAAGGAATATCTGGGATTTATCTCAAAGGGACGTATAGATATTTTGAATACAAAGGATCTCGAATTGGGAGTCCAAGAGAGTTCTAGGATTTCAAAATGAATAAATCCGGAAATTCCGAATTTAGGTTTTCGAGGTGACTTTAGGGTTCTGGGAACGACACAAAACCCTAGAGGAAAAGGGAGTCAGAGTTCGCGATGAACGGGGAGACTTCAAAGGACTGAATCAGGAACGACCCGAATAGGGGAAAGGAAAAGAAATTTATTTATATTTATTTAATTACTTTAGTGATCTTTATAGCATTAAAATTAATTCTGTAGCTCCGAAAAATCCAAGAAAATTTCAGAGAGTTTATTAAATCACGGGGAATTTACCAGAAGTAAATGCCACCACGAAACACGAAGAATTTATTATTGTAAATACTCAAACACTTAAAATACTCCGACAGAACCCCTGGAATATAAAAGCATCCAAGTATTTATTTAAAGATTTAAACTCGGGATTTTTAATATTGGAAATTTCAAAATTTTATTCAAACTCTTTTCTCAAACAAAAATTTCTAGTGTATTCTTGTATTTCCATTTACCCACAATAATTTTTAATTAAGATGATTTTCAGGGCGTTACAAGGTGTAACCTTTCGCTCAATAATAAAATCTACAATTGAAGCATCTGAGGCCGCGTCAATCGAGGATACACGACAGAAGGAATTGCTAGTTCACCTCACCTTCCCTAAGCGTGGGTTTCCCGTACTAATTTTGGTTTTCTCTTCGTGAACCCCCGCTCTTTCTCGTAAGACTAGGGTGTAGGTAGGGCTAAAAAAACAAAAAAAGAGTCAAATCGCACCATCTCTATAATAAGTAAATGCCCTTTTTTCCCCTGAGGTTGTCGGAATTATTCGCAATAAAATATTGGCTACAATTGAGAAGGTCTTATCAACAAAATTTCCATTTATACGGGATCTAGGCATAATTCCCAACCCATTCTATCATTCTATATAGAATTCTTTTCATTCCTTCACAAAATAACATAAGAAAAACAAATCCATTCAATTCTTATAAATCGATCCCTATGCTCCAAATGGATAAGAGAGGTATTTCCGGTCAGCTCAAATTCTCTCTTTTTTCCTTCTGTTTGGACAAGAAGAGATAGAAAATATTTGACTAAGATTGGATTTCATTCCACTTTCCTATTTCTCAAAATCAACTTCTCTCATCAACTATTTCGCGTTTTGGAAGTCATTAATCGTCCCATACCCTATTTTATATTTGATTGTATGGGGTGGGATACCTTATGCAAACAGAATTCTAGGGTTCCTTTATTATGGAATAAGAAGAATTCTTCCATTCTCTTTTTCTTTGGTTTGGGGAAAACCCAAACTAAATTTTTTTGAGGGAGCGGAATTCCCAGTAAAAAAATCCTAGACCCATCCACTTAGATGAAAAGGAATTTTTCATCTTACAATGGAACCCTCGCACGGTTGTGGTTGTACCTGTACTGCAGGAATAGGAAAACTCGCTATTCACTCAGTATTTTTCCATAATTAAGATTATGAAAGAGAGATGGCTGAGCAGTTCAAGGTGTAGCATTGGAACTGCTATGTAGACTTTTGTTTACCGAGAGTTTGAATCCCTCTCTTTCCGTTTTTCTTAATTCAGCAATGTTAATGATTACAATGTATCAAATCAAATAACAATTTATTCCAGCAATAATACAATACCTTTATTTAATAGAAATTCTCTATACCAAATTACTGTGGTATGTAAAATACACATAGAGGAAAGAACAAAAATAAAAAGGAATCCAAGGGTTAATCCATTTCTGTTAGGTGAATGGGAAAATATGAATTAAGAGCCTTAGGTCGATTTAGTTCGGGTAAAAGGGAAGGGGAAGAAAATTCTATGAACCTTTCTATTTTTCCTTAAGTTCAAGTTTGACGAGAGTAATATTCTACAACTAACAACTCATTTATTTTGAGACCGACCCACTTCCTATCCAGGATTTTTTTACTAGTCCTTTATATTGCAATGTGTCAATCATCAAATGCTTTGGCAATTTCCCCAGGTCGGATGAAGCAATAGAATTTTGAACCAGATGTTTTGATCTTTGGTTATCCTTCGTAGTAATAATATCTCGGGGTTTGCAACGAAAACTTGGTATATCGACTATACGACCATTAACTAAAATATGTCTATGGTTAACTAATTGCTAGGCCTCGGGAATGGTTGAAGCCATACCAAATCGAAAAAGGATATTATCCAAACGCATTTCAAGTAATTGTAGTAAAACCTGACCTGTTGAACTTTTTTGCTTTTCCAGCGATATGTACATATCTAAGTAATTGTCGTTCTATTAGACCATAATGAAAATGCAATTTCTGCTTTTCTTGAAGACGAATACGATATTGTTCTCTTTTCCCAGAATGGAATTTCTTTTTTAGATTACTTCCGGATTTAGGTGTTTTTCTAGTGAGTCCTGGTAAAGCTCCCAGACGGCGTATTTTTTTAAAACGAGGTCCTCGATAACAGGACATGAAGACTCCTTTTTTATTTTATTGAAATTTCATTTTACACAATTAATTTCATTGTATTTACATTACAAAATACATCAAAATTAAAACAAAATTAAAGTAAAGAATAAACAGAGTAAAATCTACTTAAAATCTACTAAAGTACCACAAAAAATGGAATTTCATCAACATCTGGATTTTTATATATATATATAATTTATTTTATTGTTTTGTATCTAGCAAAATTTTAGGGTAGAACGACATAATAGATCCTGGATTCTCCATTTAATTCAGAGAAAAAGCGGTATTTTTATTCATGGAACATTAATAGAGAAAAAAGCCGACTATCGGATTTGAACCGATGACCCTTACATTACAAATGCGATGCTCTAACCTCTGAGCTAAGTGGGCTTACATAATAGAAATAGTGTAACAAATAGAAATATGTATAGTATAGGAAATCCGTAAAATGTCAGATCTTAATTATTAATCTTACCTATTAACTAGTTCGAAATTGGAAGTTCTACTTAGAAAAAAAAATACTAGAACTTCATAAAGTTAGATAGATTTTTTTGAACTTTCTTTTTTTCTCTAATTCGCAAATCTATTTTTCTAATAGAATAGAATCTATTCCAATTTCTATATTGAATTTGATTTTAGATATTTTTAATTTGATATGGCTCAGACGAATAATCTAATACATGGAAAAGAATAATATATATATGAAAGACATAATAAAGAGAACACGCGAATTTCGTGGTATTTTCAGTCCATCATTATAGACTTTTTTGAGATATTTTGTTCTTTGTTATTTGTTAATAATTTAATGATTAATATTTCACTAAGGAGAACATAGAATGACATCAAATGAAATTGCTAATTCTGATTAGCAAAAAAATGAATGAATATCAAGAGTTATAGTTGATTTTGAATACTCTAAAAAAGGAACACGGTAGGTGGGGGAGAGAGAAACCTTGGGATATATTGATTTGCATTGAATTGCAAATACATCAACGATAGAATCAATTCAATGCTGAATTTCAATAAGCGGAGTCTCTCAACTAGAGACGAACCGCTAGACTACATTGAGTAATGAATTCAACGATTCCAAAAAAACAAACGGATGGAGGAAATTGCACAAGGAATCCTGGTCTCAAAGAAAAGAAAATGGGGGATATGGTGAAATCGGTAGACGCTACGGACTTGATTGTATTGAGCCTTGGTATGGAAACCTACTAAGTGGTAACTTCCAAATTCAGAGAAATCCTAGAATTAAAAAAGGGGCAATCCTGAGCCAAATCCGTGTTTTGAGAAAACAAGCGGTTCTTGAACTAGAATCCAAAGGAAAAGGATAGGTGCAGAGACTCAATGGAAGCTATTCTAACGAATCAAGTTAATTATGTTATGTTGGTAGTGGAATTCCCTTCTAAATTAGAGAACGAAGGGCTTTCAAAACCTAATAACATATATATACTGGCATAGCAAACGATTAATCGCAGAACTCATATCATAATATAGGTTCTTTAATTCTTTTTTAGAATGAAAATAGGAATGATTATGAAATAGAAAATTCATAATTTTTTTAGAATTGTTGTGAATCCATTTCAATCGAATATTGAGTAATCAAATCCTTTTCCTTCAATTCATAGTTTTAGAAATCTTTTAAAAAGTGGATTAATTGGACGAGGATAAAGAGAGAGTCCCATTCTACATGTCAATACTGACAACAATGAAATTTCTAGTAAAAGGAAAATCCGTCGACTTTCTAAGTTGTGAGGGTTCAAGTCCCTCTATCCCCAAACCCTCTTTTATTCCCTAACTTTAGTATTTATCCTTTTTTTATTAATAGGTTTAAGATTCATTAGCTTATCATTCTACTCTTTAACAAAGGAGTGCCAAGAGAACTCAACGGATCTTATGTTATTCATTGAATACATTTCTTTTTTATGATAGTATCGGCAAGGAATGTCGATTATTAACTTGATTTTTAAGTATTATTAAATAAGCTTTGTACAATGCATAGGACTGCCCCCCCCCCCCATTTCCAAATTTTGAATTTGGAATACTTTATTGATTTTTTAGCCCCTTTAATTGACATAGATACAAATACTCTACTAGGATGATGCACAAGAAAAGGCCAGGATAGCTTAGTTAGTAGAGCAGAGGACTGAAAATCCTCGTGTCACTAGTTCAAATCTGGCTCCTGGCACAGAAAAAAAAGGATCCACCGAATAGGTATTGATACAAATACCTCGAGATGGGTTGGGATACATATTCGTTAATAATATGGATAGAGTATGATTTTTTTCATCTAAGTAGATAAATCTCTAAATAGAGGCACTTCTTTTTCTTCATTTTTGCATTTCTTAATTTTGCATTCCGCTATTCCGACAAATATTTTTTTATTCTTGTTTATCTTATCTTACTTTCCTAGTTGTTCTAAGTAATGCACGTGGTACAAAGTTTGTGGTAGGGAACTTCTTTGAGTCATTGTATTTTTCTGTTCATACGAAGGAAATGAATATGTGATTTTCCAAATTGGAGAATCCAAATGAAGCCCTTTTTGCTTAGTCTATTTGAACCTTTTTTGTATAATCAGAATTAATTAGAATGTAATAGGTATTCTGTTTCATCTAGGAACCTAGCGTAAAAATATTCCTTGAATTGCATAAAATCTGGAGTTGTGTTGTATAAGTGAGCATGAATTTCTTATCATTCAATGAGCATCTTGTATTTCATAGAAATTGGGGGTTATATAATCCTTACGTAAGGGCCAGCCTATCCAACTTTCAGGCATTAGGATACGTTTAAGGCATGGATGATTATCATAAGAGATTCCCACCATATCAAAAGATTCGCATTCTTGAAAATCGGAACTTCTCCAAATCCAGAAGACAGATGGGATTCTAGGATTATCCTTTTGGGCAAAGACTTTTATGCATAATTCTTCTGGGTTATCTATACCATATTGTATTCTTGTAAGATGATACACGCTAGCTAAAGATCCGCCGGGTGCAACGTCATAAGCACATTGGGAACGTAAATAATTGTAACCATATACATATAAAATGATAGCAATGGAATCCCAATCCTCTGCTTTTATTTGTAAAGTCTCTATTCCTCGATGATTGAAGCCCAAAGATCTATGAACCACCTCATGTTTGACTAGCCAATTAGATAACCAACCCTGCTGCATTATCTTGATCTCTCCTCCTTTGTATAAATATTTCACAGTTCAAATGCAAGTTTGAAATATTGCCCTGCTCTTTCTTTTTCTGCACAAAGAGTTCCTCCTAATTCACTAATTTGTAGGAAGATACGGGACTTTTGGATTTGAAAAAAGTTTCAGAAGATATGTCTAAAGCAGATTGTGATTGATAGAGCAATTCTTGCTCGTAAGTTCTAGTATGAGTACTGCGCCGAACATAAAGCTTGTGACCGGTAGTAAAACATCAATTTTTCTTTTGAGATAGAGTTCGATCCTCAACTATTTCTCGCGATATCTTCTTACGAAGTTTTGTTAGGGCATCTATAACAGCCTCTGGTTTAGGTGGGCAACCCGGCAAGTAGACATCCACAGGAATTAACTTATCAACTCCCTGAACAATACTATAGGAATCCGTACTGAACATTCCCCCAGTAATAGTACAGGCTCCCATAGCAATGACGTATTTTGGTTCAGGCATTTGCTCATATAATCTCACTAAAGAGGGAGCCATTTTCATTGTTACTGTACCGGCTGTTAAAATTAGGTCCGCTTGCCTAGGACTTGATCTTGGTACCAATCCATAATGATCAAAGTCGAATCATGAGCCTATTAATGAAGCAAATTCAATGAAATAACAACTGGTACCATATAGAAGGGGCCATAAACTGGAGAGTCTTGACCAATTCGAAAGATCTTTTGGTATAGTTGAAATAACGGAATTGGAACTTGTTTGGTCAAGTAGGGGTAACTCAATCAAACTCATAACTGTCTTGATGGAATCTTTTCCTTCTTTTTTTTTGGTCTGAATATTCAGTTAAGACCATTCCAAGGCTCCTTTTCGCCATGCATAAACTAAACCAACAACTAGGATAAGCACAAAAATAAAAGCTTTGATAAAAACAGATATACCCAATACGTCGAAACTCATTGCCCAAGGGTAGAGAATGACCATTTCCACATCAAAAACAACAAAAACTAGCGCAAACATGTAATAGCGTATTTGGAATTGTAACCAAGCCCCTCCCATGGGTTCTATACCCGATTCATAACTAGAAAGCTTCTCCGGTCCTTCACGAACCGGAGCTAAAAGTGCTGAAATCCAAAATGCTAAAACAGGAATAAGGCTTGCTATTATTAGAAATACCCAAAAAATATCATATTTGTGAAGCAAAAACATAAATGTACTCCCATTAATGTGGAATAGACGGAACTGAATTAGTCAATTCAAGTTAGCATTGTCAATTTATATAGAACTTCCCACTTTTCCTCGGTGAAACAAGAATAGGTTTTGCTCAAACCAAAGTGCTTAGTTTAGCCTTTGTTTCCTCTTTGCCATGTCTTCTTTAAAGATTCATCCAATGGAATCCCAACCCCCTTTCTTTTTTTATTTCCATTCTATTTAGATATCAGGTGGAGACATAATTCTTATAGAAACAAAATTCTCTCGCTTCACTTTGTCTCATTTTCTCTGGAATCTCTAGAAAAAGGAATAAAAACAAAAATAGTATGAATTAGAGCCTAATTTAGATCGGATGACTAATGTATGCAGCCTAATGAGGAGTAATTCTATAAAAATAAAGAACTCTATTTCAGAACGTAGATCCATTTAGATTTAGATAATCTATAGATAAGCAAGTATATATACTTCAAACAAAAAGGAATTTGCAAGCATGGAGAACATCGTTGCAGTTATTATAGGGAAGTCTAGGACGACTTAGAGTCATATCCTATTTGAAGGAGGGTGGAATTCAATCTGGTAAAGGATCTTTTCGCTTCTGTTGACTTGATAGAAATTTGTTTTCTTTTCCTGTGTCTAGGTAATTTTCGATGAATGAGCCTGTGGTAATCCTTTTATCTCTATTTTTATGGCACAGGCGACTGTCCAGTCTATAAACAAGTACTAATAGGGAAATGAAACAACTACTAAAGAAACGTAGGATATCTCTCCTAAAATCTAAAAAAGCAATTAGGGCTATACGGAGTCGAACCGTAGACCTTCTCGGTAAAATAGAATCAAACTGATTCTTATATCGAAATGATTCGAACTGTTTCAAAACCCAACATGCATTTTTTTTGCATTGGGCTCTTTTATCAATTGATAGAAAGATCAGTTAGTCCACCATAGTTTTCTTTACAGAAAGATAATGAGATGGCTCCCTGCGCTCTGATTGATTATTTGTATTATGATCTATCTAGGAGGAATACCAAAGTGTTTCAAAGGAGGATTACCTTGACTTAGGTCTGCCTCCGGCCTAAATTAAATCAACCTAAGTGAAATAGAGTCTCTATCATTCACTATAAGAGTTGACTATGAGACTTCATACACCTTAAAGTTCATAGAACGAAAAGAATTTTTTTGGAGGCCCTTATCCTCATTACGCCTAGCATTTAGTGGGCTGGATATTTACCTTATCAACTAGCAAATCAATAAAGGTTCTATTTTATAGGCACCTGTGGTACCTAAATCAGATTGAACCAACTATTTGTCAGGCGACTGTTCTCCTATTTTCTAGAATCCATGAAGTAAGACATTGATTTTGCAATAAGATCCATTATGTTCATTGCATAATAAGCTCCCTTGAAAAGCATTGGCACACGTGTAAACGAGTTGCTCTACCAAACTGAGCTATAGCACTTGTCAGAGATATCTTAATATATAGATAATTTCTTGTCAAGATGAATATTCTCTAATAGTGGAGGATATCTGTTTATAGTAGAGGATATCTGTTTACTATGTAACATACCAATAATAACATACCAATAACGAAGTGGTATTTGCTTATAAAAAGGATTCGATCTATAATTGATTGAAGTAAAGGGTCTTCCTTTGGGGTAAAAAATTGCCTACTTAACTCAGTGGTTAGAGTGTTGCTTTCATACGGCGGGAGTCATTGGTTCAAATCCAATAGTAGGTAGGTAGGTAGAAAAATTACTAGGTAGCATTGGACTTACTTCGCTTCGCTATCTAATAACTTTTTCTACCCCTCTTCCCTTTTTCTTTGTATCAACTAAACCATTGGGTTGTCTTCAATTAGATGGGGGAATCCAATTAACAGCCTTGACTCATATCCTAGCCCATCTGAGAGCTAGCTTCGCTTCAACCAATTCTTTCGTACCCTTAGCTCTACTCATGTTAGCTTCGGCTATTTCAAGTGCCTATTGAGCTTCTTCCAGATCAATGTCACTACCCAGTTCTGCATCATTTCCTAAAATGATGATCTTATTATTAACTATTCTAGCAAAACCGCTCCACAGAACCGCTGTTAACCATTGATCGTTGAGGAGGTGTATTCTCAAGGGACCCATATCTACAGCTGTGTTAATGGGGGTGTGGTTTGGTAATACGCCAATTTGGCCACTATTAGTAGATAAAATGATTTCTTTCACTTCACAATCCCAAATAATTCACTTAGGAGTCAGTACATAAAGATTTAATTTCATTTCTTCAATTTGTTCTCCTCTTCTAAGTTTATAGCTTTCGTGCTAGCTTCATCGATGTTACCCACCAAATAAAAAGCCTGTTCGGGTAGGCCATCTAATTCTCCGAAAAGGATTAGTTGAAATCCCCTAATTGTTTCTGCAAGGCCAACATACTTTCCCGGAGAACCGGTAAAAATTTCTGCCACAAAAAACGGTTGTGATAAGAAGCGCTCAATTTTTCGTGCTCTTTCTACAGTTAAACGATCCTCCTCTGATAATTCATCCAACCCAAGAATTGCGATAATGTCCTAAAGTTCTTTGTAACATTGTAAAGTTTGCTTAAATCTTTGCGCAGTTTCATAATTTCGTTGCCAACAATCCGAGGTTGTAACATAGTTGAGGTTGAATCTAAAGGATCTACTGTAGGATAAATACCCTTGGAAGCTAATCCTCTGGGAAGTATGGTAGTAGCATCCAAATGTGCAAATGTTGTAGCAAGAGCAGGGTCAGTCAAATCATCCACAGGTACATAAACCGCTTGGATCGAAGTTATAGATCCCTTTTTAGTAGAAGTAATTCTTTCTTGCAAAGAACCCATTTCTGTACTAAGAGTAGGTTGATAACCCACTGCAGAGGGCATTCTCCCTAATAAGGCAGATACCTCCGACCCTGCTTGAACAAAACGAAAGATATTATCGATGAATAGAAGCATGTCTTGCTTATTAACATCTCGGAAATTTTCTGCCATAGTTAGGGCAGTCAAACCAACTCTCATACGAGCTCCTGGCAGTTCATTCATTTGGCCATAGACTAGAGCTACCTTTGATTCCTCAAGATTTTTTTCATTAATTACTCCGGATTCCTTCATTTCCATATAAAGATCATTTCCTTCACGAGTCCGTTCCCCTACTCCGCTAAATACGGATACGCCTCCGTGAGCTTTAGCAATATTGTTGATTAATTCCATGATGAGTACTGTTTTACCTACTCCAGCTCCCCCAAATAGTCTGATTTTTCCTCCACGCTGATAAGGAGCTAAAAGATCGACCACCTTAATACCAATTTCAAAGACGGATAATTTCGTATCTAATTCGATAAAGGCAGGCGCATATCTATGAATAGGGAATGTTGCACTAGTATCTACAGGACCCAAATTGTCAACAGGCTCCCCAAGAACATTGAAAATTCGTCCGAGAGTAGCTCCACCAATAGGAACACTGAGAGGAGCTCCCGTGTCAATCACTTCCATTCTCTCATCAACCCATCTGTAGCACTCATAGTTACAGCTCTAACTCGATTATTTCCTAATAATTGTTGTACCTCACAAGTTACATTAATTTGCTTACCATCAGTGTCTTGACTCTTGACTACCAAAGCTTTATAAATATAAGGTAACTTGCCCCGGGGAAAAGTGATATCCAGCACGGGTCCAATAATTTGATCGATACGCCCTGTACTTTTTTCTTCAATTGTAGAAACCCCGGGACAAGAAGTAGTAGGATTGGTTCTCATAATTATCACATAATTAAAAAAAGGAATTTATCAAAATTTTTCTTTTTTTCTTGTTGAATAATGCCAAATCAACACCAAAAAATATCCAAAAATCCAAAAGTCAAAAGGAAATGAATTAGTTAATTCAATAAGAGAGAAAAGGGGACCAGCACTTGATTTCGTTGCCCAAACAAATCCCATTCAATCGTTTACTCATGGAATGAGTCTGTCGGAAAGTTCAATCAATCTTTTTTTATATACATTTTGCCTTTTGTGAAGGATTTGTGCCTACTCTACTTTCTTATCTAGGACTCCGATATACAAAATATATACTACTGTGAAGCATAGATTGCTGTCAACAGAGGATTTTCTTAGTATTTAGGTATTTCCACTCAAAAAAGGGGGTCTATTAAGAACTTAATAAAGATTAGAGGTTGATTTGGGGTTGCACTATATCTATCAAAGAGTATACAATAAAGATGGATTTGGTGAATCAAATCCATGGTTTAATAACGAAGCATGGTAACTTACCATAACAACAACTCAATTCTTATCGAATTCCTATAGGATAGTGTCACAGCCCCAAATCTAACTTTAGGTAATTAGTGCCATGACCTACTGTCATTAGAATGCACAATTTAAAGTTTGCAAATATTTTCAAGACTCTCAATAGTAAAACCCTATCGGCAAAAATGGATCAACTCCTAACAGTGCAACAAACTTCCCAGAAACATATATGGAAAATAATTTATTCAAATACTAATTTAGTTACCATGAATTAATATAATTTTTCCAGAATTTATTTCATTAGTTTAGACCTCTTAAAAATTCCAAACAAGTTTCAGCCTGGATCCTTCTCTTTGACATATGCATGTGTACAGTCTAAGGATTTTTCTGAAGATGTTAGGTTGCGCATAAAATCATGGAAAAATCCCTGTGAACACTATCCCACCAAATCAATCCACTGTAAATTTTACATAATTTTATCACTTCAATAAATACTTCAACCAAGTCCCTCAAATCAGCTAAACTAGGAAGCTAGCTGAAATAAGTTGGGTTACTTCTAAAATTCACCAAATAAAAACGAAGATTAATTAGGCAGTGCAATTCTACCAACAGGTGTGACACGATGAACCCTACCACTAGTAATTTTTGCTCAATTTAATTCCCAAAGAAGTCACATGAAATAATAGGAGCAAAACCCTAGGGACATGAATCAAGCTGCAGAAAAACTGGATCAGTGACCCATTTTGCAATTCGCCAAAAATAAACCAGATCACTTCTAACCACGAAATTTGGTCAGCATGTTAAACACATCTTCCTCTACCTCCAGTAATTTTCCCATAATTTATCTCCCTTATTTATCTGCTGAAATCACAGATGCAAGACAGCTGTCCATACAGCTCACAAAACAGTCTCTAGAGTATTCTCCTCTCTCTATTTCACTGACCTGTGGGACCCACAAGAGCCTGGCCCACTTGTCAGCCTTACTATAGCATGTGACAGTGTGATGCACCAGGAAATTCACCCACACTCCTCTCTTTCTCCGAGACCATCACTGCCTGGACCCACAAGCCATAGAGTAAATCTAGCTAAATATGTGTAGAACATTGTTTTCTGACATGTGGGACCCACCCTGGGCACTGTAGAGCTGGAGCCACCTCAATTTGCATGAGCCAACGTGTCAGCACCTTCTTTCTCTTCCTCACTCAGTACACAGAAGGCACAGAGTGACATAGATGAGCTCAACTCCAGAGAACATCAACCATTTCTCCTCCAAACTCGCCATGGACATCTCCTCCTCGACCACATCGTGTTCTCTAGAGAAAACCTAGGCCTCCACCTCGGAAAAACCGGCCGCAGCTTCATCTTCCCCTCAGCTGATAGTGTTCGACAGAAACCAAGTTAGATCCGGTGAGTTCCATCCCTTCTTGACCCCGGGAACATGATCTACAAGCTTTGATCGTTCCATTTTCGCACTTTACTGTCCTAGGTTTGCCAGCTGAAGTTGCCGGAGCGCCGCCGTGTTTCGCTCTCGGCTCTCCAGCGCCGCCGCCGGCGTCGCCTCGCCGTTCCGGCCGCCTCGGAGCAAGTCTGACCGGACCACCGCGCCTCCAGCGTCGCCGTACCTCCAGAAGCCCGCAAACCGAAGGAATCGAGTTGCGAAGCCCCGAGCGCTGAGATCGGCGCCGTCGTCCCCAAGTCCGGCCGCCTGCCGCCGCCACCGATTCCTCCCTCCCCGGTGAGAGTTAGACCGATTACTCGCACTGGTAACATCTTCGTGACCTTCTTAACCTCCTGCATGGGTTGTTTTCACCGTGCAAACAGCGAGTCGAGCCAACGCCGTCGTCCAGAAGATTTCCGCCGCCGCCGAGCCATTTTCTCCGTCACCACCGACGTCCAAGCGCGGCCAGCCTCAGCAAGACCTTCGGTGATTCTCCTGGTACCAAGTGAACGCCTGTGCATGTATTAGTTTGCCTTGAATCGAGTCGTAGCTCCTTTTGACGTGCCGTCCCGAGAGCATCCGCCGCTAGAGCTCGCCGCCGGCGAGTTTCCGGCCACCGTCGGCCGCAAGACCACCACCGATGTGTTCGCCTTGGTCTCCTCTATATTTTCCCTTTTGGCCGCGTCCTCAGCCGAGCCGCCGTTCGCCGCCAGCACCGGCGAACAGAGCCCGAACTGCTTGCACCTCCTCTGTTTCTCCACGCCGGACCATCCACTCCTGGACTGGACGGTCCGTTCCTTTGTCCCTGCCTGCGCCTGCTCTGCTTTGTCTCTATGCCGCGCTGACCCCACCTGTAAGAGAGAAAGAGAGAAAAAGAAAAAGAAGAAAAATGTTAAACTGAAATATTTTTCCAACAGAAAAATAGCTCAACTTTGTAAATCCATATCTTTGTCACTTTAACTCATTTACCCATAAAATAAAATGAAGCAAAAGAAATTTATTTTATACTTAGAAACTTGGAATAATTCTATAAAATCCATTATAACTCCTTTTGAGGTAAACCAAATTTCTGTGGATTCATAAAATTGTGCTCTTTAATTTTGTAAAATAAAAAGTGAGAACTTCTGTGTAGTATTTTCCTCTAAAAATGGAAATATCTTTTATATACATCTTTATAACCTATAAGTTTATAAATTTCTAGAAAATTCATCCTAATTGCTAAAAATATGAAACCACTTTTGTTTAACTCAGAAAATTGTAACCTCTATTGTGGATAATTTTTATTTGACAAAACTACCTCTCAAAATAGGCCTAAGTATTTTTCTAACCTTTCTTTTTGATAAACTTGTAAAATTCACAATTAAATCATTTTAAATCAAATTTCAGTGAACCAAATTTTGTTGGAACCTACTCTTTGATATAAAAATACTTGCCTTCTTGAAATCTTAACGGAAAATGTCAGTTAAATATAATAACTTAGGTTACAATATAAATAATTACGAAACTGTCATTTTCAGCCCTCCTACCTTGTTATTTTTTTATCTCCCGATCCAGAGATGCAAATGGCTTGGTTCTTTCTCCTAAAATCTTATTAGGACATGCCCTACCTTCTGTAATTATCTCATAATTAATTGATCATGTTGCATAGACATGTTTAATTGCTTCTTATTTGCATATTGCTTCTTATCGATAGATTCTGAGGATACGGAGTACGTGGAGATTAACCCAGAGCTTGAGAGTGACCTATCGCTGCAGCAAGGCAAGCATCTAAGTATATTGAACCTATGTCTTCAATAAAGTGATTTGTTTGCGAAAACAATATCTATATGCACGTGTTGGTCTGTTTAAAATGGGGAAAACGGGTAGAGTCAATTATACCCAATTGTATGCATTTCCATCCCTTGATTGTTGATACCATGCTGATACCTTGTCACCACTGGTTAAGGACTTTGAAATACTTTTATTTTACCGAATGCTTAGCCATGCTTATTCTAGACTTAGCAAAATCCGATAGTTGGAGCTATCGGTTCAAAACTAGTTTAATGCGAATAGATGGGTTAAAATTTAACAAGAATAACTTCTGATTAATAATTGAGAATATGTTTGACTTGGACGGATGATAGGGCAATGAAGGGATGGTGTTTCCCCGATGCACGTAGCTCCGTCTAGGTCGTTAAGGACCGAACATGTTGACGTATATTCAAGCACCCTACGTACTTCCACACGCCGGTTATGGGACGGCTTAACTCAGTAGCACGGGAGGCTGTGACCATCTACGCCCGTCCGTCAGTCGTGAGGGGAGACCTTTGGAGGACCTCGTGCGAGACTGCACTGCGAGCGTGCACTTGGTGAATCCATAACTTGGCCGGAGGTGCCTTCCGCGACGGTGAGCCCGCCTTAGTTGCCATGCACGCACGCGACTAAGTCGTCGGGGGGCCCAGACGTGGTTTAGGTGGTTGGGGCTAAGCGTGCAAAAGGTTCTGTTGTGACCTCTAGTCCACACTCAATGTGTAGAGTGTGGATACCGACGGGTACAAATCAAACTAGAGTGTAGCCGTTTGGCTTCTATCACATCGTGTGGGTAAAGATGTACACCTCTGATCAGAGTAAGAACTATTCGAATAGCCGTGTCCACGGTTACGGACGACCGCTTGATGTGTTCCTCATTCATGTTAGCATCCAACTTGGGATTATGTAGTTACCATGACTTAGGATAGTCATGGATGGATGGGTTTATATAAAGGATTTTTGATGTTAAATGATGAATGGATTTATATGAAAAGCTTTGATGTTAAATATGACTCGGTTTAGTCATGGAAAAAGGATATGCTTGTGTATATGTTGGCCCATGGATGATGTTTAGAGCATGGATTATGCTCATTTATATTCCATTTTCAGAACTATATACTTGCTGTCCTAAATTTTCAGATTGCTAGTTTTTCGCAATTGCTTATAATTTCAAGCTATATTTGTTCAACAAACTTGGCTTTATGCAAAATCAGATTCACATAGCCATATTCCTTGATGTAGAGACCAGTATGCTTCCTTTGTACTATTATTATTGTGTAAGTCTTACGGAGTACCATTCGTACTCACGTTGCATCTTTTCAGGTGAGGACAATGACGACGATGATGTGATCTATTGTTATCCCGCCAAGGGTGGCGGGGATAATGTGTAGTTGAAGTTGAGCTCTATCCCCAGTCGGTTGCCCTGTGTTTGGGTATGGCACCACTGGTTGTTCACTTGTTGTTTATGTTTTCCGCTGCTATCTTCTGTTTACTCTATGATGAGTTAGGGTATGAACCCTCTATGTAATATTTATAACTCTGCTGCTCGTTTATCCAAATTTAGAGTACTTGTGATGTTTATCAATTGCTTGCGATCAAAGTGAAAGTGTGAGGCTAGTCCCTTTGGGGACTAGCTGAACATGAGTATGAGTTGTGTATAATTGAGATGGTTGGGGGATAGCTATTGTGGTTT
This sequence comes from Oryza meyeriana var. granulata, assembly GCA_003991445.1. Classification (NCBI taxonomy): domain Eukaryota; kingdom Viridiplantae; phylum Streptophyta; class Magnoliopsida; order Poales; family Poaceae; genus Oryza; species Oryza meyeriana. Next base: position 19,436 of record RYFJ01004579.1, on the reverse strand, counting down.
GAATCCTCTGGGGTACGTATCGTGTTTGGTCACCACCATCGAGTGGTTTGACGGGCGTATGACGGGGAGGATTGGCAAGCTATCCTTATGATTATCTTTTTTGTACACTTCTCGGTATTTTTGGATTTGTATTGTGAGTGGGTAAAGATTATGGCAAGTCTACGATGAGGATAGATGGTTATCGCATTTATTCAGGTTTTATTCGAGACCCCATCCATCTAGATAGTTCGCGTTGCCGTAATAATTACTCTTCATAATGGACTTTCGGGGTGCCCACAGATAGAATGTACACAGGGTGTACGCATTATATATGAATGCAACATATTATATTAATGAAATATATTCATTAACTTAAGCATGCCCCCCATTTTCTTTAATGAGTTGATATTAATTGAATATATTTTTTAAGATTTTTGCAAAGGTTTTATTTACGCCTAATCCATATCGAGTAGACCCTGTCATTGTGAGAATTCTTAATTCGTGAGTTGTAGGGAGGGACATATGTCACCACAAATAGAAACTAAAGCAAGATTTGGATTTCAAGCTGGTGTTAAGGATTATAAATTGACTTACTACACCCTAGAGTACGAAACCAAGGACACTAATATCTTGGCAGCATTCCGAGTAACTCCTTAGCCAGGGGTTCCGCCCGAAGAAGTAGGGGCTACAGTAGCTGCCGAATCTTCTACTGGTACATGGACAACTGTTTTTACTGATGGACTTACCAGTCTTGATCGTTACAAAGGACGATGCTATCATATCGAGCCCGTTGTTGGGGAGGAAAATCAATATATCGCTTATGTAGCTTATCCATTAGACCTATTTGAAGAGGGTTCTGTTACTAACATGTTTACTTCCATTGTGGGTAACGTATTTGGTTTCAAAGCCCTACGCGCTCTACGTTTGGAGGATCTGCGAATTCCCCCTACTTATTCAAAAACTTTCCAAGGTCTGCCTCATGGTATCCAAGTTGAAAGGGATAAGTTGAACAAGTATGCTCGTCCTTTATTGGGATGTACTATTAAACCAAAATTGGAATTATCCACAAAAAATTATGGTAGAGCATGTTATGAGTGTCTACGTGGTGGACTTGATTTTACCAAAGATGATGAAAACGTAAACTCACAACCATTTATGCGTTGGAGGGACCGTTTTGTCTTTTGTGCCGAAGCTATTTATAAAGCACATGCCAAAACCGATGAAATTAAGGGGCATTACTTGAATGCGACTATAGGTACATGTGAAGAAATGATTAAAAGAGCTGTATTTGCAAGGGAATTAGGGGTTCCTATTGTAATTCATGACTACTTAACTGGGGGATTCACCGCAAATACTAGTTTGGCTCATTATTGCCACGACAACAGCCTACTTCTTCACATTCACCGAGCAATGCATGCAGTTATTGATAGACAAAAAAATCATGGTATGTATTTCCATGTATTAGCTAAAGCATTGCGTATGTCTGGGGGAGATCATATCCACGTTGGTACAATAGTAGGTAAGTTAGAAGGGGAACGCGAAATGACTTTAGGTTTTGTTGATTTATTGCGCAATTATTTTTTTGAAAAAGATCGTGCTCGCGGTATCTTTTTCACTTAGGACTGGGTATCCATGCCAGGTGTTGTACCGGTGGCTTCAAGGAGTATTCATGTTTGGCATATGCCAGCTCTGATCGAAATCTTTGGAGATGATTCTGTATTGCAATTTGGTGGAGGAACTTTAGGACATCAATGGGGTAATGCACCTGGTGCAGTAGCAAATCGGGTGGCTTTAGAAGCCTGTGTACAAGCTCATAACGAAGGGTGTGATCTTGCCCGTGAAGGTAATGAAATTATCCGAGCAACTTGCAAATGGAGTCCTGAACTAGCCGTAGCTTGTGAAGTATGGAAGGCGATCAAATTCGAGTTCGAGCCGGTAGATAAACTAGACAAGTAGATAAAATTAGATATAAATAAGTCTAAATAAAAAAAAGCAAAATAGAAAGATCAAAAATCAGTTACGAAATGCAGTAATTCTTCTTTGTTCTTCTAATTGATTGCAATTGAACTCGGCTCAATATTTTTTTCAGATTGAGTCGAGTTTAAATAGATCTTGATACAATCATGAGACTTGATAAATCGGGATTCCTATATTCTATATATTTAGATATTTAGAAGATATAAAGGTATAATACAATAAATAAATACAAATATAGTATTATCATATGATAATGGAATCAAATACGCAGATTTACAGAAAAAAGTTTTCATTTATTGGGAAAGAATCAATGACATACAATGCATTACAAACGTATGATCATTACCTTTCAACCAGGTTATTCTATTCCACTTCTAGATAGAGAAAAAACTAAAGGAGAATGAATGAAAAAAGACAGAGTTTGGAAGTTAGACCCCTTTATAAGACTCTCTTTTAAAAAAGAGGACATTTTGAAACTTTTAATAGGCATAATCGTGAGTCAACAAGTGACTCGAACAGCCCGTAAGAAAAGAGAATTGATTTTCAAAATGGTAGAACTAGATGACGAAGTTTTCTATAACTTGATGAAGAGGTAGTTTTAGTTTACGGCTCCGATCAAGAGCGAGAAGTCTTTCATTTCAGATTGGACCTGTCGATGTTTTACACCGGCAATAAATATTTGGGGCTAGTCGGCGGATGGAAACTCGGTGGATTGCAAAGGAACACAGGGAGATTTTATACTGGTTCAGGCCCTCGATGTGAGGTAATACCCTACGTCCAGTTTATATGTATTCCTTTGAGGATTTGTGGTGGTGATTCTGGTGAACCAACTCAACCTTTGAGCTTATGTGTGCTCCTTTGAGCTTATGAGTGCTCTTCTGCCCTCATGGGGCGCCCTGCCTCCCCTTATATACTGGGGGACAAGGTTACAAGGTAGGAGTCCCCATCGGATTACGACTAGGAGATCTCCCCTTAGAGATATAACGTACCCGACTAGGACTGTATATTCCTTTCTATACAAGGCGAAGTCTGCCGAATCTAGCTATATCTCTAATTACAAGGCTAGGCCCATCCTCTATCCGAGTGGCCCATATGCTTGTCATGAGGTACTCGGGGCCCATGGCACCCACAGTAGCCCCCGAGACCTTCATAGTTGAGTCACAGCTGATGCCGAGTGCTCATCCTCCACGGTGAAGTCTTCCCGAGTGCATTGCTCCCGAGTACTCTTTGTCTGAGTGCTGCTTCTCCCGAGTCCTGCTTCATGTCAGCTGGCAGCGAGGCTATGAAGGGCTCGATGTAGATGTTGGAATAGTGTGCGCCGAATAGGCGCACCTATTAGGTGTAGCCCCCGACTTTGTGCTTAATTGTGAAAACAATTAAACATGAAGTCAAAGATCTTTAACCTTGTAGTCTTTCCCGAGTAGATTTCTACTGGTACATGAAACTCTTCGGTATCATGTCAACCGGAATATAATTTATAGTCTTGCCGAGCAGGGAACTACTCGTATGTAGGACTCTTCAACTTCATGTCAGTCGGAATGTGTGTCTATAGTCTTGCCGAGTAGGATGCTACTCGTATATGAGACTCTTCAGCGTCATGTCAGCTGGAAAGAAGGGTTTATAGTCTTTCCCGAGTAGTATACTACTCGAAAATCAGACTCGTCGGCGTCATGTCAGCCGGGATGATTATTTATAGTCTTTCCCAAGTAATATATTACTCGAAAATTAGACTCGTCAGCTTCATGTCAGCTGGAAAAGGGTTTATAGTCTTTCCCGAGTGGCGTCCCATTCGGAAGTTAGACTCTTCAGCTCGTCAGCTGGAAGATTGTTTATAGTCTTTCCCGAGTAGTGCACTACTCAAAGGTTAGACTCATCCGCGTCATGTCAGCGGGAATAATGCTGCTCATGGCAACTGGTGGCCACGCATGTAGGCCGAGTACCACTGTATGAAAAATAAATCCATTACGTGGTTAGGTGTACTCGAGAGAGATACCTGCATCTCCAATTTTAATGAAGACCAGCTTGTGATCCTTGTAAGGATGTATCCTCGAGACCTGGTGGATAAGACAGATACCCAAACATATATGTTTAGCAATAAGGCTCTCATGAAGGATATCTGTTTTCCTCATCGGTTCCTGTGGGTAGCACCAGCGCTATAATTCAACTCAGCCTGCGGGCGGCCCACATGGAGCATGCTACTGTAGGAACTCATATCTTGGTGGCTGCTACCAAATAGCCGGCTGAGCCGTCTTATCAGCATAGCTCTAGAGAGTATCATCCATCGCATGTCAGGATGAGTTTTGGTGTCGGTAACCGCAATCAGCCAGAGAAATCCTTATTCGCAAGCCTTTCCGACTTACGTTCTGGATGCAAACTGGTTGCCACATGTACCCGAGCAGGTATGTTGCAGGATCTGCTTGCCCTCCTCAGGTGTGACGCAGTGCATGAGAACTCCGGATGCACTTTGACGATGTAAGTCTTTCTGACTTGGGAAAAGCCGAACAAGGTACCCGAACCTTGCATTAGCAGAGGTTCGGCTGGTGACCCTCATGGGGCGTACCCTATCCAACAGAGTTATAGCCAAGCTAGGCACCCGAATCTTGCATAGCATAGGATTCGGCTGGGCACCCTCATGGGGCGTACCAACCTGACAGAGTTCGGCCAAATAAGGTACCCGAACCTAGCATTAGCGTAGGATTCGGCTGGCGACCCTCATGGGGCGTACCCTACTTAGCCGAGTAGTACACAGCCCCGACTGGCGCCGGGGCCGATTGTTAGCTCCCATGGAGCGTTAGTCGGGGAAGATGACGTCCCGACTGGCGCAAGTACTCGGTGAGTAGCCCTCATGGAGCATCCCGAGTGTATTTGGCAGACTTGTCCAGCCCCCGAGCGTAGGAGATAGGCTCGAAGCCCTGAGTTCTGTCACGCATATCCGGAGCTGAGCCTGCAATATAAAAATATCGACACAATGAGTAGCATCTGATGATGAATAATCACCCCGATAAAATGTATTTTACAAAGTATGTAAATACGTGTTCTTCCTCTTTTTGATATTAATTTCTCGAGTAGTTGACCCCTTACGTTTAAGCACTCTGCCCGACTAGTCATAGTCCTAGCGTCGGGAGTTGGCTCATGGCTCTTTCCCAGGCACCGCGTTTTGGGGTGACTTGAGTTCGTCTTACATGGAGCAGAGTTTCACGGATCGAGATTTATGCTACTCGAGTACTTTTGTAATACATTTAAGAGCAAAAACGGAAAAAAGTAAATGCGCAGCTATAACCTATTAGGTGTAAGCGGCCTCTGTGGCACTAGCAAAGGCCGAGTGAGGAGATGTTTATCAGAAGGCGCTTAGCTGTTCGGTATTTGGGAGTGGGGATGCCATCCTCGTGTTTGAGCTTGTGAGCCCCGAGCATGTCACTTGTTGTTCTGATAATCCTCAGTTGTGGGAAGGTCGAAGCGGTCGTGACCCGACTGCCACAATGGAGCCGTCTGACTTGCGTTTGCGATTCCCAGCTTTATTGGGACCGCGTCGTCGGTGTCGTCCCGCTTCTTCTGTCAGGGGACTTGTTGTCATCGAGGGCCTCGGCAACAGCGTGGGCCGAGTCGGCGTACTTGTTGCCATGCTCGAATAGGGCCTTGACAGAGTTGGGAGCTTCCGCGTGAATTTGTCGATGAACGAGATGTCTTTGACTCCTTTTCGAAAGGCGGCGATGACGACCTCGTCCTTGATCTTCGGGATTGAGTTCCTCTTCTCAGTAAAACCTCTTGATGAAGTCACGAAGAGGACTCGTTCTTCCTTTGATGCAACTGATATAAGTCGTACTCGGAAGATGGCCTCTCGTATGTCCCCTGGAAGTTGGCGATGAAGCGTTCCCGGAGTTCTCCCCAGGAGCCGATCGATTGCATGGGAAGTCCTGTTAGCCATGTCCTCGCTGAGTCGGCTAGAGCGACTGGGAGGTAGTTAGCCATGACTTTGTGATTTTCCCCAGCTGCTCGGATCGCCAGAGTGTAGACCGTGAGCCAGGACTCGGGATTGGTCTTGCCATCGTATTTTTCGATGCTTGTAGGCTTGAAACCCGACGGCCAGTCGACCTGTTGTAGCTCCTGAGTGAAGGCCGGTATGCCTTCGTCTTCATGAGGACTCCGACACCCGACTACGGCGGCGAAAACCCGCTCGTAGTGGAGGCCGAATTGCTCGTTCTCGTCTTCCAGTTGGCGTGCTCGTCTTCTTCTCGTTTGCGGGCGCCGAGCACTTAAGTCTTGCTGAAGTCGCGCCGCAGTCGTCTCAGAGGTCCTGGTTGTCCCCGACGGTCGCTTCGACGTTTGCCGGTTGTTGTGGTGCGAGTGACGTCTGGCTGACTCCGCGTGCTGCCGACTAGAGCCGGCCGCTCCGACGTCGCGCTTTGAGGTGGGATGAGACTTGCCGCTGGGGAAGTTGATTGACTGGTCAGTACGAGTGTGTTGCCCGACTGTTGTGCTGCTGACATGCGGCAGCGGTAAGCTGGCTTTTATCCTTGCGATTCGTCGGGGTGGCCTGGTGATCAGGCCACCTGGACCGTGTCCAGTCGGGTTCGGCTGCCACGACGTTCTGCTGTGGCGTGACGAAGACGTTGTGGTCGCCGACTTTGTTTGGAGGTTTGTGCTGAGCGGTTCGCCCAGCCCTGCGTAGGCCGTCGTTGTGGGCGTGCAGGGGCGTCTTGTTTCTTCCTCCTGTTGTTCTCGCAGACGGCAGGCTCTCCTCTTGTTGTTCGTGTAGTCGGCGTAATTCCTGAGTAGGAGTAGAGCCTTTGGATGCATGAAGATTTCTCGTGCGGGGAGAAGCTTGCCGAGCTGCTGTCCGACTTAGAGTCGTAGTCCGACTGAAGTCCGGAGTCCGACTTCGAGTCGAAGTCGGGATGGTTGATGAGGGGATGAGTGTAACTCCGACCTTTCCCTAGATCCGATCTCGAGCGGCTCGGAGCCGTATCCGAGTCGAACTCCAGGGGATCGGTTTGCCGCGTCGGATGTAGATTGGTAGATATCCACGGCGTCACCGGTCCGAACGGGAAGTTGACGATCTCTTCCCTTCTCGGGCCCGACCTCGGCGGCTCAGAACCGAGTCCGAGTCGAACACTGAAGGAAGAGTTGTCCCTAGATCGGGCGTATTGGAGATCGCCGGCAGCATGTCGTCGAAGATTGCCGCAGCGTCGTGTGGGCCGACGGCGCGGAGTCAGCTGTTCCTCGGCCGGTTGGATCGGGTCCGTGTCGGCCTGGGTGAGATTGCCGATCTGGTCGGCGCGAAGTCGGGCTTTCCGAATGCGATTGTATCTCCGGGGGAGAGTTTTGCCGCCGACGACTTCGTTTGCTGGATCCATCGAGCTTGTAGATGTAATCGCGCCGAAGCCCCTACCTGGCACGCCAACTGTCGATGTTTACACCGGCAATAAATAATATGGGCTAGTCGGTCGCGATGAACTCGGTGGATTGCCCAAAGGAACACAGGGAGATTTATACTGTTCAGGCCCTCGATGTGAGGTAATACCTACGTCCAGTTTATATGTATCCTTTGAGGATTTGTGGTAGGGTATTCTGGTGAACCACTCAACCTTTGAGCTTATGTGTGCTCCTTTGAGCTTATGAGTGCCTCTTCTGCCCTCATGGGGCGCCCTGCCTCCCCTTATATACTGGGGACAAGTACAAGGTGGTAGAGTCCCTTCGGATTACGACTAGGAGATCTCCCCTTAGAGATATAACGTACCCGACTAGGACTGTATATTCCTTTCTATACAAGGCGAAGTCTGCCGAATCTAGCTATATCTCTAATTACAAGGCTAGGCCCATCCTCTATCCGAGTGGCCCATATGCTTGTCATGAGGTACCCGGGGCCCATGGCACCCACAGGACCGCTATAGAATCTAGACCCATCGCAGAGACATTCAAAAGGCTCCTGATGGTAAGAATCATACTTTCGCGGAACTCCAGGGCTATAGGCTTCAACGCGGTAGACGTTTTGTTCCGAATTTTTGGGAGCAAACCTCCCACCCAACGATAGAAAAACAATGAATTTTTCTATTCACCAAAGAAAAAAGATTCGGAATCGCAATGCTACTATACGCACCTAGAGGAGTATTCCGAATAATATTCTTATATAATCCATTTTTGCACGGGGTCTTACTAACAGGACTTCGCTGCACGAGACTGGGATTCGTCGAAAAGCTAATGTCATCCGGTATTGTTTCATACGCCTTTTTTGGGTGGTATATCGCTTTAAACAAATTTCTAAGGGGTAGTATGAGATCTGTAGTAGGTAAAAGAATTTGTCCCTTGATTGACTATGCTATTTTTCCTCCTTTACCGCGCATTATTGTATGCGCTTCTAGAGGAGCACGTATGCAGAGAGGAAATTGCAGCTTAATAAAAAAGCCTAAAAAGTTCCATTGAAGGCTGTTTTTTATTTTTAGGCTAGTTAAGTAGTTTTGATTAAGGTTTTATTAGTTTATTACTCTAAATTAAATCAATGATTTACAAGATACTTCCTCCGGGGAATAAAATATTGGATCCTCGATTGATCCCTTCTTTCCTCCGCTTCATAAAAGTGAATCCATTTCATTGGCGAGGGGGGCTATAAATCAACTGATGGATTACTTCACTAACATCATTAACAAACAAAACGAATAAATAGAGGGATTCTGACCATCATAGCAAAGGCTTTCTCTTTATTATTTTTACAAATCAAAATAGGAAACCCGTTTGTAGGTTATGGAATAGATTAAAAAGTCGGGTTATAAGAGTAAGAATTCCGCGGGTCCTTTCTGCTCTAATCAGATAAAGGGGGTAAGGACCCGCTAAGTTCCTATTTCTTCATGTTTACAATCTAGTCCCTCCAATTACTATAGAGATGAACCCAATCCAGAATATGAACCGTAAAAGAAAACACCTATTAAACCAATCACAGGAATACCGTTACAGTACCTATTAGCCAAAGAGGAATTCTTCTAGTAGTATCGGCCATTTCCCCTACTTTCCTCCACATTTTATCAAGTGGTCATGCTAGAGACAAAAACAGTCATGGATAGTTATAAGGATGGTATCCTTCCAAATGGGGATAAGAGAATTCTTACTACTCTCTTTCTTTCTCTCAATTGAAGAAGTAATTGGAAAATAAAACAGCAAGTACAAAAATGAGTAATAAACCCCAATATAGACTGTATGATTCAAGTCAACATTTTGTTAATTCGGGTTTGATTGTATCATAGTTCTATAGTTGGAATTTGGTTTATCGTTGGATGAACTGCATTGCTGATATTGATCCCAAGAAAAAACAGTAGGTACAGCTAGTCCGTGAATAGCTAGCCATCGCACTGTAAAAATAGGATAGGTTCGATCTATGGTCATTGAGGGCCTCCTAAAAGGATCTACTAAATTCATCGAGTTCTTCTAAAGAATCAAAACGGTCAGTTATTAACGGAATTCCTTGTCGGCTTTCTGTGAAATACTCATTTGGCCGAGGACTTCCAAACACGTCATAAGCTAAACCCGTACTGACAAATAACCAACCCGCAATGAATAGGGAAGGTATAGTAATGCTATGAATAACCCAGTATCGAATACTGGTAATAATATCAGCAAAAGAACATTCTCCCGTGCTTCCAGACATGCTTAGCCCCCCAAATTTTGGTACATTCAGAAAAGGAATTGATTCCATAAAAGATGGGATCAACCAATAAATAGAAAATTACTGATATTTCATCCTTGTGAGATTGTCAATTTTGTACCAAAGGTGTATTTTGAGTATACCAAATTAGTATAGCTATCCTTCCTATGGCATAGCAATCCTGTTTCGCTTGGTCTCGAAATAGAATTCTTTTTTTCTCTTCTTTGTTCCTTGTCTATAGGTAAGCTATATGTTATTCAAGGCATCAACAGAAAACCTCAATTTTGAGGGTCCTACTTAATTTTATTTTCATCGGCTACGGAATAGTAGAATAATTCAGAATAGGGCTCAAGATCTTGGGAAAAATCTAAGTTAATGATCAACAGGTTTGGATAAAGAATTTAGGAAAGATATTCTTATACTAACACAATACAAAGACAAGAAGATGCAAAAGCTATCCCTTCGAATCCAACCTTTCCCTTTAAGGAATTTAATTGGTTAGCATAATATAATATCTAATAAATAGAAAATAAAATAGTAGATAATCTGTTATGAAAGAGAGAAAACATTCTTTGAAGAATCAAGATTCGTAATCAATCCTTGCCTTGTTTACTAACTTTCTTGACCAAACTACATTTATCTTTTATTGCAAAATTGCCCCTAAAATTCAATTTCATTTTTCACTAGGGTTAGATGATCTAGTTCTTAATATTATTACTTTACTCAATTGACAGATTCCACAGCAAATCTCTTGATTTGGAATTAGGGACTCATGCCCCATCTGATGAATCGATTTTCTTTTACACTTTTGTATCTCACTCTATCTATTTTTTAGTATTATCTAAAATAACCGATGAATTATGAATTTTCCATAACTTATGTAAGTGCTTTAGCAAAATATGTAGTGTAGTAAAAAAAATGGAATTTAACCCTTTCATGCTTACTATAACTAGTTATTTCGGTTTTTTATTGGTTGCTTTAACTCTAACCCTAGCTCTATTTATTGGCTTGAATAAGATACATCTTATTTGAAATGAATTCAATGAATAAGACAGAAAAGAAATGTCACAGCCCTAAATCTAATTTCAGGTAATTGGGGTTATGTCCTACTGCCATTAGAGTGCACAAATTAAATTCTTACATTGCACTTCATGCGAAATTAAAGTTTGCAAATATATTCAAACTCTCAATAATAAAACCCTAATCGGCAAAAACCAAACATCACCAAAAAGTACATCAAGTGCAAACAAGTTTCAGGCTGTCCTTCTTCCTTGACCTATGCATTTGTATAGTCTAAGGAATTTCTAAAAATGTTTGGTTGCACATAAAATCATGGAAAAATTTCTGTAAGCACTATCTCACCTAATTGATCCACTGTAAATTTTTCATGATATTATCACTTCCATAGCCACCCCAATAAAGTCTTCGAAATCAGCAAAACTAGGAGGCTAGTTTAAATAAATTGATTAGCTCTAAAATTCACCAAATAAAAATGAAGATTAATTAGGCAGTGCAATTTTACCAACAGGTGTTTCAACATGAACCCTACCACCAGGAATTTTGGTTTGATTTATCTCTCAAAGAAAACACATAAAATGATAAGAGCAAGGCCCTGGGAGATAGATCAAGCTGCAGAAAAACTGGATCAGTAACCCCACTTTGCAATTTCACCAAAGGCAAACCAGACCACTTCTAACCACGAATTTTGGTCATCAGGTTAAACCCATCTTCCTCTACCTCCAGTAATTTTCCCATAATTTATGCTCCTCATTAACCTAGTGAAACAGTAAGTTAAAGACTGCATGTTTTGGACAGCTCACAAAACAGTCTCTAGAGTATTCCCCTCTCTCAAGTCACTGATCAATGGGACCCACAGGACCCTAGCCCACCTGTAAGCCTCTGCCAGTCTTGAGACAGTGAGTTTCACCCCATTTCTACCCATGCCTCTCCTCTCCATAGGAATTAACTCCAAGGACCCACATGTCATAGGCTAAGCCTAACCACAAATGTGTGAAACAATATTCTCCTACATGTGGGACCCACCAAGAATACTGTAGAAATGGAGCAGCTCCGCAGTGCATGTCACACGTGTAAGAGCCCTGTTCTTCTCCTCCCTCACAGCACACACAGAGAGACCTAGATGAGCTCAAAGCTTGCAGACCTCGACCATTTCACCTCTAATCTCGCTAGCAGAACCTCCTCCTCATCCTCTTCATGCTCCCACCAAGAAAGCCGACGGTATCCCCAAAGATCACCGAAGACAGAGCCATTTTCCCTGCTGCCGAATGTGTTCGACCAAGCTTGAGCTAGCTCCGGTGAGCTCCATCCTTTCTAAGCCTCAGGAACATGATCTTTACCTTCTGACCGTTCCATTTTTACACTTGGTTGCCCTAGGATCACCAGTCGAAGCCGCCGTGCTTCGCTTTCTGCTCTGCAGCGCCGCCGCCGGCGTCATCTCGCCGTTCCGGCCGCATCGGAGTGAGTCTGACCGAGCCCTTGTGCCAACAACGTCGCCTCGCCTCCAGAAGCCCGCTACCCGAAGGAATCGAGATAATATGCAGTGATGCTCGAGATCGAGGCCATCTTCTTCCTTTCCGGCCAACTGCCGCCGTCGTCGAGTTCCCTCTCTTTGGTAGGCCTTAGTCCGATTCATGGCTCACGAACCATCCCTGTGTAGTCTCTAACCTGTTAGACACCATACCCCGACTGCAGGCCAATGGGAGCGAGTTGCTGCCGTGGACCCGTGGATTTTCCATCGCCGCCGTGCCGTTTTCTCCATCGCCACCACCCTGCTGGAGCTCCTAGCCTCGGCGTGTTGCTTGGTGAGCCTCCTGGGGCGCTGAGGATGCCCGCGCATGTTCTAAACCTCAATAAAATAGGTCGTATCTTCTTTTCGCCAAACTACCCGGAAACCGCCGCCGCTTATCCTCGTCGCCGGCAAGCTACAACTCACCGCCGACCACCGCGCTTGCACCGATGTGTTTGCCTCGTCTTCCTCTATCTTTCTTCTGTTGGCCGTCACCCGAGCTGAGCCGCCGTTCGCCGTCGCAGCCGCCGAGAAGCTCACCGCCCCTAGTCTGCCTGCGCCTGCCCTGTTCTGTGCCGCTGTCACGTGGGCCCGAGCTGGAGGAAAATAAGAAAGAAGAAAAAAATAGGACAATAATTAAAGGATTTAATTTACAACAGAAAAATATGTAAACTTTGTAAATCCATAACTTTGCCATTTTAACTCCGTTTCGAGTGAAACCAATTTTGCTCATTCTGTAAATTTGTGAACTTTAATACTGTCAAATAAAATATTACAACTTCTGTACAGAAACTACCTCTAGAAATTAAAGAAGCAATAATAACTTATTTTATGCTAGAATTTGAAATATTCTATAAAATCCATTATAACTCCTTTTGAGGTAAACCAAATTTCTCTGGATCCATAAAAATTTTCTCTTTAATTTTGTAAAATAAAAAGTGAGAACTTCTGTGTTGGATTTTTCTCTAAAAATAGAAATATCGTTTATATACATCTTTATAACCTAGAAGTTTATAAATTTCTAGAAAATTCATCCTAGCTGCTAAAAATGTGAAACTACTTTTGTTTAACTCAGAAAATTGTAATCCTTACTGTGGACAATTTATATTTGACAAAACTGCCTCCCAAAATAGGCGTAAGTATTTTCTAACCTTTCTTTTTGATAAATTTGTAAAATTCACAACTAAATCATTGTAAATCAAATTTCAGTGAACCAAATTTTGTTGGAACCAGTAGGTTATGCTCTTTTATATAAAAATATATGCCTTTATGAGATCTTAATAGAAAATGTCAGTTAACTATAATAACTTGAGGTTACAATATAAATAATTACAAAACTGCCATTTTCCGCCCTTCTACCTTGTTATTTTTGTATCTCCCAATCCAGAGATGTGAATGACTTGGTTCTTTCTCCTAAAATGTTTGTTTAGGACATGCCTACCTACTGTATTTATCTCAGCATTTATTGATGCAATTTTGCATGAGCATATTTTAATTGATTCTTATATTTGCATATTGGCTTTTATCGGTAGATTCAAGACAATTCCGGAGTACGTGGAGCAAGAACCAGAGGTTGAGTGTGACACTCGCTGCAGCAAGGCAAGCATCTAAACAAGCTACTAAGCAAGCATCTAAGCATAATTGAACCATATTTTTCAATAAATTGATTTGTTTGCGAAGGAAATATCTATATGCATGTTTCGGTCTTGTTAAAATGGGAAAAACGGGTAGAGTTTATATTACCCAATTGTATGCATTTCCGTTCCTTGGTTATTGATTCTATGTTTATACCTTGTCACCCCTGGTTAAGGACTTTGGGGATACTTTTATTTTACTGACACGCTTAGCCATGCTTATTTCTAGACTTGGAGAAATCTGATAGATGGAGCTATCGTTTCAAAACTAGTTTAATACGAATGGATAGGTTAAAATCTAACAAGAATAACTTCTGATTAATAATTGAGAAAAATGTTTGACTTGACGCATGAAGGGCGATGAAGGGGAAAGAGCGGGATAGTGTTTCCCCGATTGCACGTAGCTCCGTCTGGGGTCGTTAAGGACTGAACATGTTGACGTCATTCACGCACCTACGCTACTTTCCACACGCTAGTATGGGACGGCTTAACTCAGTTGCACGGGAAGGCTGTGGCCATCTACGCCCCGTGCCGTCAGCCGTGAGGGGAGGACCTTTGGAGGACTCAATTTGCGGAGCCTGCACTTGGCCAGAGGTGCTCCACGACGGTGAGCCCGCTTTTGTTGCACGCACGCACGCGACTAAGTCGTCCGGGGCGGCCAGACGTGGTTTAGGTTGGTGGGGCTAAGTGTGCAAAACGGTTTCTGTTGTGACCTCTAGTCCGCACTCAATGTGTAGAGGTGGGTACCGACGGGTAAGATCAAACTAGAGTGTAGCCGTTTGGCTTCTATCATGCATCGTGTGGGTAGATGTACAGCCTCTGATCAGAGTAAGAACTATTCGATAGCCGTGTCACGGTTATAGGACGACCGCGTGATGTGTTAGTCAGTCTATGTTAGCATCCAAACTTAGGATTATTGTGGTGATCCATGACTTAGGATAGTCATTGGATGGATGGGTTTATATGAAAATGTTTTTGCATGTTAATATGACTTGGGTTTAGTCATGAAGTGGTATGCTTGTGTAGCATATATAATTGGGCAATGTGTGGCCCATAGGAAGGATTGATTAGAGCAGGTTTGTTGCTCATTTTTACTTAATTTCAGACTTACAGCTTGCTGTCCTATGAATTTCAGTGCTATATTTTTGCAACATGCTTATGTTTTAAATGTAGTACTATGCTCAAGTCAAATCAGGCTTTATCGCAAAATCAGAATCGACATAGCATACTCCTTGAATGTGAGCTAGCATTACTCCCTTTGACTATTATTATTGTATAGTCTAGTGGTAACTTGTGTACTCACGCTGCATCTTTCAGGTGAGGACAAACGACGACATTGATGTGGTCAACTGTTATCCGCCGAGGGTGACGGGATAATGTGTAGTTGGAGTTTAAGCTCTTCCCTAGTCGGTTGGCCTACTTGTGGTGGGTATGGCACCGACTGGTTTTATATCCTTATGTTTATTCTGCTGCTATCTTTTTTGCGGCTACTCCTGTGTGAATTAGGGTGTGAACCCTCTATGTAATATATCTATAACTCTGCTGCTCGTTTATCCATATTTAGAGTACTTGTTGAATGTTTATCAATGCTTGCGATAAGTGTGAAGTTAGTCGCTTTCCCTGGGACTAGTTTGAACATGAGTTGAGTTGTGTAGAATTGAGATGGTGGGGGCAAGCTATTGTGGTTCGAGTCCTCTGGGGTATGTTCCGTGTTTGGTCATCATAACCATCGAGTGGTTTGACGGGCGTATGACAGGGAGGACTGGCAAGCTATCCTATGATTATCTTTTTGTATACTTCTCGGCATTTTTGGATTTGTATTATGAACGGGTAAATATTATAGCAAGGCTGCGGATGAGAATGGATGGTTATTCACTTATTGGTTTTTATTCGAGATTCCATCCATCTAGATATTTGCGTTGTCATAGTAATTACTCTCAATAATGCACTCTGGGTGCCCACAGCGGTTGGTATCAGAGCAGTACTGGACTATAGGCTAGAGCTTCGTTGGTGATTGAAAAATACTTGGCGAAGGTTCAAATAAACTATTTGTGAAACGCTTAGGATGTGTATTCCTTTTTGCTTTCATCCCTTTCTAGTATTCATCCTCGACCTTCGTCTCATTTTATCTCCTCCCGCCTTGCTGGTGGATTTTATTTGTAAATCAACTCTATACTTGCTATGTCAATGATAGTTTGTCGATAAAAGAAGCCGGTAAGTTGAGATTAAGAAAGTTGCTTCTTTTACTTCTGAACAAAATTTTGTAATCAAGTAAATTAATCACTGATCCTTACTGATTAATAAGTTACCATAAAAATCTTACAAATCTGAATAACCACATACTAATTTTAATACTCTATCTCTCCAAACGAGTGTTCTGGAATTCTGAACCAGCAGCTGTTCACGATTTTTACGGAAGTTCTACTCATGATCTTTTCCCTGCCCAATTTTTCTGGAACTCTCACTATACTGGAAGCCTCACAAAAATTCCAGATTTTATCTTCTTCTGTAGCCCCTGCTGAAAATTCAATCGAATTGGCTGCTGTCTGGCAGTCTAAAATTACAGAATTTTAGTTTCGAAAAATAACTATGTAACCATGAAGAATCCACCAAATAAATTGTTAAAGGGTACTCCCAGCTGAGATGACGCTTCGCTACAAAATTACTTTAGATATACTATGGCCTATGATTGTTGGTTTATTTGGAATCTTCGATCTTTTTTTTTACTTCACGGGTAGTTCACCGATCCTAATTATCCCCTCGCAGGAACCTGTTTGGTTCTTATGGATTTTTGAGGTCTTGTTTCAGATGTAGGAATAGTATGGGTTTACTTAGTTTTTTCATTGGTCTTAATTGAATGCATCATAGCTGTTAGGGCCTAACGCATATCGCCATTTTAGTGGATTTGGCAGATTTCATTCGTAATAGTAAATTCTGGTAATTTTGACAGTAAGAGATTGTGACTCACATGGGGAGCACGCATGAATTAACTTGGAATTTTTAGACAATACATCGTTGAATAACAAATTCAAATGAAATATCTGGTCATGTCCGGAAATCTTGTAATCGCATACTCCTATTTTTTGTGTAAGTTAAACCATGGTGATAAAATCGATCTTTTACCAGTAGCTTGTAGACTCTCAGTGAGCCTCATGATTTCTTTGGGATTTTTAGAATGCCGTATCATGATCAAATAATCCCACACATTAGATATGTTTCAGATCTGGAATCTGTGGTTACCTACTTAATATTTGTACAGCCCATCAACCATGAGTGATAAAATAATCATTTTTGGTCAGTAACTTAGTAACCTAGTGAGGAAGTTTGGACTTTTATGGGAACTTTTGAACCAGTAACCTAGGAGGATACAGTTCAACATTTTCACCTGATAACACACAAGCACTGCAACTGCCCACCTTGTTTTATTTCTTTACAGGAATCTACCTATTAAAAATTCAATTCTTTCCCCAGAGCTAATAGAACTCTACATAAAACTTGAATATAAATTTGTTTGTCATTTTTTATTATACTCTCTCGGGTGAGCTTTAAGGCCTAGTTTGTCTGATACACAACGCATGACAGAACTAACTCCATCACATATTATCGCCATGTTTATATCTTGAACTTCATCAAGGTCTCAATTTAGTTCCTAAATACAAACTGTGTATGTCCACCATTTGCAACCTTAGGATGAAGTTATCATAGTAGAAAAATTCAAATGATGCCCTAGCTACAATGAAAACCATAAGGCTGCACTCCCATAGTACCATGTAGCCGCACCCACAGTGCAATAGAAATTTCTAGTAGATATATTATACTATCAGGAAGTTCCATGAGTAAGGGCTAGGAGACTTGGTGGGGATAAAATTTTTAGAGCCAAACAGATTAGAAATATAAATTCTGACCTTTGAACGTCCATAGCATGTCGTACCTAAACCATTAACCCAGAGATCAAAACCCGGATTATGTGAACGATACATAGCATGAACATCTATGCATCAGCATGTGTTTGCACCATTGTATAATTATCGCACAATACTACATGTGGCACCACATAAGGCTTGCCGCATTCCCATAACATATTGCACGTTACGCATGTGCATCATCATATAAAACCACATGAGCAATACTAATCATCACATGCGAGCATCATATTCATTGCAATCACATATTGCACCCTCCTTGCATTGCACCAGGTTATATCATCCTGCAGCTGCACTGTGTCACATGAATGCATCATTCATTTTGAGCACATTCTGCATCATGGCAACCATATGCAATCTGCACATAAATGCAATTACACCATACATCAAGCATTTGCCCTGGCACCATGTACAACTCGGCATCATCCATCAGGCAATTGCAATAGCCCCCATTCCCTCTATGCATTCACGTCATCTGGGCATAGCATTTAAACGCACCATAAGCTAACATTGCATAGTAATCATCACATGCACTATTTATGGGTTGGCACTCATTAATGCATAGGCATCTTTCATTCATAATTACAATTACACTATCAACATGTCATCCCTAATGCACCATGATTAATCCATGACACTTTACTCATTTATGGTAGCATCATGGAGCATACCTACAACCTAGAACCACTTCGCTTAGTTTAACCCTACTTCTAGGTTACCCAACCAAGTTCGAGATTCTAGCACACTTATTTCCATATTCCCCACCTATGTACAAATATTTCTGTTAGTTACAGTCACCTAATGTTGAGATTCAAACACCTCAGTTCATTCTAGCTTGTTCATCATTCACCGTCATAGGTGTTGGAAGGAGTTGAAGTTTTACTGATCTTGTCACTGAGACTGGGAAGTGCGGCTTTGCTAGAGCCGTTGCTGTTTCGGGCAATTGAGAGTAAGGACCGAACGAGAGACTTCACCACTTCCTGCATCACAGCTACCAAGATCCAGCACTTGACCGCTCTAACATCCAGTTCTCTAACCCTTATTCTAAGTTGCTCTTTCTTAATTAATCTAACTAGAATCAAGTGCATTGATTCTACACTTACTTCACTGCGCTAGTGTAACCTCCCGATAGTAAAGTTTAGCCAGCGCCATTTGGTCATTCCTGGTATCTTAGGTTCCCTATGGCTCGAAACATCATCCGGTGTTAACCTTATCATTACCCTTTTAATAAATCCTTAATTTCGAAGACTAATACTAGCCCTGTTTATCTCAGGAGATGGCCCACCTGTATATTCGTATCCGTGCCGCTAACCATCCTGTTTGGTTTGTAAAATGGCCCTATTGTAAGCCTGGCAGCGTAGATCGGGGAAATTTTGACTTGTCACTGGTAAGATACCCTTAATGTACCCTTTATGTATGTAACCCTTGACATGATGACATGGTAGTATATGTGCAATTTCAATCAGAACCTGAAATACAGTTTGACCATAAGTAGTCAAACATGCATCAAAGAAATTTTCCAAAATACGATATCAGTTGGGCTAAGGACCAAATTGGGATCATGCTAGGATCACTAGAGAAAATTTTTCTCAACTAATTCTAAACCTGATTTTGTTTGAAAGGCTTAGTAAATCTGCCTAGTTCCACCTAAGAAAATGTTATTCGCCAAATCCAGCTTTGAAGCAAAGACCTTTCACATACCATGTTACGCAGCCATCCTCCCTCAGGAAAATGAAAATAATGGTGATGTTTTTAATTTTTAA
>RYFJ01002269.1:0-150137 GCA_003991445.1 Oryza meyeriana var. granulata | reverse complement strand
GGCAGACACGGGGAATACGAACCGCTGGCAACTCTCGCTTTGCCGAACAACGATTCGTTGAATTTGGAAAGAAACCGGCCCATCCGGAAAAACAGCGAGAAAAAACACGAGGGAAGCAGAGGAGCCGGTAACCCTCTATCCCAAGCCTGTTCGGCCACGTCTCCCCCTGCGAAATCTGGAGGCCGTCCCGCTTCACGTCACATCCCCCCTTTATTATCACTCCGGCTTCTGTCCCGCCTCACGATTCATCTGCCCGAAACTGCCGCCTCCCGGGAGCATCCGAGCCTTCAGCGCCATCTCCACCGCAGTGCAGCAGGCCATGAACGGGAGTAGGTGAGCTCTCGGCCCTAGCCTGCTTCGCTCCGTTGCTGTTGTTTATTTTTCCTTTTTCTGGGTAATTGGATATTTACGCCTTACTGTTTGCGCTCACTGGTTTGTGATGCAGAGCTCTCGGAGAGGAGAGAAGGCCGATCTCGTGAGACGCTGACGGTATCTCTTCCCTCTCCGCTGTGATGATCGTTCTTTTCTTTTTTCCGGCGTGCTCTGCTGGGTTTCAATTGGGCGTCAGGCTTTTGTTCGATTCGGCGATGTGCTTGTTTCGTTTGTGCAGAACAGGCTGCAGGCGTTGGCGGCGCAACATCATGACGTGCTAGAGAGCCTGACGCCCACAGTCAGGAAGCGCGTCGAGGTGCTCATGGAGATTCAGGTAAAATAGAACTGCTAAGACTATAGCTTCGAGGCGGTGACGTTCGCGGCATATTTTGTTCATCGTACTGTTTATGCGAACTCATTGTGGCGTACATAATGATAATGGCATTAGTATGTGTGAGACTCGTATCCTCAATGAAACGTGAGATTGAATCTACGAGTTTTTGCATGGTTCCCTCTATTGCAGAGCCCTCCTTGTGCATACTTTTAGTACTGTTTGTTCATGGGTACCTAAACGGTTGGATTTTATGCATCATCCTTTATCCTTAATTGCTTCTGTACTATAAGGAAGTACAAAAGGCAAGATATAGATATGCCTATTACTTGATCTGCTGGTATGTTTGTCAAATTATGCTCGTATGCAAGGGATATCCATTGATTTCGTAAAGAGAAATAGTTTTTTACCTTACCCTTTTAATGTTGTTTACTTGACTGTGTTATATTTACTTCAGACTTTATTCCACATACTTGAATATTTCTAACCCATGTTAAATGTTTCAGAACCAACATGATGAATTAGAAGCGAAGTTCTTTGAGGAAAGAGCTGCTCTGGAAGCTAAATATCAGAAGCTTTATCGACCACTATACTCAAAGGTATATAGCACATACTTTTTGTTGCAATGTAACAATCTTGCCTTACCCCACTTTATCTTTCTGTTCAAATAGATTTGCCTGCTTCGTGTACAGGAAGCTCTTGATTTATGTTTCTGAGTTTTCAAGATGTGTTGTTTAGTGACATTTTTTTTGTGCCTGCAAATTTCCAGCGTTCTGAAATTGTGAGTGGTGCTATTGAAGTAGAGGGCGAGACCCCTGCAGAAGAAAGAGGTGATATGTGCATTCTTGTTCATACTATGGGTGTTCTTGGCACGTCTGGGGTCACTGACAGAGTGGGTTAATCCTTTTTAATTCTTTCTATAATCTTTTCACAATGCTCCCATGCAGAGGAAAAGGGTGTTCCAGATTTCTGGCTCAATGCAATGAAGAACGATGAGAGTCTTGCTGCGGAGGTGAGAGGCTTTGCTTACATTAGAACTGTGAGAAATTTTATGGTCCTTAAGAGGTACCAAGAGGTATCAAAATTTCCAATATAAAACTTGGTACTTTCTAGTAGCTGAGGTATTGAGAGGTACCAAAATTTATATTAGAAAGTATGGTATCTCCCGATACTCCTCCTCAAAGACTGTAAATAACCCACCAAATTTATAGTAGAAAATGTGGTACCTCCTCAAGGCTTGTAAAATTGCTTGTTTATTTGTTAAGTGTGTCAATTTGCTTAGTGCCAACTATTCTTGTAGTAATTATTTTTCCCTTTGCCATTGTCAGATCCATGACAGGGATGAGGAAGCTCTGAAGTACCTTAAGGACATCAAATGGTGCAGAATTGATGATCCAGAGGGTTTTAAGATCGAATTCTTCTTCGATACCAATCCCTTCTTTAAAAATCCAGTGCTGGCTAAAACGTACCACATGATTGATGAAGACGATGAACCTATTCTAGAGAAAGCAATTGGGTATATATTTTTTTGTTTCTGAAAATTTGTGTTTTTATTAGGAGGAAAAATCCCCTCTTGCATCTCCTGTTTGAATATTGGCTGACTTTTTATTTTTTAGGACTGAAATCGAATAGCATCCAGGAAACTGTTTGACACAAAAGGTGCTAAAAAAGGAGACTTCAGAGAGCACAAAACCTCTAACAAAGACTGAAGAATGTGAGAGCTTCTTTAACTTCTTCAGCCCTCCTCAAGTTCCAGATGATGACTCACAAATTGACGACAATGCTGTAAGTTGAACAAATTATTATTTTATATACATTGATTCTTGAGACGTTATGCCCAAATTTATGGCCTTTTTGGCTGCTGCTTCTCTTAACAGGCTGAACAATTGCAGAACCAAATGGAACGAGATTACGACATTGGGTAAACTAACTACTCCAGTGCATTCTTAAGCGATTACTATTATTTTTTGAAAGGAAGAAGCGATTACTATTATGTTATTATGCATAATGCATCACGCTGAAACAGATAATTCTTCAAATTATTTATGAAACAGCATATTTCCTGTATATATTATCTGGTTATGAAATAGCTTGCCCATGTTGCCAGATCTACTCTCAGGGACAAGATTATACCACATGCTGTTTCTTGGTTCACTGGAGAGGCTGTTCAAGACCGCTTCTTGGGTGGATGATGAAGAGGAGGATGATGATGACGACGACGACGACGAATGTAGTGATGAAGACCAGGTATAAGGGCCTTCAAGTGTCGTTGTTCTACTGGGGTATTAGCCGATGCTTTTATTACCATTGTTGCTCCTCTATTTTGAGCAGAAGGCTGGCGGAGTTGCTGGACAGCAGGGGGAGCGACCCGCGGAGTAGTTCTCTTTCTTTTTTCTTTTTTATCTTAATTCTCAGAAGTCAGAAGTGGAGTGAAGAATATGTAACTAAGTTGATTTTAAGTTATTAGTGGTGGATACACTTTTCTATGTGCGCTCTTTATTTTCTCTCATTGTTTTTTTTACTCATATTTTCTCTTATTGTTGCCATATAGTATTATGCTCGATTAGTCGATTGGTCAAAAGTATGGTGTCATTATTATTGTCACTATGTATAATCCTTAATTAACAAGGATTCTCATATCCCCGCCAAAAAGAAAGAAAAAGGATTGCCAGTTTTTCTTGTGCATTTTACATTCTTTTAGTCAAACGAGGGAACAAGTAGGGTTGTTTGTGATTGCCGGGTTCTCTTTTTTAGTTGCGTATTGCAAGGTACTTTGGTTGGTCTGATGAAATATACTTCACATTTTATGGCACTATAGCGTCTCCACCAAGGCGAAAACCCACCATGTGTAAACAGTATTCGATCCCTGGATCAGTAGTCGAATACACACATAGTCATCGGTGATACAAACTCAGAGTACAATAAATACATAACTGAGTACATATAATACATACAAAGATTTCCATCCAGGACAGGCTCCAGATGGACAACGGCGAGAACAGGGTAAATTAGTGAGATACAACACAGACAGGGCGGAAGCAGGGGAGGAAAACTACTCGGCGATGGAACACGATAATACCACAAGCTTGGTTGGGAGCTAGCTCTGAAACCTCAGAAGTCCTCGTAGTCGGCTTGGTCCTGGAAGAACTCGGCAGCAGTCGGGTTTTCGTCTTCTTCTTCAAAACCTTGTGTGTGTGTATATATATATATATATATATATATATATATATATATATATATATATATGAACAAGGGTGAGTACTTTCGTACTCAGCAAGTCGGGGAAAATGTGCCATGTCGGTTAGACGAAAAGGGGCTAAGAATCTTATTTGCGAAAGCAGTCTTTAAAAACATTTTGCTTGTCGAAATGCTAGTGTGTCAAATTTTTAGTTGTCGGAAAGAAGCTCACGCCTTAATCCATTCCGCAAGTTGTTTTTCAACAACTCGCCACATATAGTTACTGAATTATATATTTCTATTTTCATCTTCCGGTGATTTACCGAGTGACCACACAACTCGGCTATCACCCGAGTGGCTTCGACCACTTCTTAGGTCTGTTACTTCTCCCGAGTAGCTACGACCACTCCTTAGGTCTGTTGTTCCGAATGGCTCTGACCACTCGTCGACCCTGAGACTCGGCTACAACTAAATCTCAGCTATCTCTTTTAGTATTTTTCGGCTACAACCGGTTGTATTTGCTACACTGGCTATAACCAGTTAGCTCAATCTTGCTGTCCTAGCTACAACCCAGGAGCCTGCCCTTTATCGTCTTCTGGCTACAACCTGAAGACTTTCCTCCTGTTAACTTTTCACACACTTGTTTATGGTGCTTTAACACCCCAGGTCACACAGTCCCGTTTCTGGCCACACAGGCCTTCCGTTTGCTTACTCGGCAAACTCTAGTCACGATTTCCTTCCCATCAATCCATTTCACAAATCACTGGTAATCAATTCTACGCTATAGGAATCACCTTACATCGCCCTTAACCGTGGGCACGGCTGTTCGAACAGTTTAACTAAAACTCTGTAGAGGATGTACGCTTTACCCATTCGACACAAAACTTACATCGAGTACTGGTCTGTACCAAAGTTCGTGACAAGGCCATTTCCTAAACCAGTCTAGAATTATCCAATGCCAGCAGAAGGATTCACACATGATCAATTCTTCAACTCGGCTCCACCTGCTCAGCCGCAAGCCACGGCAGCCGACGACTCGCTGGTTCGGAGCTCGCGCCCACGCCGGGCTACGCCTACAGACTAATGGGGAGTCAACCCCTCCCCACGCCGCTGCCATCCGCCGCCGCACCCGACGGACCGCCGGGCGGAAGAGCGAGCCGACGCCGCCACCTCCTTTTGACCGCGGGCTAGACGACCTCCCGTCCTTTTTGCCGCTCCGCCACTGCGGGTATAAAAGGCTAAGGGCTATGCCGCCCTTCTTTCCCCATCTTCCTCCGCACCGCCCCGCCGAAGCTGTCGCCCGTCGATTCCCTCCGCCGCCCTGCCTCCCGACGAGCCTGATCGCCACCCCCACCATTTCTCCGTCGCCACCCGAAGCTTTTCTTCCCCGTCTCCGGACGCTGCCGCACTGGTAGCCTCTCTGCCAGCCCCCGCCGCTGCCGTGCCAGCATTGCGGCACCCCTCCTCCCCTTGGCCTGAGCGAGAGGAAGAATCAGAGAAGGAGAAAAGAAAAGGGGCGAAAAAGAAGAACGAGGAAGAAGAAGAGAGGAGAAGAGACTGCCTAGTGGGTCGCACGTGGGCCCCACCTCGTTAACCTCTCCACAGTAAGGACACCCTAATCTCCTCTCTAATCCCTCAGTGGCAAGTGGGCCCGCATCTTTTAAAATCCAGTTAATCCTCTTTCTATTCCATGACACCTACAAGTGGGCCCTGCTGCGTCAAACCCCTCCCGCATCTGGGTCACGGCATACGGGCCATTGACTGATGGGCTGCGCCGCTCGGTCCGTAATGGCGGCCCACATCAGTGAGCAAGCCCACCACCCACCCTCCTCACTCCATTCCGTGGACATGGACCACCATGAGCCCAAGGCTCATAGGCTCCTCTGTCTCACTGACAGAGGGTCCCACCTGTCAGGAATATTCTTCTCCAATTATAATAAATCCTTTTCTATATTAGAAATTCAATTAAACTTCAAAATTTCATATCTCCCAAACAGTAACTCCGTTTGACTCCGTTCAACTTCTAGAAATTTTCTAAAAATAAGATCTATCTAATGGTACTATTAATTAATATTAAATACTATTTATTTGTAGGGTTTTGTATTATTTTCTCCCGTTGATCGCATAGCAGACGTTTTGGGAATTCGCCAGGCACAAGGGTTGCAAAGATTTGGAGACCAAGATCAAAGCAGGCCACTCTTCAATCGTATTGCCCCTAAATTTATAAAATATGTTGATTATAAACTTGCATGTTTAGTGTATACGATTAATTTGATTGTCCTTGATTTGTGTGACAGATGGACCTACCCAATAAATGTATTACTTTCCATAGGTATTTTTGTGAGACCTAATTCCTTGTCGCTCCACTAAAGTGGTACTTTGATATCTGTGCTCTTCTAATATGGGTGTAATGCCCCCGTTCTGTCACCACTTACAGTGATATCAGAGAGAAAGCACCACAGGAGATTGGCGTGAACCAACTCCCACGGAACCACGTTGCCGGTAACACCTTGCTCGTACCCCCGGTCAACCGAGATGTACCATAGCAACTAACTAAATAAAATATACATTATACCTTTATAAGTTGTAACTTCGGACAAGCCTTGAGTTGCAACCTTCAAACATACCACAAGCAACGGCTTGGGATTAGGAAAGAAACCCTAATCTTTACTTAAACTTCGCTCTTCCTGAAGGAGGGAAAAAGATAATAGATTAAGTACATACGTACTTAGCAAGTCACGGGAAAAGTGAGTTATGAAGGCCACCGAGGAAGGCCGGGGTTTATTTCACAAAATATTTTATTTTAAAACATTTTCCAAAACTCTAGGTGTGGGTTGATTCGAGTATAGCTGGAAAAAGGTTCTCGCCTCAATCCGGTCCATGAATTGCTTTGCAACAACTCAAGCTGACGAATAAATTTTAATTGATTAAAGTTTCTAATCCAGTCTGCCGCCTGTCAGACTATGACAGCGGTTTAGAGGATCTCATATATTAGTTTACTTTCACTTTTGTCCTCCTCAGGACAGAACCTTATCTCATTTTCCCCCTATTATCTTCCTTTCACTTACATCGTTTCCAAGACCTCATCTATCTCATCCTCTCAACTTCAGCTCCTAGAGCCATCATATCTCCAGGACATTACTTTAACTCGGGAAGCCTAAACTATGATGCCATCTGACATCTCGATCCACACAGGACCGTTTCAGACCACGTACTGGTCATCCATCAGCCGACCTGGCCGATTCTGATAACGGTTCTCAACCACGAACATGCTTCATAAACCTTGTATAAAAACAAAGCTACGCTAGAGAAATCACTTCACATCGCCCATGACCGTGGGCACGGTTGTTTGAACAGTTTAAGACTCTGTAGAGGTGTACGCTTCCCTACACGACACAAGCTTACTCTCTTACTGTCCAAGCAGGGGAGGTTCGTGTGGAGGCCATGGGCCTCGGGTACCTCATAAGAAGCATTAGGGCCACTCGGACAGAGGATGGGCCTAACTTTATAATTAGAGATACAATAGGACTCGGCATACATTACCTTCTACGACAAGGAAAGGATATACTCTTAGTCGGGCACGTTGTATTCCTAGAAGAAAATTCCTTGGTCGGAGTCCGACTGGGATTCTTACCCTGTAACCCTGTCCCCCAGTATATAAGGGGAGGCAGGGCACCCCCTGAGGGTAGAATCACCAGAACTATCACAATCTCACCAGAGAAACCTCAAAGACAATACACAACAGCTGGAAGTAGGGTATTACCTTACCTCAAGAGCCTGAATCAGGATAAATTGTTTTGTGTTCCTTTGCAATCCATCAAATTTAGGTCACACGAGTAGCCCCATATTATTATTGTCGATATAAAACATCGACAGTTGGCGCCAGGTAGGGGCTTTGGCGAGATCATCTTCAACAAGCCTGATGGATCCAATCACCGGAGTAGATGGCATCAACTTCTTCCCCGGGCAAATAATCATCTTCGGGAGCCTCGACTTCGTCACCGATGAATTCGGCAACCTTACCTTGTCCGACTCGGATCCGATCCAATCGGTCAGGGACTAAGCCAACTCAGTGCCGGTTGGCCTACATAACGCTGCAGCGATCTTCATCGACATGCTGTGGTGATCTCCAACATACCCGAGTCTAGGGACAACTCTTTCTTTCGGTGTTCGACTCGGACTTGGTTTTGAGCTAGCCGAGATCGGGTTAAGAGAGGAAGAGATCGTCAATCTCCCATTCGGACTCGGCAATGCTGCGGATAACTTCAATCAACATCTACCCCTGGAGTTCAACTCGGATACGGCTCAGAGCCGCTCAAGATTGAATCTAGGGAGGTTGGGGTCGTTATTACTTCCCCCAACCATTTCGACTCCGATTCTCAGTCGGATAGCACTTCGGTGAGTTTTGCTCCACCACTTGGAGTCTTTATGGCGTCTAAAGGCTCAACTCCCACTCAGAAGGCATGCCGACTACGCGATTTACTAGAAGAGGAAGCCCGCCGACTACGTGAACAACACGAGGAAGACGCAAGACGCCTACAAGCCGAGCGCGATGCTCGCAACGATCTGCGCAAGGCTGGGCGGATTGCTCAATAGGAAATGCTCCAAACCTGAGTCGGCGACCACGACGTTTTCGTAACTCTTTAACAGAACATTGTGGCCGCTGCAACTCTACTGGATACACTGCATTTGGGTCTAATCACCAGGCCACCCCGACAATAGCAAGGATAAAAGCCATGATCACTGCCGCTGCATGTCGGTAGCGTCAACAGTCGGGTGATACTCTCATACCGACCAACAGGTCGGCTTCTCCAACGGCGATCTCATCTGCCTCGTCGAGTGGCCGGTTCTAGTCAGCCACACACGAATTCACGCCACACATCACTCGACAACCACAATAATGACCGATGACGCCGAAATCAAGATGACCATTAGGACAACCAGGATGTCCAAGGCCGACTACGACGAGCTCTCCAGCAAGATATCAACGCACGACGTCGTGAACGCGAGGGAGACAAGCGTCGCCGACTAGAAGACGAGAATGAACGTTTCGGCCTCCACCATGAGTGGTTTCACCACCGTAGTCAGAGTCGGAGTCCTCATACAGATGAAGGAGTACCGGCCTTCACCCATGAGCTGGAACAAGTCGACTAGCCGTCAGGCTTCAAGCCGACTGAAATTGAAAAATACGACGGGAAGACCAACCCAGAGTCCTGGCTCACAGTTTACACTCTGGTGATCCGAGCAGTTGGAGGAGATCACAAGGCCATGGCTAACTACCTCCTAGTTGCTCTAGTCGACTCGGTGAGGACATGGCTAACTGGACTTCCTAAGAGGTCAATTGGCTCCTGAGGAGAACTCCGGGAACACTTCATTGCCAATTTCCATGGAACGTATGAGAGGCCATCTTCTGAGTACGATCTTTATCAGTGCCATCAAAAGAAGAACGAATCTCTTCGAGATTTCATTAAGAGGTTTTCTAAGAAGAGGAATTCAATCCCGAAGATCAAGAACGAGGTCGTCATCGCCGCCTTCCGTAAGAGAGTCAGAGAAAACCCGTTCATTGCCAAGTTTACTCGAAAACCTCCCTCTTCTGTCAAGGCTCTTTTTGACATAGCGAACAAATACGCCGACTCGACCGATGCAGTTGCCAAGGCCTTGGATGACAAGAAGGAGCCTCGCCAGAAGGATAAAAAAGACAACGACGAGTCAGCACAGAACAAGTCCGGCAACCACAAGCGCAAGTCGGACAACGTTGTGGCTGCTGTGGAGCGTACTCGGCCGTGACCCCTAAGGACAAATGAGTACCAAAAAGTGATGAACGGGCTAATGCCCTTTTCATCCCAAATAGCAAGCACGCGGCTAAGGACTGTTTCATGCTCAAAAAGTTTGCTTCCGAGCAGACTTCAACATCTGGTAGCAATAAAGATAAGGACAAGCCAAATCCAGGCGCAGCTGGCTACTACCAAGATCCCTAGGCTGAGCTCAACCACATCTTTGGAGAGCCAACTGCATACGAGTCCAAGAGGAAGAAGAATCTCATAGCACGCGAAGTCAACTCGGTCTCTACAAATGCCCCCTAGTACTTGCGTTGGTCAAAAACGCCAATCACGTTTGACCACGTAGATCACCTCAACCGGGTTACTCATCTAGGACGCTACCCCACATCTGGACCCGGTCATTCAGAAGCATCAAATTGAAAAAGGTTCTCGATCGATAGAGGAAGCGCTCTTAATATTTTGTTCACGCAAGACGCTCAATGAGATGAAGATCTCTCGTTCCGAGCTACAACCGAGTACAACGCCCTTCCACGGGGTAATCCCCGGCTTGTCTTCCACTCCACTGGGACAGATAACTCTGCCAGTTACTTTTGGCACACGGGATAATTTTCGCACCGAGAATATCTGCTTCGAGGTTGCCGACTTCGAGACCGCGTATCACGCAATACTCGGACGGCCAGCACTAGCCAAATTCATAGCAGTGCCGCATTACACATACCATGATGCTCAAGATACCAGGACCAGCTGGAATGCTTTCTCTTCGTAGCGATGTTAAGCAAGCCTTCATCTGCGACAAGGAGGACTGTGAGCTGGCCCAATCTCAAGAAGCGGCAGTCGGGCGCAACAACATCCGACTAGCCGCTACAACAGCAAACGAGGACGATCAAATTCCAGCGAAAAAAATAGCCAAGTCGGGAATTTTAGCGGACTCTAAAACAAAAAAGATCCCCCTGGACCCTTCCGACCCCTCCAAAACTACTCTTGTTGGGACCGGACTCGACCCCTAAATAGGAAGACGAGCTCGTCACCTTCCTCCAGGCGAATAGGGATATATTTGCTTGGAAACATTCTGACATGCCTGGTGTACCAAGGGAGGTGATTGAGCATTCCCTCAACGTCAAACCGGACGCCAAGCCAGTCAAACAACGACTACGATGCTTCGCACATGATCGCAAAGATGCTATTCGGGAGGAGATAACCAAGCTCCTTGTAGCCGGGTTCATCAAAGAGGTCTACCACCGGGATTGGCTGGCAAACCCATTCTTGGTCCTTAAGAAGAATGGTAAATGGTGCATATGCGTCGACTACACTGACTTAAATAAGGCGTGCCCCAAAGACCCATTTGGTCTACCCAGAATAGATCAGGTGGTGGATTCAACTGCGGGGTGTGAACTTCTCAGCTTTCTCGACTGTTACTCGGGATATCACCAAATCAGCTTGAAGGAGGAGGACTGCCTGAAGACTTCTTTCATTACGCCGTTTGGAGCATACTACTATATCACTATGCCGTTCGGGTTGAAAAACACTAAAGCAACGTATCAACAAGCAATTCAGCGGTATTTACACACTCAACTCGGGCACAACGTGGAGGTGTATGTCGATAACGTGGTGATCAAGACAAAATCCAAGGAAGAACTCATCGTCGACTTAGAAGTAACTTTCCAAAGCCTTCGGAGATTCAAGATGAAATTGAATCCGGATAAGTGCGCATTTGGTGTACCGTCCGGAAAGCTACTCGGCTTCATCGTATCACATCGAAGCATCGAGGCCAATCCAGAGAAAATTAACGCTATCATGAACATGGCACCCCTAACTAGCCAGAAGGACGTCCAAAAGTTGACATGCTGCATGGCGGCACTCAACCGATTCATCTCCCGACTTGGTGAACGGGACATGCCCTTTTTCAAACTATTGAAGATAGCGGACAATTTTCAATGGACACCTGAAGCCCAGCAAGCCTTTGAAGACTTCAAAAAATTTCTCACATCACCACTATATTTGGCTTCACCCATCCCCGAGGAACCACTAATGTTATACCTGGCGGCAACCACTCAGGTAGTCAGCATGGTGCTAGTAGTCAAGCAAGCAGAGTCAGGTCATATACAGAAAATACAAAGACCAGTCTACTTCGTTAGTGAGGTTCTAGCCGACTCCAAGATAAGATATCCTTAAGTCCAGAAGCTGTTATATGGCCCACTCATCACTGTCCGGAAGTTGGTGCACTATTTTTAGTCGCATCAAGTAACTATTGTCACATCATATCCACTCGGGGACGTCCTACACAACCGCGAGGCCACTGGCAGAATCGCTAAATGGGCACTCGAGTTGATGGCGTTTGACTCATCTTTCAGCCACGGACAGCAATCAAGTCTCAAGCTCTAGCCCACTTTGTGGCCGAGTCGACAGAAGTTCAGACAACTACAAACACGGACAAGCTAGAGTACTAGCAATGTACTTTTGACGGTTCTCTATGAATTGGTGTTAGTGGCAGGGGCTGCGTCACTAACGTCACCCACTAGCGAAAAACTCAAGTACGTTCTCCAGATTCACTTTTCGGCTTCCCACAATATTGCTGAGTACGAGGCACTCATCCACGGGCTCTGCATTGCCATATCACTCGGCATTCACCGACTGGTCGTGCGCAAGGATTCTCAACTCGTGGTCAACCAAGTCATGAAAGACTAGACATGTCTTGACGATAATATGGCGGCGTATTGTCAGGAGGTACAAAAGCTAGAAAACAAGTTCGATGGGCTGGAGATAACTCATGTATTACGACAATACAACGAAGCCGCAGACGAATTGGCCAACATGGGATCCAAACGAGAAGTGGTCCTGACTGGGATTTTTGTCGAGCAACTATTGGAGCCATCCGTCAAGAAGAAACCAGTGCTTGAACAGTTGGGGACTGAACCTATCCCGACAACAAATGAAGTGTTAATCATCTCTCAAGACTGGTGGACTCTAATTTTCAAATTCCTCTTGGACGATGAACTCCCAAAAGATCACAGCGGATCTGAGAGGATTAAACCTTGAAGCAAATATTTTCTTGTAGTCGGAGAAGATCTTTTCCGTCGAAGCGCATCCGGAGTCCTCATGCGCTGCATCACACCCGAGGAGGGCAAGCAGATTCTGCCGTCGATCCACTTGGGTATTTGTGGCAACCACGCTGCATCTAGGACGTTAGTCGGAAAGGCTTATAGGCTGGGTTTTTTCTGGCCGACTGCGACGACCAGCGATAAAGACATAGTTCACACATGCGAGAGATGCCAATTTCTTTGCAAGACAAACACATCTTCCAGCTCAAGAATTTCAAAAACAATTCCATCTCTTGGCTCTTTTCGGTTTAGGGGCTTGACATGTTCAGGCCATTCAAGAAAGTGCCAGAAGGGTTCACACACTTGTTTGTCGTAGTGGATAAATTCACCCCAAAGTAGATCGAGGCAAAATCCCGTTACTACCATAACAGTTGACACACGAGCAAAGGACTCATCATGATTTTATACCTTATACCGATTTGGAGTTCCTAACCGCATTATAATGGACAACGGTACTCAATTCATTGGCGGCGTGTTTCAAGATTTCTGTGACGACTTCGGCATCAAGATCTGTTATGCTTCTATGGCACACCCCACGGAGTAATAGGCAGTCGAGCATACCAATGGCATGGTCTTACAAGGTATCAAGGCTAGGGTATTCGACCGACTACAACCATAATGCGGGCGGTGGGACAATAACTCCCATCTGTTCTTTGGTCTCTAAAGAACCAGGGTTAGTCGGGCAACAGGGCAATCCCCTTTCTTCTTAGTCTATGGTGCTGAGGCTATGTTACCAACGAGTTGGAGTTCGCTCTCCGCAAGTTCGGGCCCACTCAAAAGACAAATCAAACAAAGACCGACTGGTCAAACTTGATCAGTTGGAGAAAGCAAGGGACATCACAACTACCCAGCCGGCAAGATATCTTCAAGGCCTACGTCATTATCACAGTCGGAATGTTCGTGGCCGCGCCTTTTTGGTGGGGGATCTCGTCCTGAAGAAAAATACAAACCACCAAAGACAGGAATAAACTATCCCCTTTATGGGAAGGGCCGTTCATTATCACTGAGGTAACACGTCCGGGGCCTACCGACTAAAGACTAAAGACGGTGCCATGTGTCAGCAACTCATGGAATATAGAATAGCTACGTCTTTTCTATACCTGAGTCTTGTATTTCCTCTATACATATGAATAAAGTTTTTTTCTCTGACTCACTACATCACTTGTCCCAACCGAGTAGTGAGTTGGGGGCTGCATGTATTATGTGCCTTGTTAATAAAATCCGAGCTTGTTTTATCTAAGTCATGAGTTCTACAATGACTATGCTAAGTTTGCCCGAGTATAGCTCTCAGAGGTGAACATTTTTTCTTAAGTTCCTTTCCATCTACTAGGCATAGACTACGTAGTCGAGTAAAGCTAATGACGACTCAGAATAAGCAAATACTCGGCCACACTTTACAAGATATTTATACAAGCCTTTACAAAAGTCAATATGCTCATCAATAGTCACTGTTGCATAATCATTCTATTTTTACATGTCAGGTCGTCTTGGCTATTGCCTTCGCGGTTGGCCTCACCTGGCCGATAGCTGCAATGCCTCTTCGGGAGTTGTTCCTCGGCAAAACCCTCACCAACGCCTCGATTTCTACCCTAGGTAGATCGATTTGGTCATGCGAGAGCTTGCGCGACACGACAACTACACGCTTATTCGAGCACTTCTTCAAAATACTCGGGGGCTTCGCTAGGCGTTCATGCAACTTGGGTGACGGTATTGAAGCTGGTCCCGGGATAGTGAGGTTGCATGATGTCCAGGAGCCCTTTCACGGATTCAACAAGGACTTCCCGTGACTCCTTGATCATCTTAATCTCCTTGGCAAAGGCACCAAACTGAATCTGGTTGTTGCTTTTGAAGCTGTTCAGATGCACGACAAATATATTGGTCACCAAGATAAGAAGTTCGAAGCAACAAGCAGTCGGGGCTAAGATCACAGTCAAGCAGGAGACTTACTGCATAGTCAGTCTCCACCTTGGCTTTGGCTTCTCCACTTCCTTCAGCTTTTATCTTATTTTCCCTCTCCTTTGCCTAGGCTTTCAGCTCGGCTTCGAGGGCTGCAAATCAAAACAGTCAAGAACTCAAGATTGCAGTTAAAACTCAACAAGGCAGTCGGAATCACATCGATGGAAGAAGTCTACTCGGATTCACTTGGGAGGACAACATAGAAGACTTACTTCTGATCTTTTCAGCTTGGGCCCAGTTTTCATCCCTGAACTTGTCTACCGATCCCCTCAGCCATGTCTCCCTCTCTTGGCTAGTCCGCTCTAGGTTGTCCTTGGCTACCAGAAGCTGGTGTAGTTATTGGATCTGGGGACTGAGCTCGGTCAGGACCTTATTCATCTTCTCTGAGCGATCGACGATCTTCTGCTCAGAACAAACCAGGGGAAATCAGAGTCAAACGGCAGAATACTAGACCAACGGAAACTGTCAAGAACGCAACACGACAAGATTCGCTACATACCTGGACTCCCTTGGATGCAGCGATTGTAGCATGCATGAGATTTCTGCCCTGAATGCTGCTTGCTTGTCGTGCTCGTAACTCTCTACAACTCCCTCAGGGGTGACCCATAAAATGTCCTTGGGAAGTTGCGCGGTGGGGCTTCGAGCCTGGGGAGATCTCCTTCATCAGAAGACGATGATATTACCGGCGATGGGGTGCTAGCCGCCCTAGTTCGGGCAGCTGCAGGATCTTTGGCGATTTGCTCGGGGGCTGGAGCAACAGCTTCAGCATTCGCTCCCTGGTCGACCGGTGCTGGTAATTCTGCTGTCAGGGCTACTTCAACTTCAGCAGCTGGGGCAGCCTCTGGCTCAGTAGGTGAAATTGCTTGACTCGGCTGGGATGGGCTTGGTGGCAGGAGCTCCTGGCATAGTCCTCTTGGGATCTATGTCAACTTGCTTCCTGCACAATATGCCAAATATCAATACATTTATCATATCATTCAATATTCTCAGAAGATTGAAGATATTCTTTATTACCTCTTAGAAGTCTTGAATTTCCACTGAGGAGCTCCAAGAGATGTCGGTGAGGGGCTTGATAGCCTCGCTCGGTGGCGGAGAAGCTGCCGGCTGTAGGCCCGATTGGGGGTCGAGGCGCCTTGGTGTGTGTAGCCTTGGGCTAGGTGATGCCGGTCTTAGGCTTGTTGGCCCGGGAGCTAAATCAATAGGATCCTTGATCTTCTAACTCCCCGGTGCTGCACTCAGCGTGCTTGTTTTTTCTTGCCCGGGTCTTCAATTGGTTTCTTCCTAGTCCTCTTGGAGCTGGGTTGGGCAGCAGAAGGGCTGGCTGGCCACTTCTTCGATTTGATGGCCGGCTGATTTTGGGAGTCATTATCAAACTCCACACCGTTCTACAAATATTTTGACAACATACATCATGCTTTTCAGAACAATCCAAGTCGGATATCAAAAAATATTCATCACAGAAGGATGACAATCCTAATATCAATTGTTTTAAGATTACCTGTGGCCGAGGCCTGCTCTGGCTATAGTTCTGTCAGCTACGTTGGGTATTCATGGCTAGGGTCATCCTTGCCCTGGTAATCCCAACCAAATGGCTCCTGTCCTTCAGTGCCTGTCCAGCGGTTGAGGAAGCATCTTACCACCCAGGGACCAGTCAGCCCTATGCACTTCAGGAGGTCGATCTTCTCCTTCTGCTGATATACTTGCCCCATTTCCTCGTAGGTTGGCACTGATGACTAGGACGGTAGGACAGTTGGTGGAGAGCTAGAGAAAGGGGGCAGAGAGGGCTCAAGGTTTGAGCAGTAAAACCACTATCTGTGCCAGCCCTTAAGTAATGTCTTCAAAGGAATATTGAGATATGTCTTCTTTATCTCATTCATAAGTTGAAGACCGGCTCCCCCAATAGTTTGGATCTTGTTTTTGGATGGCTGGGGCTTGATGGTGGAAACAGGTAAATGAAAAAAGATTGAAATGGGGCTTAACCCCTAGAAAGGCTTCACGCAAGGTGGCAAAGATGGAGATGTGCAAGATAGAGTTGGGATTCAAATTCACCAACTCTATTTGATAGAAAGACAGAAGTTGGCGAAGGAAATCCGAAGAAGGGAGGGTAAGACCGCGATCAAAGAACAAAGTGAAGACAACGGTCTCACCAGATTTGGGCGCTGGCATGGATTCCCCTTCTGCGGTGCGCCAATAGATGATATCTTGTCGCTGCAACATCAACTGATTCTCCAATAGCTTCAGCTTCTACCGGCTACAGTCTGACATCGGCCAGACTTCGGCGGTCATCTCAGGGATCTCAAATGGGGCTTTTAGCATCGTCGGAGGCAAAAAGATTTGGGGAACGACTTCGGAGGCTAGGAATGGATGCGGCGGATTAGAATCGGGCGAGTCTTGAGCAGGGGCGCAGGCTATTGTGAACCCTAGCGAGGCGGAAAGCATGAAATTTGGGCGCGGAAGCTGGAAGACGAAACGATTGACGGATTGGAGAAGAAGAGGGAATCTTTTCTCTCTCCGCCGCTTTATAAAGCCTATGCTGATAAGTAGGCCTGGGCGGACTAAATGGCATGCTCTATTGAGTCGACTGTTGGTTGTGTTGAAATCACAGTGCAGATGCTATTTACAGAAACCGATTAAATAATCAGATATGCTTCATGAAGGCCTAATAGCTGGACACATGTGTTCAGATATCTGTATTATTTACCAGGTATTGAGGATATATCCTTATAAGTATTAATAGCCGGTCTCCATTAAAATTGGAGAAGTAGGTATCTCTCAAGTACACCTGACCACATATTGGGTTAAAATCCAAGAAGTGGTACTTGGCTTATATGCTTAGCCAAAAATTGCCCTGAGCAAAAATTCTTCTAGCTAACATGATGCTGAAGAGTCTAATTTTCATGTAGTATAGTACTCGGGAAAGACTAAAAGGTTAAAGATCTTTGACTTTATGTTTAATTATTTCACAATTAAGTACAAAGTCGGGGGCTACACCTAATAGGTGCGCCTATTCAGCGCACACTATTCATAATTTTCATGAAGCCTTCATAGCCTCGTTGCGCAGCCGATTATGAAGCAGGACTTAGAGAAGAAGCACTTGGACAACGAGTACTTGGGAGCAAGGCACTCGGGAAGCTTTCTCCAAGGAGGATAAGCACTCGGCATCGAGCCTGTGATCAACTATGAAGGTCTCTAGGGCTGCTATGGAGGCCATGGGCCCTGGGTACCTCATGAGAAGCATTAGGGCCACTCGGACAGAGAATGAGACTAACCTTGTAATTAGATATACAATAGGACTCGGCATACATTACCTTGTACGACAAGGAAAGGATATAGTCCTAGTCGGGCACGTTGTATTCCTAGAAGGAAATCTCTTGGTCGGAGTCTGACTGGGATTCTTACCCTGTAACCCTGTCCCTCGGTATATAACGGGAGGCAGGGTGCCCCCTGAGGGCAGAATCACCAGAACTGTCATAATCTCACCAGAGAAACCTCAAAGGCAATACACAACAGCTGGAAGTAGGGTATTACATCACCTTGAGGGCCTGAACCAGGATAAATCGTTTCATGTTTCTTTGCAATCTATCAAGTTTAGGTCTCACGAGTAGCCCCATATTATTATTGACGATATAAAACATCGACAGTTTGCGACAAGGCCTTTCAGGAGCCATCCCAGGGTACCCTCATGCCCGACAGAGTCCAAACTCAATCAAAGCATTCGGCTTGCAAATTACCCCAAACTCCTAGACCAAGTACTAGGCAAGCTTCCCTTCCTTGCTCTACTCAGAAACCCGGAGATACCCTCAAACATCTTATCTCGGTGTTCCACATCTACTAGCATGCGAGGTAACCTTGTTCTGGCTAAATACTTAGCCAGGGGCGTCCCATACCGCCCGTGTGGTCGCACTGTATTATGATAAGTGCAATTCCTCAAGGAATCGGTCCTTATATGCGAATACAAAGCATCCCTGCCCAGGTGATCACTTTGCATCGCGAGTTTTTGTAAAACATTTCTTATTTCACAGACATATAGACACCGCGTGTTGGGGTAAAAAGGTTTTATAAACCCAGGTTTTCCTATTTCGACAACACATGTGATTTGGGTGAAACTGTCACACCCCGATCTGGCACCGCCATACAACGGCGCAAATAGGGCATGCCGCAGGAAAATAGCACGAACTGCCTTCTCGCGGAAACACGATTCCGATACCAGTCCTAGGATGCAACGCTGGTATCCACGGAAATCATACATGCATTATTGTAGTACCTTAAATAATTAAATAGACATTTACCTTAATTTACGTTGCAGCTTCGAAGCAAGCCAGAGACAACAACGAATAACACAGAGGCAGTGGCAGCAGTGGAGCGGAACAATGGACTAAGTCCCAACAAACAGGCAACGGCTGGGAACCAGGACAAAACCCTAATCTTTACTTCACTGCAACTCCAGCTTCAGCTCCAGACGGAGAACTATATTATATGGATATATACACTTGGGTGTATGGATATATACATATATATTTGTAAAATTGAGCGTGGGGCAGGGGTGGGGGTTGATGCATATACATATGCAGGTATATATATATATATATTCACATTGGTAGGAAGGATGTTGGATAAGGGCATGATGCCCAGGCTATATAATTAAACACGGAATTTCATGTGGGATTCAAAAGAAAGGGAAAACAAGGGGAATTATAGGAAGATTCAAAAGGGGATGTTTAGGGTTCTGATGTTTGGATCTTCGAGCGGATGTCGAAGTAGGAGCTTTTGGAAGAGAAGATCGGGGGAATTCGCTGTTAGGGTTTTAGGGCGAACTTGAATACGACGATTCGGATTCGAGGATTTCTTTTGGAACAGAGGTTTTAGAGAGGTCGGATTTTGAGATCAAGGACAAGAAACAAATCGAGATCCAGACACGACATACAACACAACACACAAGAATCGAAATTTTCATGGGTAGTTTTTAGCAAAATATAGTTTAACGTCTCGCTGAAAGTGGGGCGTTACAAACCTACCCCCTTACAAAAATATCGTCCTCAAGATTTGAAGGCGGATAGGGGAAACAGAACAAAAAGGAAACTTTAGACTTCTTCACTGCTTCTATCACTTCCGATCTTTCTTCTGGTCAACTTGCGACCTTGCGTTGGATTGTTAGCTGCTTTGTTTGGCTGGGGTGGTTAGTTCTGTTGCGGTTCTTCTTCTTCGGAGTGGACTTGTTCTTCACCTTCTTCTTCCATGGTCTCGAGATACTCAACTTCTTCAGCTGGTTCTGCTTGCACGTGATTCAGGCGTCCATGTCTGCAGCTAGTGAAGCTTGAGAGACTGATCTGCTGCTTTGTGGTCTTGCATTTCCTGGTGTAGACGCTTTGGTTGATGCGTAGGACTGAGGTTTCGCGGAACGATTCTTAGGGCATTCACGAGACAAGTGTCCCATCTCATGGCAGCTGTAACATTCGACGTTGGCCAACTTTGCGGGTTTTCTTGGTTTGGGAGCGAAGGGCGCAAGCTTCTTTCCTTTGCTTGTCTCGACAGATGTTGGTTCCTCAGCTTCTGGTGTTGGTGTTGGTTCTCGTTGGCTGATTTGTAGACTGGTGAGGTGCCCTAGGGTGAGGCACCATTTTGTAGGTTCGAGCTCACTTGGACAGAGGCGGGGA
This sequence comes from Oryza meyeriana var. granulata, assembly GCA_003991445.1. Lineage (NCBI taxonomy): Eukaryota > Viridiplantae > Streptophyta > Magnoliopsida > Poales > Poaceae > Oryza > Oryza meyeriana. The sequence continues at coordinate 129,769 of RYFJ01002269.1, read as the reverse complement.
TTCTTGGCGGACTCTCATTGGGTTGTTGTTGTGTACTGCTCTCCTTTCCTTGGGGGTAGTTCCTTGTGTAATGCCCTTCTTCGTGGCAACCGAAGCACTTTTTGTTGGCTGTACGGTCTGCTGTTTTTGATTGGGGAACGCACGTGTTGGGGTTATTTCCTTTCTAATTTTTGAGCTTAATTCTGGTCAGTTGCTGACTAACTGTTGCGGTTGACATTCCATGGCATGTTTGCATCATCGGACATTTGCTTGGATGTGGCCCTTCTTGCAAGTTGAATTCTGATGGTGGGGCCTTATGTTTCGGACAGTCTTCTTCTTTCTTTGTATCCTCTCGTAGATACTCGTGGATACAAAGAAAGAAGGGGAAACTCGTGGATCATACTCTGAAGGTTAGGGTACTGGCAATTCTGAAGTGGAACCCTCATTCCTGCAATCATTCCTCTTAGATAATCTCCAGTTGTCTCTTGGTCGGTATCTGGATTTTCTGGTGATCTTGCACTTTGGAATCCCTTTACTTTATCTTTACTATTGCTCTGATCTCGATGAGTTTGTAGTGATTGTAGTAGTAACTGTTGCTGTTGTTGCATGGCGGTGACTATCTGCGTTACTCCTTGCATTATCTGAGCTTGCAAGGCCATCATTTGTTGAAGATCCATTAACGTCCTCTGAGTTCCGGTTGCATCGTGGTTGACTGATTCAAATGCAGTTGCTTGTCTAATTTCTATCCTTTGTCGGCTGGTTTGGTGGTCTAGGTGCTTAGATTGGATTGATTTGCTCTTGGTTCCATTGTGGTTGAGGGCACGGGTCTGACGGTTGGTGTGATGTGCCATCTATTCCAAGTGATTGAGATCAGAACGATTGGCGGAACAGGAGTAAAGACGCAACCAAAAACACTAGATAAAAAGGGTTTTCGCAATCCGAGGAAGAAATAGTGGTATGTCCCAGTCAGTAGCCCAACTGGTCCCATACCTGAACAAGGACTAGGAGGCATAACATCACACACGCACTGCTTCGTCACAACTCCTACTGAGCAGACGGCGATACTAAGGTTAACTATTACCGAAGGCTAGCTATTAACTCGCTAGGCAGAAGCACACCTTTCATCAATAGAGCATGATGACAGGCAGGTTCTAGGGCGAAAGGCATAACACGAGACTAGGTTCTATGTAGATCAGGGAAACAGACAAAGATTTTTTGCAAGTCTAGACCAAAAAGGAATACAATTCCTTAGCTTTTCACAAATAGCTTGTAGTCAAATATTGCCATCCTATCAGGGGGTTTCAGTTCTAGAGCCAACCTATGCTCTGATACCATCTCTGTCACACCCCAATCTGGCACCGCCATACAACGGCACCAAATAGGGCATGCCGCAGGAAAACAACGCAAACTGCCTTCCCGTGGAACCGCGATTTTGATACCAGTCCCAGGACGTAGTGCTGGTATCCACAGAAATCAGACATGCATTATTGCAGTACCTTAAATAATTAAATAGACATATACCTTAACTTACGATGCGGCTTCGGAGCGAGCCAGAGACATCAATGAACAACATAGCGGCAGCGGCAGCAACAGAACAACGGACTAAGTCCCAACACACAGGCAACAGCTGGGAACCAGGACGAAACCCTAATCTTCACTTCACTGCAACTCCAGCTTCAGCTCCCGATGGAGAACTATAGTATATAGAGCAAGGGTGAGTACTTACGTACTTAGCAAGCCAGGGGAACTTAGATGGTTGTTGCAAGCCACAAAGAGAGGCTAGATTTTTATAATCTATTTTATTTAAAGTCTTTTAGAATCCGCTAAGTGTGTGCTTCTCAACAATCAGGGCGAGGTGTGTCTTGCCCGATCGGAGTGAAAGATGCATCAATCTTTATTTCTCTAGTTTTCGCAATCTCAAGAATTCACATCAATCGACTTCTCGAGCCAAAACATTTCTTCGGACTTCCCGAGTCCTGCTGTCCACGACAGCCAAGTCATTTCATCGGACCTCCAGCGTCCTTAATGGCACTTCCTTCCCGTAGTTCCCAAACCACACACATATTTTGCAAACAGGGTAAAATAAAACTACGCTAAGGAATCACCTTACATCCGCCCATGACCGTGGGCACGGCTGTTCAAACAGTTTAAACCTTTGCGGAGGGGGTACACTTCATCCACACGACGTGACTTACTCTAGTCACCAACTCACACGAATTGGGTACGATTCGGTGACATAGAGGTTTTCGCGACAAGGCATTTCCTAAACCCTCCTAGGTTATCCCATGCCAACTGGAGGGGTCCTCGAGACCAACAATAGGGTAGGTTCGAGACCATGCTGTGCCAGGAACCCAGGAGGCACCCCCGACACCCTCCTGCACGATCCACAGCCCAATGGCATGTAAGGCATCCCTAGGAGGCTAGTTACTTAGCCAGGGGCTTCCCAATTCACCCATGTGGTTGTACTGTCATATGCTTGGATGAAATTCCAAAGGAATCGGTCCTTAAAGCGACTACACAAGCATCACACACACTGGACCGGCTTATGTCGTGAATCTCCATTTTTGAAACTCATTTTTCTTTCACAAGGCACCGACCTAGGTGTCGGGTTTTCCAAACGTTTCGTAAAACCAAGTTTTACCCAAGTGTAATGCCTCGGTTTCTGAGCCGTTAAAAACTATTTTGGTAAAAACCCTAATTTCAAAAATTTTGGCTTTTTGTGTGTGCTTAAGGACTAAGTGCTGTAGATCTCAGATCCAAGCCCCCTTTGAAACCCTAAATCCTCGATCCTAAATTCTCTCCAATTCCGAGACTCGAATTTTGCAATTCGATTGTCTCTCTCTAAATTTCCTCGGAAGATTCAAAATCAAATACCTCTCAAAAATTCTCTGTACACGGATTCGAATTTTGCAATTCGAAGCCCTCCAATAAAACTCTTTGAAAGTGTGGGAGCCATGGGCCCCAGGTACCTCATTACCAGCACATGGGCCACTCGGATAGAGGATGGGCCAGATCATGTAATTAGAGATAAGATAGCACCCGGCAGGCTGTGCCTTGTACAATAAGAAAACCTAGCATTAGTCGGATAGGTTTCTATCTCTAAGAAGGAAGTCCCTTGGTCGTATCCGACTGGGATCCTTACCATGTATCCCTGTCCCCTAGTATATAAAGGGAGGCAGGGCGCCCCATGAGGGCACGCAAGATCATTGATCACAAAAACCACCTCAGAGGAATAACACCTCAACTGGACGTAGGGTATTACCTCACATCGAGGGCCTGAACCAGTATAATTCTCTTGTCTTCCTCTGCAATCCACCGAATTCCAGGTCGCCGAGTAGCCCCATAGTATTATTGCCGGTGCAAAGCATCGACAGTTGGCGCGCCAGGTAGGGGCCCGGCGAATTCTTCATCAACAGATTCGATGGATCCCATCAACGGAGTCAAGGGCAACAAGTTCTCCAATGGAGACACCATCACCTTCGGGAGTCTTGACTTCGTCGCCGGTCAACTCGGCAATCTTTCCTTGGCTGAGGCAGATCCAATCTCGCCAGCCGAGGAGCCAGCCGGCGTTGCGCCAGTCGGCCCCAGGGACGTCGCCATCTCCTTCGACGATCTACTACGACAGTCCCTCACATCGCCGGACATCGGGACAACTCTCTCCTTCGGCGTCCGACTCGCGCTAGGCCTTGAGCCAGCGCGGGTTAGGCCAAGAGGGGGAGAGATCATCAATCTCCCGTACGGATTCGGCGACGCTGTGCATCTACAACCCGCGCAGCAGACCCGACCTCCAGCGATTCAGTTTGGACACGGTCATGAACCTTTTCAGATTGGATCTAGGGAGGTCGGAGTCGTCCTAACTCTGATAAACTACTCGGAGTCCGACACTAAGTCGGATGGCAGTTCGAGCACCAACTCGGACTCCACCTTGGCAAGCTTCCTCCTCCCCCGCGAGATCTTCATGGCTTCAACGCCACCTTCCGAGGTGCGCCGACTGCAAGAGGAGCAGCAAGAGGAGGCGCGCCGACTACAACAACAAGAGGAGGCCAACCGACAAGCTCGCAATAACGGGCTTCGACAGGCTGGGCGAGCCGCCCAGCAGCAGATCCTCCAAACCAAAGTCGGCGACCACGACGTCTTCATCACGCCACAACAGAACGTCGTGGCCGCCGCAACTCTGCTGGACACGCTCCAGCTTGGGCCGGATCATCAGGGCACACCAACTATCGCCAAGATCAAGGCGATGATCACTGCTGCCGTCTGCCAGCAGCAAGAACAGTCAGGCAACACCCGCATAACGACCCATCGGACGGGCTCTCCAGCGGCGGAGTCATCTGCATCAGCGCGACGACGCGCGGCCGGCTCCACCCGGCAGCACGAAGAGTCCCGCCAAACAACGCTCGGCAACACCAACTACGACAACCGGCGGCGTCACCAATACGACCGCCGACCCAATCAAGACCTCCGAATGCGATTACAACGCGATCTTCGCCACACCCTAAGGGCCCGGCGCGAAGAACGCGAAGAGGATGAACGCCGCCGACTGGAGGATGAACACGAGCGCTTCGGTCTCCACTTCGAACGGCTACACCGCCAAAACCGAAGCCCAAGTCCTCACGATAACGAAGGCATTCCAGCCTTTACTCGGGAGTTACAGGACGTCCGCTGGCCAGTCGGCTTTAAGCCTACCGGAATCGAAAAGTACGACGGCAAGACCAACCCAGAGTCCTGGCTCACCGTTTACGTCCTAGCAGTTCAAGCTGCTGGGGGCGACAGCAGAGCCATGGCTAACTACCTCCCAGTCGCATTAGCCGACTCGGCGAGGACATGGCTGACAGGCCTCCCAAGGCGGTCGATCGGTTCCTGGGGACAACTCAGGGAGCGGTTCATCGCTAACTTCCAGGGGACCTATGAGAGACCGGCTTCCGAGCACGACCTTTACCAGCTGCATCAGAAAAAGAACGAGTCTCTGCGTGAATTCATCAAAAGGTTTTCCGAGAAGCGCAATCAAATCCCAAGCATCAAAGACGAGGTCGTCATCGCCGCCTTCCGCAAGGGAGTAAAAGACGCCCCGCTTATCGCGAAGTTCACTCGGAAGCCACCATCCACTGTCCGGACTCTCTTCGACATGGCCAACAAATACGCCGACTCGGCTGAAGCCGTCGCTGAGGCCTTCGACGAGAAGAAGGAGCCCCGACAAAGAGACAACAAGGCGAAAGCCGACAACGAGCCGCTTCAGAACAAGCCTGGCAGCCGCAAGCGGAAGTCGGACAACGAGGTGGCCAACATGGAGCGCAGTCGGCCGCGGCCCCAGCGGAACAACGACTATCAGAAAGTCATGAGCGGGCCTTCCCCCTTTCACCCCAAGGGCCGCCACGCGGCCAAGGACTGCCACATGCTCAAGAAGTTCGCCTCCGAACAAGCTTCATCGTCTGGCGCCGACAAGGACAAGAACAAGCCAGACTCGGGTCCGGCTGATGATTTCCAGGACCCCCAAGCCGAACTCAACCACATCTTCGGGGGGCCACTCGCGTACGAATCCAAGCGCAAGCAGAAGCTATCAGCGCGGGACATTAACGCGGTCTCCACAGCCGACACCCTCCAATACCTGCGCTGGTCGGAAACGGCCATCACCTTCAATCGCGTAGATCACCCAGATCGGATTTCCCACCCGGGACGATATCCACTCGTCCTGGACCCGGTCGTCAAAAATATCAGGCTGAAGAAAACCCTCATCGACGGAGGCAGTGCGCTCAACATCCTGTTCGCCAAGACTTTGGACGAGATGAGAATTCCTCGTTCAGAACTACGGCCAAGCACTGCGCCCTTCCATGGGATAATTCCCGGCTTGTCATCAACCCCACTTGGGCAGATAACCTTGCCGGTGACCTTCGGCACGCGGGACAACTTCCGTACAGAAAACATCTGCTTCGAGGTCGCCGACTTCGAGACCGCGTATCACGCGATACTCGGACGATCGGCCCTCGCCAAATTCATGGCGATACCGCACTATACGTACATGGTGCTGAAGATGCCCGGGCCAGCAGGAGTCCTCTCCCTCCGTAGCGACGCTAAGCAAGCCTTCACCTGCGACAAGGAGAGCTGCGAACTGGCTCAAACACAAGAAGCGGTAGTCGGGCGCGACAGCATCCGGCAAGCCGCTACACCTGAAGTCGATCAAGATCCAGTTCCGGCGAAAAAAGCAGCGAAGTCGGGAATTTCAGCGGACTCTGACACGAAGAAGATCCCCCTGGACCCTTCCGACCCCTCCAAGACTGCCTTAGTCGGGACCGGACTCGACCCCAAATAGGAAGACGCGCTCGTCACCTTCCTCCAAGCCAACAAAGATATCTTCGCGTGGAAACCGTCCGACATGCCGGGCGTACCAAGGGAGGTGATCGAGCACGCCCTACACGTCAAGCCAGACGCCAAGCCCGTCAAGCAACGGCTGCGGCGCTTCGCTCAAGACCGCAAGGATGCTATTCGGGAGGAAATCACCAAGCTCCTCGCAGCCGGGTTCATCAAGGAAGTCTACCACCCGGACTGGCTGGCAAACCCAGTTCTGGTCCGGAAGAAAAACGGTAAATGGCGCATGTGCGTCGACTACACCGACCTCAACAAAGCGTGCCCCAAGGACCCATTTGGTCTTCCCAGGATAGATCAGGTGGTTGACTCCACGGCGGGGTGCGACCTACTCAGTTTTCTCGACTGCTACTCGGGATATCATCAAATTAGCTTGAGGGAACAAGACTGTTTAAAAACATCTTTCATCACGCCGTTTGGAGCGTATTGCTATATCACAATGCCGTTCGGTCTGAAAAACGCAGGCGCAACTTACCAACGTGCTATTCAGCGCTGTCTGCACACCCAGATCGGGCACAACGTGGAAGCCTACGTCGACGACGTGGTGATCAAGACCAAGTCCAGAGAAGATCTCATTGCTGACCTAGAAGAAACCTTCCAAAACCTCCGAAGATTCAAGATGAAGTTGAACCCGGAAAAGTGCACCTTCGGAGTGCCGTCTGGAAAGTTACTCGGCTTCATCGTCTCGCATCGCGGCATCGAGGCCAACCCGGAGAAAGTTAACGCCATCAGGAACATGGCGCCCCCGACCAACCTCAAAGACGTCCAGAAGTTGACAGGTTGCATGGCGGCACTCAGCCGGTTTATCTCCCGACTGGGCGAAAGGGGCATGCCTTTCTTCAAGCTCCTCAAAAAGGCGGACACCTTTCAATGGACTCCGGAAGCCCAGCGAGCCTTCGAAGACTTCAAAGAATTCCTCACATCACCCCCCGTGCTGGCGTCACCCCTGCCCCAGGAACCACTAATGCTTTATCTGGCGGCAACAACACAGGTAGTCAGCACGGTGCTGGTAGTGGAGCGATCCGAACAGGGTCACATTCAGAAAATACAACGGCCAATCTATTTCGTCAGCGAGGTCCTTGCCGACTCCAAAATAAGATACCCGCAGGTCCAGAAGCTGCTATACGGCCTACTCCTCACAGTCCGAAAGCTGGTGCATTACTTTCAAGCACACCAAGTCACGGTGGTCACAGCGTTTCCACTCGGGGATGTCCTTCATAATCGCGAGGCCACCGGCCGGATCGCTAAATGGGCACTCGAGCTGATGGCGTTCGACATCACCTTTCAGCCACGGACAGCTATCAAATCTCAAGCTCTAGCCGACTTCGTGGCCGAGTAGACAGAAGTTCAACTCCCAACACCAACAACAAAGCTAGAGTACTGGACAATGTACTTCGACGGTTCCCTACGGATCGGCGGTGCCGGGGCTAGAGTCATACTGACATCCCCCACTGGCGAAAAGTTGAAGTACGTACTACAAATCCACTTCCCGGCTTCCCACAACGTCGCCGAGTACGAGGCACTTGTTCACGGGCTCCGCATCGCCATATCACTCGGCATACGTCGACTGGTTGTGCGCGGAGACTCCCAACTCGTGGTCAACCAGGTCATGAAAGACTGGACCTGTCTCGATGACACAATGGCGGCATACTGTCAGGAGGTTCGCAAGTTGGAAAACAAGTTCGACGGGCTGGAAATCACACACGTCCTGCGTCAATACAACGACGCGGCGGATGAGCTGGCAAACATGGGATCCAAGCGAGAAGCGGTTCCGACTGGAATCTTTGTCGAGCAACTTATGGAGCCATCAGTCAAGAAGAAACCGGCACAAGAGCAGTTGGGAGGCGAGCCTATCCCGACCACCGACGAAGTGCTGCACATATGTCAAGACTGGAGGGGTCCTGTTCTCAAATTCCTCCTGGACGATGAACTCCCAGAAGATCGCAGTCAAGCCGAGCAGATCAAGCGTCGAAGCAAAAGCTTCCTGCTAGTCGGAGAAGACCTGTACCGAAGGAGCGCATCCGGTGTCCTCATGCGCTGTGTCACCACCGAGGAAGGCAAGCAGATCCTGCATTCAATCCACTCGGGCATATGTGGCAACCACGCTGCATCCAGGACGTTAGTCGGAAAGGCTTACCGGCAGGGATTCTTCTGGCCCACCGCAGTCACAGACGCCAAAGACATCGTTCGCAAGTGCGAGGGTTGCCAGTTCTTCGCAAGACAGACAAATCTCCCCGCCCAGGAACTCCAGACTATCCCTATTTCCTGGCCATTCGCAGTATGGGGGCTCGACATGGTTGGTCCATTCAAGAAATCGCCAGGAGGGTTCACGCATCTGTTCATCGCAGTGGATAAATTCACCAAGTGGATTGAGGCTAAACCCGTTGCAACAATCACAGCGGCACGAGCAAAGGACTTCATCCTGAGTATACTATACCGATTTGGGGTCCCTAACCGCATCATAACCGACAACGGCACTCAGTTCGCGGCGGGCCTATTCCAAGACTTCTGCGACGACTTCGGCATCAAGATCTGCTATGCATCTGTGGCACACCCGCGGAGCAACGGGCAGGTTGAGCGAGCCAACGGCATGGTCTTACAAGGCATCAAGGCCAGGATATTCGACCGACTACAACCATACGCGGGTCGGTGGGTACAAGAACTACCATCCGTTCTCTGGTCTCTCAGAACCACGGTTAGTCGGGCAACAGGGCAATCCCCTTTCTTCCTGGTCTACGGTACCGAGGCCATGCTACCGACAGAGATATAGTTCGGCTCTCCGCGAGTCCGGGCTTACTCCGAAGACAACTCCAACAACACCCGACTGGTCGAATTAGATCAGCTGGAAGAAGCAAGAGACGCCGCAACAATCCAGTCGGCAAGGTATCTTCAAGGCCTGCGTCGCTACCACAATCGCAATGTCCGTGGCCGCGCCTTTTTGGTCAGGGATCTCGTTCTAAGGAAAATACAAACCACCAAGGACAGGCACAAACTATCCCCCAGCTGGGAAGGGCCGTTCATTATAGCTGAGGTCACGCGGCCAGGCGCCTACCGACTGAAGACCAAAGACGGCGTCCTCATCACCAACTCATGGAACATAGAACAGCTACGTCCTTTCTATACCTGAGTTTTACATTTTCCATGTGTACAGTTTTTCCTGACTCACTACGCCGCTTGTTTCAACCGAGTAGTGAGTCGGGGGCTGCATGTATATATGTGTTCTGTCAATAACATACAAGCTTATTTCACCCCGGTTATGAAGCCTTGCCACGACTGATGCGTTCGCCCGAGTATAGCATCTTACTCCGAACATTTCTTATCAAGTTCTATCGGACTAACTCGGCGCATGCTACATGGTCGGGTAAAGCTAATGACAACCGAATAATAAGCTTGGCGGCACGACACATATATTTACACATGATCGTATATGAAAGCATATATATATCCCGACTACAAAATGTATTGCCTTTACAGACCCAGGTCTCGGGTAATCGCTTCAGCAGTCGGCTTCGCCTGGGCGATCAGCTCCAGCGCTTCCTCGGGCGTCGTCTCCTCGGAAAATCCCTCCCCGATGGCCTCAATGTCCGCCCTCGGGTAGATGGACTTGGTCATTGCTAGGGTCTGGGCCACGCCGGCGGCAACCCACTCGTCTGAGTACCTTTTCAGGGCACTCGGCGCGTCCTCGAGACGCCCCATTATCTGAGGAATTCTGCTACAGCTGGTCCCCTCTGGGCGGGGATCTACAAGGTCAAGGAGCCCTTTCACGGACCCGACGAGGGCCTCCCGTGACTCCCTGATTGATCTTATCTCCTCCGTGTAGAACCGGTACTGGGCCTGGACGTTGGCTCTCACGCCTGCCCAGATTGGTCGGCAAGTAAGCTTGTCAGAATTCGGCTACACACGGGGTGACTAATGGATTGGCTGAGATCACAGTCGGGTTGAGGACTTACTTTCGTAGTCGGCCTCCCACCCGGCCACGGTCTTCTCCAGTTCGGCCTTCTCCTTACCGAGCTTGACGACGGCCTTCTCCAACTCGGACTTCTCCCGGTCAAGCTCGGTGTTGGTCTTTGTTAGGTCGGCCTTGACCCTTTCAAGCTCGGCCTTGGCTTCTTCGGCCTCCTTCAGCTGCGACTCCCTCTCCGCTCGGGTCTTTAACTCCGCTTCGAGGTCTGCACCACAGATTAGCCAAGAGCTCAACCGTGCAGTCATGACACCACCGAGCAGTCGGGATCGACGTAGCTGGATGAATACATCAACGGTCCAGTCGGGAAGATATACTCGAGGATTTTACCTCTGATCTTCTCGGCCAGGGCCCATGTCTCCGCCCTGAGCTGATCGGCGCCGCTCTTCAGCCAGGCCTCCCTCCTCGTGTGACGCGCCTCCATCTCGGCCTTCAATGCCCGGAGCTGTTGCAATTCCGTGAGGTGGGGAGCCATCTCGACCAGGATCTCCGTCATCGCCTCGTTGCGGTCAACGAGCTTCTGCTCGGGACAAGGAACAAACCGACGACAGAGTCAAACATCAAGACAAGAAGATTGCTGGAGCTTCACTACAAGAATCATACCGCGACCCCTTGGGACCCGTTGATGGCGGCACGAAGCAGGCTCTCGCGCTCTCTCCTTGCGACGACTTCATCGAGCCTGAAGCTTTTCATAGTGCCGTCGCGAGTGGTCCATGTAAAGGTCCGGGGCATCACACGTGGGGGAGCTTCGATCCGAGGCAAATGAGGGATCTCCGGCGGTGGCGGTAGCGGCGACGATGGCGATGACGATAACCACGATGGCGACGGTGTCCTGGCCTCGGCACCGCCTTCCCCTACAACATCGGGGACCGGCTCGGGGGCTCCGTCCCCCGCTTCCGCGACATACGGTGCCTCGGGGGCTGGGGCCTCGGTTTCAACAGCCACCTCTCGGTCGGGTGGCGGCAGTGGCCCTGTAGTCGGAGCCACCTCGGTCTCAGCAACCGGGCTGGCCGCTGGCTCAACAGGTGTGTTCGCCGCCGCTGCCTCGGCTGGGGCAGGCTCATCAAGTGGAGCAGATGGATCGACCTTTTTAAGATCGATATTGGCCTGCTTCCTGCACGACGAAGCAAGACATCAGGACTGTACTCTAACGTACAACGACTACAGAAGACCCGGAATAACGCACCTCTTGGAGAACTTCAGCTTCCTGCCAGCCTGCCCGCTCCCCGGCGAAGCGCTAGCATCGGCAGTCACCCCGGTCGGTGTCATCGATGGCAGAGGCGTATCAGCCTGAGTCGGCCCTGACTTTGGTATGGTTGGTTCGGGTTCCTTCGCCCCAATCGGCCTCTGCTCTGGTCGGCCCCTTGGTGGCGCTGTTGCTGAGTACGACAACGTCGAGCCCAAGCCTGCTGATCTCAGCCTGGGACTCGACCGCGTGGGCGTTGTGGCAGCGGTGTCCTTTATTTTCAAGCTGCCGCTCACGGCGCGCGCTGTCATGGCCCCCTCGCCCCGATATAAAATCGGCTTCTTCCCCGCTCTCTTGGAGTCGGGTTGGGCGGCAGAGGGACTCCTCGGCCTCTTCCTCGACGCGACCGCCAACAATGGACGAGAGTCTTCATCAAATTCCTCATGCCACTACAAGCAAGTCGACAAGATTTCATCACGCCAGGTTGAACAATCACCGTTCCACAGGCGTTCACCACAGAACAAGGTAGAAGGTTACCTTGGTCCGCGGCCGGATGAAGCTATAGGCAGCAACTCGGCGGTTATCATCTTCGGTGGCAACGACCCCTTCGGAGAAGTAGCCAAACAAGGTATCGGTCACTGCCCCCTTGTCCGCCGTCTCGCTGCTCACTCGGTCGGGATCGTGTTTACCTTTGAAGGCCCAGCCGAAGGCGCTTCTCAACTTCAGCGGCTGGACGCGCCTCGTCAGAAAGCGACGAGCCACCCAAGGCCCTGTCAAGCCAGCCCTCTTGAGGTCATCTATCTTTGTCAGCAATATATGTGCCTGGCCCAGTTCTTCAAAGGTTGGCTCCGAGGACCAACTTGGCAATACCGCCGGTGGCATACCAGTAAACGGGCGCAAGGAAGGGGCCAGATCGGCGCAATAAAACCACTCCTTGTGCCAGCCCTTCAGAGAAGATTTCAAGGGCAAATCGATATATGTTTTCTTCCCATCGCTCCTCAGTTGAAGACCAGCCCCTCCAATCACACTGATATTACTCTTGGAAGGCTGGGGCTTGACATGGAACAGGTGTCGGAAGAGGATGAAGTGGGGCTCAACACCCAGAAAGCACTCGCAAAGAGTGACGAATATGGAGATCTGAAGGATTGAGTTGGGATTTAAATGCACCAACTCCAGCCCGTAGAAATCAAGGATGCGGCGGAAGAAATCAGACGACGGAAGACACAAGCCCCGATCAAAGAAAGAGGCGAAAACTACCGTTTCACCAGGCCGGGGGTTGGGGCTCGATTCATCCCTCGCCGACCGCCAACGGATCACTTCTTGGCTGGGCAACTTCAGCTCGCTCTCCAGCCGTCTTAGCTTCACCGAGCCGCAATCCGAGATCGGCCAAGAACTCCCTGGCGCACCCGCAGGATTCGTCGCCTTCGGCATGACTGGAGGTGGTGAGATTTGGGGGAAAGCAAATCGGGGGCTTGGAATAAACAAAGAGGATTGAAATCGCCCGAGTCCGGGTGGGGAACGGCTACTGCTAACCCTAGCCGGGCGGGAGGCGAAAAGCTAGGCGCGAAGGTGGAAGACGAAGAGATTGGCTGCTTTGGGGAAGACGATGGAATCTTTTTTTCTCTCCCCATCTTTTTATAGCCTGTACCGACTAGATGGGCCCAGGCCTACACAGTCGGAATTGGGCCGACAAGATATGAGTTCCTACAGTAGCATGCTCCATGTGGGCCGCCCGCAGGCTGAGTTGAAATTATAGTGCTGGTGCTACCCACAGGAACCGATGAGGTAAACAGATATGCTTCATGAAAGCCTTACTGCTAAACATATATGTTTGGGTATCTGTTTTATCCACCAGGTCTTGAGGATATATCCTTACAAGGATCACAAGCTGGTCTTCATTAAAATTGGGGATGCAGATATCTTTCTCGGGAACACCTGACCATGTAATGGATTTATTTTCATAAAGTAGTACTCGGCCTACATGTGTGGTTATCAGTTGCCATGAGCAATATTATTCCAGCTGACATGACGCTGAAGAGTCTAACTTCCGAGTAGTGCACTACTCGGGAGAGACTATAAATTTCTCATTCCCGCTGACATGATGCGGAAGAGTCTAACTTCCGGGTGGGACACCACTTGGGAAAGACTATAAACACTCCCTTTCCAGCTAACATGACACTGAAGAGTCCCATATACGAGTAGCATCCTACTCGGCAAGACTATAAACAAACATTCCGACTGACATGAAGTCGAAGAGTCCTATATACGAGTAGTTCCCTACTCGGCAAGACTATAAATCATATTCCGGTTGACATGATACCGAAGAGTCTCATATACCAGTAGTAATCTACTCGGGAAAGACTTCCAGGTTAAAGATCTTTGACTTTATATTTAATTATTTTCACAATTAAGCACAAAGTCGGGGGCTACACCTAATAGGTGCGCCTATTCGGCGCACACTATTCATATATCTACATGAAGCCCTTCATAGCCTCGCTGCCAGCTGACATGAAGCAGGACTCGGGAAGACTTACTCGGACAAAGAGTACTCGGGAGCATTGCACTCGGGTAACCTTCACCGTGGAGGATGAGCACTTGGCATCAGCTGTGACTCAACTATGAAGGTCTCAGGGGCTACTATGGGAGCCATGGGCCCCGGGTACCTCATTACCAGCACATGGGCCACTCGGATAGAGGATGGGCCAGATCATGTAATTAGAGATAAGATAGCACCCGGCAGGCTGTGCCTTGTACAATAAGGAAACCTAGCATTAGTCGGATAGGTTTCTATCTCTAAGAAGGAAGTCCCTTGGTCGTATCCGACTGGGATCCTTACCATGTATCCCTGTCCCCTAGTATATAAAGGGAGGCAGGGCGCCCCATGAGGGCACGCAAGATCATTGATCACAAAAACCACCTCAGAGGAATAACACCTCAACTGGACGTAGGGTATTACCTCACATCGAGGGCCTGAACCAGTATAATTCTCTTGTCTTCCTCTGCAATCCACTGAATTCCAGGTCGCCGAGTAGCCCCATAGTATTATTGCCGGTGCAAAGCATCGACAGAAAGTCGTCCTTGAAACCTCTCAGCAAAATCTCCTCATTTTGATCCCCTCGAGAAACTCTGAATTTCATCGAGAACTCCCTTCCCGAAAATGGCCAAATTTATATTCCTGAAACCCTCAAATCCCAAGAATTAAATTCAAGTTCTAATATTCCCTCGAGGTACTCCAATTCTATTCCATTACAAAATTTCCAAAATATCCCTAAGAATCAAGTCCCAGTCTTAAATTAAAATCCAAATCCAGTCCCCTTTTGAATCTCCTCCTTTCTATTTCCAAATATCATCCAAATATCCATATATATGTATATACGCCCAAATCCCATCTCAGAAACACCTCTCAAAAGTCCCCACAAATTTCCCCGAGTCATGATCTCGAATTAAAATTTTAATTCGAGTCCGAACCCTCTTTTGAAACCCTCCCTCAGAACCTCTCTTAAAAATATATACATATCTACATATATGTATATATCAGAGTCCCCCTTAATTTTCCCAACATTCAAAAATCTAAATAGAATCCAACCCCTAGGAATTCCTTATGCCTTCCTCCAAAGTCAATATCCCAAAATTTTAAATCAAATCCGAGTTTCAATCTCCAAATTACCCCTTCCAAAAAACTGTCCCTAGATCCCTCTCTCATATATACATATATATAAATATATGTGTATATGTATATATGAGTCCCTCTTGAAATCCCTTAATTAATTCCTGAGAATATTATATAGATCAACCAACAAATTTCCAAAATTATTACCCTTGCAATTCTCCAAAAATTCCTATCCATCTCTTCCATATAAATATATATCTAAATCCAGATAAATACCTAAAAAAATCCTCTCCATAAAATCTCCAGAATTTTTGTGATCCAAATATAAATTTTGGATCAAAATCCCTATTGGAAATCCTCTAAAATCAATTCAAATAAATCCCTAGAAAATTATCAAGATCTACTGTTCCACTGGGCCTCCCTATCTCCATTTCTCCCTCAGCCTAGCCGCAGCCCATCTCTGCCTCCTGTCCCACACGCTGACGACCGGGCCCCCCGGTGAGACTCGTGGCAAGCATCGCACACACACGCCCCAGCCTCGCACCCCACGCGCACGCCGCACAAGCGCCTCGACCCGGGTCCCACTGGTCAGCCCCTCGCCAGCCACCTGCTGCGCCCGTGCCCGCTTGACAGCGCCTCCAGCACGGACGCCCGTCTTCTTTTCCTCCGTGGGCCCCACTGTCAGTCGGCGTCTTCCCCGTCGTCTTCTTCCTCTGCCTGTCTCCGCTCTCGGCTTTCTCTCTCCCTCTCTTGATCCTTCTCCTCTCTTCCCGACACAGTATGCCCGCGGCCATACCCCCGTGTCTCGCGGCTTGCTCTGAGGTCAGCCCGCGCGTCCCAATTATCTCGCCCCGTCCCCTCTGTCCCTCTCCCCTCTCTCTCGCGGTAGCACGAGGCATGGTGACGCTGGCCATAGCAGCTCGGCATCGTCGCGTCCCATCAAGCCAGCCGCGGGAGAAAAATCTTGCCGCACCGCCTCTGTTCTCTGTCGCGACGCGCTGTGCCGGGCCTATAAATCCCAGCCCCGTGCCACGCCAGCTCGAGCTCTCACTTTCTCTCTCCGCAGCCGCCAAAGCCTCTCTGTACCCGCCCCAATCTCATCATCCCGAGCACAATCGACCCAACCGCCGCCATCGTAGGACTCCCGGCCACCTCGCGAACCCAGTCATATCTCCAATTGCGCCCGAGCACCGCCATAGGGGAAATCCCCAATTTGGCCGCCGCTGCCCCGCCATTGTCGCTGACCTCGATTCCTCGCCGTTGCGCAAGGTAGGGGTCAATACCTTCCTCTATCTTCTTCCTCTCCCCGAGAAGCATCCAAACCAACACCTCCCTGGCCCCCTCCGCCGCTCCCTGGTCATCGGTGACGACAGCCCCGCGCCGCCGCCCTCTGACCGCCGTCGGCCATCATCCAAGAAATCCGAATCGTTCATCTCACTCGCCGTGCTCCCCTCATCCCATTCCCATAGCCTGCTCCTTCTCCCTCGCCGCCGTTCGCCGGCGCAACCACGGCCACCATGGGCCGTCGATTCCTCTGCCGGCCAACTCCTATTCCCTGTCCGGCACACCCCCTCCCTCTCTTGGTCTCTGACCTGTGGGCCCACTCGGCTGAATATATGACATGCAGGCCCCGGATAATAAACCAAAAAGTTAATCCTAAAACCACTTACAAGTGGGCCCCGACCCAATAAGTGCACAGTAAAGCACAGTACTCCCCTCCTATCACAGTGACATGTGGGCCCTCCCTGTCACTCTCTCCCCTTTGCATTGACAAGTGGGTCCCTATCTCATTCTCTCTCTCTATATAACCTTGACAAGTGGGCCAGCCCCCAATTCCTCTCTCCCTGCCACTGACAGTAGACCCCACCTGTCATCCACTGTTCCCAAAAATAATTCTATTTCCAAAAATCCAAATAAATCATTTCTTTTCCCAGAAAAATCCCTTAAACTTTCAAAATTCCTATCTTCCAAACCGTAACTCCGATTGAGCCCGTTCAAGTCTCTAAATTTTTCTAAAAATGAGATCTACCTTATGGCACTATTAGTTACTAACAATAGTATATTATTTCTAGGATTTTGTGTGTTTTTCTCTCATTTCGCACGTAGTCGATGCTTTGAAAAATCGTCGGACGTCGGATTTTTGTGAAGTTTGAAGACGAAGTCTGAGGCAAGTCACTCCTTGATCATATTGCTCCTAAACTTAAAATGTTTTGTTTGCAAAATCACATTGCTAGTGTGCACGGTAAATTGATCGGCCTCGGTTTGCGTATCTAACCGACGAACCTGCCCGGTAGTTGCATGAACCCTGTAGGTCTTTGATATCCTATTCCTTGTTGTTCCACCTCGTGGTACCTCGGTAATCGTGCTCTCTGAGCTCGGATTCTGATGGTTCCACCCACTTCGCTACTGTTTGACGATTTGGAAAAATAGGGTTTCTAAAAATTTAGAAACTCGACATGCGATGTCGGCAGAATTGCGAAACAAAATTTATTTATGAAAAATCCGTAGTGCAAAGTGATCGCCTGTGTGGTGGCACTTCGTATTCGCATATAAGGACCAATTCCTTGGGGAATTTCATCCGAGCATCTCACAAGTGCGACCACATGGGTGGAATGGGACACCCCTGGCTGAGTAATTAGTGTTCCCAGGATGGTTTTCGGTTGCTAATAAATGTGGGACTGGCTGGGTGCCAAGAGGGCGATATACCCCCGTCCCTGAGTACAGGAAATGAGTTCCTGGTACTTGGTTGGGAGTGAGCACCCATTTATAGGGCAACGTGCTATCCTGGGAAGGCTTTGGAAAGGCTTTGTCGCGAACCTTTCCGCCTGATCAGTGTGGGGGTAAGCTCGCGTTGTGTGGGTAAAGCGTCCACCCTTTGCAAAGGTATACCGATCTGTTCGAATAGTCGCGCCCACGGTTACGGGCAATGTGAGGTGATTCCTCTAGCGTAGATTTGTTTGCCAATGGTTTACGTAAGTGATTTGTGGCATGGGAACCGTTACTAGAATCGGCCTTAGTGGCTGATGGATGACATGAGTGGTCTGAAACGGGGCTGTGTGACCCGGAATGTCGAATGGCATCATAGACTAGGCTTCCTGAGTGGGAGCAGTTTGTGAGTAAGTTGAGAATATGGATGGCTTGGGGAGCCATCAAGATGAGTTATGAATGGCTCGAGGAGCCATGAGATCAGATGAGATGAAATGATGTCCTGGATGGGACCGAAGTGAAAAATGAGATTACGTCCTAAGTGGGCGAAAGTGAAATAAAGTAATAAATGAGGACACAGTGGAACGCTGCTTGTGGGCAGACCCACTGAACCGCTGTCGAGACCTGACAGGCGGCATAAGAATACTTAAGAACATATTAAAACTTGTTTCGTCCGCTCGAGTTGTTGAAAAGTAATTCGTGGACAGGATCGAGGCGTGAGCCTCCTTCCACTCACATTGAGACAACCCACACTTAGGTTTTCAAAAATGTTTTCAAAAGAAAAGGTTTACGAAATAAACCCCAGCCTGTCTTTGATAGCCTGCATAACTCACGTTTTCCGTGACTTGTTGAGTACGTAAGTACTCAATCTATTCCTTTTCTCCCCTCATTCAGGAAGAGTGAAGTTGAGATGAAGATTAGGGTTTCTTTCCTATCCTAAGCCATTGCTTGTGGATTGGGTTCACGCTGCGCTGTCATTCCGCTGCTGCTGTTCTGTTTGTAGGTTGCTGCTCAGGGCTTGCCCGAAGTCGCAACTTATAAAGGTATAATATATACATATTTATTTATTTAGTTAATTGATGTGGTACATCTCTGTTGACCGCGGGTATACCAGCAAGGTTTCCTGGGACTGATACCGGCATCGCGGTTCCGTGGGAGTTGGTTCACGCCAATCTCCTACGGCGCTTCCTCTCTGGTGTCACTTAGGTGGTGCCAGGGCGGGAGGCATTACACCAAGAAGTTCCTCAATTTTTAAGTTTGAAGGGCGACCGTCAGTACACGCACAAGAGTGCATGAAGACCGAGGTGCAGCAGCGGTGGTTACAAGGGAACATGGTATATCAATCATCAGGGAAGGATTTAGATGCAGCAAGTTTAGGAAAGTTCGCCGATCTGACTCACAGACGGGACCGAATAGAACAGTGCATGCTTATCGATGTAGGTTCGCAATTAAAATAAATTAATTTCAAATATAGGCCTGATTGATCAAAGATGACTTGCCTTGCTCTAGGTCTTCACGAGTCTTCGGGAAATCGTCGCGAAATCCGCTCCGAAACGAATTTCCGACGACCGGTTACTATACGCAAACACACAAAATCTACACAAAGTCCAAGAAACAAACCCTATTTAGTGCTACTAATAGTGCCATTAGATAGATCTCAATTTTAGAAAATTACTGGAGTTGGAACAGAGTCAATCGGAGTCACGGATTGGAAGATATGAATTTCCGAAGTTTATTTGAATTTTGGAATAACCGAAAAAGGATTTCTAGAATGAATTATTCTTTGGGGGACACTAGGACACTAACAGTGGGCCCTCTGGTAGTTTGGCCCACATGGCAGTGAGGGAGGAGTGAATGACTGAATGGCAGTGGGCCTAGGTGGCCCACATGGCAGAGACAACAGGGAATAGCTGTTAACGCCAAAATTTGGTAAGGCCCTGGATCAGATTCGATCAAGAAGAAATTGCAGATAACTAACGGAAGTTGATCCAGAAGGGACCGAATCCGGGAAAGAGCCGTGAAGACCACAGTATGGCAGTTAATTGTTAATTAGGCAAGGATTAATATTTTATCTTTAGGAAACCTGACCTCGTGTCCGGTCAGGTCCAGTTATTGTTTCTTTTTGTGTTTAGGAAATCTTGTACCGTGTCCAATAAGGACTCATATCAACTCGGGGTATAAATATGTATGCCCGGGTGTTGTGTAAGAGATCTACATCAATCGATCAATACAAATTCGGCGCATCGCCACCCTTTTGACGGGTTCTTGCTTCTCGAGCCGGGCTGCATCGGTTAAGTTCGACCTCCAGCGAGAGGGTAAGTCTCGTCACCCCGGCTACCTATCGGCTAGGACTTCCTCGGTTAGGTCCGATATTCTAGTCGGTTTATGGCAGTCGGCTTACCACGATATATCTATTTGTCTATGGCTGCATCAGTTCAGTTTGATCTCATAGATTGATTAGGTATATCACATCACGCGTGCGTAGATCGTATCGGCTTACTGGGAGCGGTTTATCAATAGTTTATGCTGCATCGGTTGGGTCCGACCTACTAAACTGCCAGTGATAAATCGTTCCTGCTAGGTTGATATCTTGTGCGCAAGCGTCTTATCGGGGCATATAGCCGATAAGTTATCATATTTTACATCACGATCGCATTAAATCTATCGGCCTATCGAGGTCTTGTTATCATCATCAGTCTGTGCTACAACGGTTGGGTCCGATCTGCTAGACTGACGATAATAAGTTTACCCTTAATAAGCCGATGGGTTTTATGCGGTGTTTTATCGGAGTGCTTAGCCGGTAAGTTATCTTTTATTAAATATAGCCGATTATTCTGCTTGCTTTGTTATATATTTTTGCCTGCATTACTATTACGATCGGCTAAAGACTATCCAATTAGTTTATTCTGCCGATCCAAGCACGAGCTCAGGTAAGTTCTCGGGCACGATCAGTGTGCAAGGACCCGGGCACGGGTACAAGCGAGGACCCGGGCACGAACAGCAAGCGAGGACCCGGGCACGAACAGCAAGCAAGTACTCGGGCACGAACACAGGTGAGGACCCGGGCACGAGCACAACATCAGGTAAGGACCCGGGCACGAGCACAGGTAAAAACCCGGGCACAGGCACGGACAGCGAACGAAGGTCCAAGCGTGGGCACGCAAGAGCCCGAGCATGGGTGCGGGCAGCATCTTTGCGGCAACACTAATAATTTTAATCACAATCGGCTGAAGTTCATTCAATCTATTTATTTAACATATTCTGCGTACTTATTTCATCAGTTTACAGCCGATTTTTGAGCATCCCTTCGATGATCGGCTAGTTTAATATTCGTTTATTATTATGCTATTGCTCATGCCATCATCGGCTTCCAGTTGATGCATAAGTGCTACAGTTCAAATCGGCCATCGGCCGATGAGATGAGTCTAGATCGGTTTCCAGCCGATTGGCTCATGAATCTAATATTTTCTCTCCTTGTCAATTGCAGGGTCAAATTGACTGGCACGCCTACGAACCTCAAGATTTTAGGACCTGCACTGGAGTGAAGCAAATCTCCCAGGCCTTCGCGTGTCTCCAAGGCGCCGAACGGCCCCGGCGGTTTTCGGCGTCAACAATAGCCCACTGCCGGCTGGGGCCCACAATCAGGGAGGGGAGAGAGCACAGGGACCGGCAGCCACTGACGGCTGGGATCCGACTGTCGGCGGTCGACGCTCATGAGTATGGCTCACAATGGAATGGGGCACCCGGGCCTACTGGTCAGTGGCCCGTGGTCCATGGACCGGGCGCGCGGGGTAGGGGAGTGAATGGGATGGCGCACGACGTAGGCTGGTGTGGACCGAGATGAATGGGCCCACATGTCGGTGACGGATTCATGGAGGCCGTGTCCACTGGGCTTGGGAATGGCCATCATTCTATCCAATCGGGACCACATGGCAGCGGTGACTGCGAGAGAACATCGGGGGGATTGTCACTCGGGATCGATGGCCGAAGACGGCACTAGACGCTCGGCCGAGTGGCGGTGAACGGGGGCAAGTGGCGGCGCCGGAGGGGAGGTCAAGGCGAAGCAATTGAGCGGCTCGGATTACGCCGGGGTTACACGGCGGCGGCCGCCGGCGAGGTGCTAAGACGGTGAGGGAGAGAGGAGGGGGAAGAGGGACCGGAGGCCATGGTGGCGGTTTGGGAGAGGCGAGCCGAGGGGAGTGGAGGGGGAAGAGGAAGGCCAGAGTAGCATCCAGAGGGGCCACGCGTATAAGGGGTTTGGTGGAGGAGCTCACTGGCGAAAGGATTCGGTTTGGTGTCAGCGGTCTCGTAGCGAGGAGAAAAGGAGCACGGGACTGAGGGGGGTTCAATGTCCTCAGTGCACGGGAACCGGGCGAGGAAGACGGGACCGGAAGAGGGAGGCATTCACGGCGTGTTGCCCGGCTTGACGATGAGGGCTGTTGATGGCCAAGCAGTGGCGGAGGCGGCAGAGCTTCAGATGTCATGAGGAGTGCCACGGGTCGGCACGCAGCGGCGGCGGCTTGTCGTAGTGACCGACGGAGTTCAAGGGAGAAGAGTCGAGGGAGGTGGAGGATGGAGCTTAGGAGGAGCTTTTATAGGCGGGGGGAAGGGAGGAGCTCCAATTATTGGCGGTCCAATAATGGAGGAGTGAGAGGATGCCGAGACGGCGGGGATTTTCCGGGGCGGCGGAATTTGAATTCCTCGCGCGGGCTCGGGCGAGGTGTGGTCATGGTGAAATGGCAGCAATGCGTGGTGTGCAGATAGGGGACAGTGGTGGGGCCATGGTGAGGTGAGTGGCGCGGCCCCTTTTGACTGGTCAGCCCGGGCAGAGACAAGGAAAGGAGAGGGGAGGAGGGGAAAGAGGGCATCTCCTCCTCTCGTCGGGACGCAGCAGAGGAAGAGGAAAGTGGCAAGGGCCGGATGACGTTTAGCGGTGGGGCTGCTCGACCTTTGGCCGCTTGCGGCATTTCTCCGAACTGGCTCTAGGTGCGGTTGGGGGGAAACGGTGGACGAAGATAGATGAAGGCACTATTCGGGGGAAAAATCGATGGCGGCGATCGGCACAGGGACGCGTGTCATGGATCTACACGGCCTGGGGTCTCACTCGGGTGAGCGAGGGACATCAGAGAGTCACGTGATACTTGGGGCGACACGCGGCGCGCATCCAACGGCGGCAGCGGCTCATGCAAGGGGGGGAAGGTGCTGGGCCGAGAGGACAGGAATGCGGCCCAGTGACACAGTGCCGCTTTCTATTTTCCCAGGAAGGTTTTTGGGGGGAATTTTTGAGGATTTATTTTGTGCTTTTGAATTCAAATCCCTTATTTGAATTCAGGGAAGGACAGAGAATCAAGGAGGGGGTCCCAGGGTAGCAAGGGTTGGTATTTTTGGTATAACTCCGTATGCAATCCTTTTGGATTAATTTGAGAGGGACTTAAAGGAGGGAAAAGATTCAAATTCAAATTCAAGTTCTTGAATTTGAATTTGCTGATGCTTGCAGGGGTTTTTGTGGGGATTTCAAGGAGGTCCACGGTGGAGAGCCAACACACACATATATACACTTGGGTGTATGGATATATGCATATATATATTTGTGTGTATATATATATATATATCACATTGGTAGGAAGGATGTTGGATAAGGGCTTGATGCCCCAGGCTATATAATTAAACTCGGAATTTCATGTGGGGATTCAAAAGAGAGGGAAAACAAGGGGAATTATGGGAAGATTCAAAAGGGGATGTTTAGGGTTCTGATTCGGATCTTCGGAGCAAATGTCGAAGTAGGAGTTTTTGGAAGAGAAGATTGGGGGAATTCGCTGTCAGGGTTTTGGGGCGAACTCGAATACGACGATTCGGATTCGAGGATTTCTTTTGGAACAGAGGTTTTTGATAGGTCATATTTTGAGATCAAGGACAGGAAACAAACCGAGATCCAGGCACGACATACAACACAGCACACAAGAATTGAAATTTTCACGGGTAGTTTTTAGCAAAATATAGTTTAACGTCTCGCTGAAAGCGAGGCGTTACAGAAACTGTCGATACCCATGCTCTAGAGCACGGATGCCGAGGTAACACTAAGGTGGAGCGACAAGGAATATGGTTTTCAGGACCTACGGGATATTGCAACTACTAGGTAGGTCCATCGTTTCGTTGCGTGAACTAAGGCCGATTCAATTTAACATGTGCACTAAAATGCAGTTTGACAAACAATATTATTTTGTAAAATGGGAGCAATATGTTCAAAGAGTGACTTGCCTCAGGTCTTCGACTTCAAACTTCACGAAAATCCGACATCCGAAAGAATTTCCGTCGTCATCGGTTACGCATAACGAGAGAAAAACACACAAAAACTCCATAAATAAAGTACTATTATTAACAACTAATAGTTCCATTAGGTAGATTTCAATTTTAGAAAAATTTGGAGACTTGAACAGGGTTGATTGGAGTTATGGATAAAAAGATATGGATTTTTGAAGTTTAAATGATTTTTCTAGAATTAAAAAGTATTATTTTGGTTGGATAAGGAATATGCCAAGGGAATATTCCCTTGGCTGACAGTGGGGCCCATGGTCAGGGAGAGAGATAGGAGCTGAGGTGTAGGGCCCTCATGTCAGTGAGAGGGGAGAGATAAAAGGTAGGGTCCACATGTCAGAAAGAGAAATGGGTTTAAATACGAGGAGGACCACATGTCATTGATACAGAGGAGTTAAGGAAGGTGGAGTCCAAATGTAAGTGGCTAATTATTTTATCCCGGGATTGAAGGGGCCCAGATGTCAGTGAGGTTGGGTGGATGGGGAAGTAGGCCCACATGTCATTGTGATGTATTTTGGATGACAATTCGGGCACACATGTAAGGAAGTGTGAGAGAGGAGACTGGGGGTTGAGGCCTACTTGTCAGAGAGAGATGGGAGGGAGAGGCCAACCAGGGACGATCGACGGCCAACGGCGGCGAGCCGGCGGCGGCAGACCACCATGGCAGAGAGCAGAGGAGACGGGGAGCGAGCTGGGCGGCTCGTATTGGGACACGGGTCACCGAAGGTGGCTAGCGGCGTGCGGCACAGAGCGATGGGGAAAGACAAGATGACGTGTGGTAGCAGCGGGATTGCCGAAGCCGGTGGCGGGGCTCGGCAAGGGGTTCAGGATTGCGGGGTTTTAGAGGGAAAGGAGAAGAGAGAAGATAGGGGGTTGCTCACCAAAAGGAAGAAAGGATTGGCGGCGGCGGTTTGCCGAGTTCGAGGTCGAGCTCAGACCAATGAGGCGGCGTGGCCGCGGTGAGGGACGAGGAGCAGCGAGCTATGGTGAGGGAAAAAAGGGGGGTTTGCAGATTTTATAGGAGGAAAGAGGCGCTAGGTGACAGGGAATAGAGGCGGTGGCATGGAGCTCCGAGCAGCGGCCATGGCGGTGCTCGGTTTGCATGCGGGGCAGCTACGCTGGCTGAGGCGGCTACGGGCACGAAGTGGCTGATGGCGCGGAGATGGAGGGAGGCTGAGGATGTTAGGCAGCGCCGAGCAAGGAGAGCCGTGCACGCTCGTAGTGTTGACGCTCGGGTCATTTGACCGAGCACATGGTGCTCGTGCGGGAAAGATCGGAGGAGGGAGATGACGGCCCAGATGAGTGGGCCCCGGCTGGTAGTGGCGCGGGCACTGCGTGGGGGAGGGGTGGTCGCTGATGAGCCTCAAGGTTTGGGACCTCATGGTTTGGGGCCTCATGGTGCCCGGGCCTCATGGTGCCCGGGCCTCAAGGTTTGAAATACACGAATTTTGTTTAAATTTTTTTAGATTTTTCAACTTCTAGTTATATACCCAGGTGTAACAATTTGATTAATGTTCATACCTTGCAACAAAACATCTCGAATTCAAAGTTATTTCACCATCCCATATCACATACCTAGTTAATTATATGTTTGAATGACACATACCTAGAATCAAAATTTAAGCAAAAAAGGCATGCATAAGTTCAAATTCAATTAAACTTATTTGAACTAGCTAGTAAACAAGTTAATATTCATACCCAAAAAGTTTTAAAAATTTTCATACTCATTTAAATTAGATATATACCCGATTTGAATCTTAAGACCCGGGCACCATGGTGCACCAAGTAAATTTTCTCTCTCTCTCTCTATATATATAGTTATGAGCTAGAACTTTTAGAAGGGACTTTCGAGGGAGGAAAGAGAAAGGAATTTTGTGGGATTTAAATTCAAATTTTAAAAATATTAAGTAGGGGTTTTGGAAGGAAATTTCTGATGGAAACTTGATTTTCTTGAGAGGATAAAATAAAGAGGATTTTATTGGAGAGGCTGAGGAGGGAATTCGAATTACAAAATTTGAATCCAAGAATTTAAATTTTTGGATCGGGGCTTTGGATTGGGGAATTTGGGTTTTCAAGGAGGGATAAATTGAGATATTGGCACTTTAGTCCTTTGGCACACACACAAAGGATCAATTTTTTGAAATTAGGGTTTATTTAAAATAGGTTTTTAACGGTTACAATGGGTATCGGCTAAACCCCCACATTCACTGATAAATGACAAGTTTGGGAAAAATGGGTTAAAAACTGTTCAGAAAAACTAACACTTAGTATCGGTGGGTTTGGAAAGGAAACAAATGGTTTGTGAAAGCTTGCGATGCGGTATTCTTGCTTGTGTGGTTTGGTTCCGTATTTGCATATAAGGACCAATTCCTTGGGAATTCCATCCGAACATCTTACGGTGCGACCATACGGGTATTGCGGGACACCCCTGGCTAAGTATTTAGTTGGTTCAGGGAAGCTCATGTGCCAATGGATGAGGATGGCCGGGGTGTAGACTAAGGCATAGGAGAATGTTGTTATGGATTACTTGAGATACACTTGGTGCCTCGGAATCCTAGGAAAGGAAAGCGGAAAGCTCACCCAGATTGCTTGGCCTTGACAGTGAGCTCGGGTGGTTGAATTACTTGACCCAGTAGATCACTACAAACCCTTCTAGTTGGCATAGGTGACCCTGGGTTTGCTTTGGAAATGCCTTGTCGCGAACCTCCAATACTGGCTCGTATCAGTGTAAGCTCGTGTCATGTGGGTAAAGCGTACAATCTCTACAGAGTTTAGCTAAACTGTTCAAACAGTCGTGCCCACAATCCAAAGTGAATATGAGGTGATTCTCTTGGTGTAGATTTGTTTGCCTGTGCTTTGTGAAATATAGGTTTTGTGAGAATGGGAATCGTTGCTAGAGTCGGTCTGTGTGACGGACTCATGACCTGGGTGGTTTAAAACGGGCCTATGTAACCCGGGATGCCAGACAGTGTCATAGAGTAGGCTTCCTGAGCAGAAACGGATTGCTGTAGGATAAGGACGGCCCAGGAGAGCCAAGGTATTCAGATGTGATGAGTAGAAGGGCTCGAAGTTAAGACAACTGATAAAGGTATAGAGAAGGTGAGGAGAAGCTAACAGAGGAAAAGAGGATAAAACAATTACAAATAAAACTTTGCTTCTCCACTTAAGCTGTTGCAAAGCAACTTGTGGACAGATCAGGATGGTAAGTCCCGTTTCAAATAGTTTACAAGAACCCACACTTAGAGTTTGAAAAATGTGTAAAAATAAAAGATTTGCAAAATAAACCCAGCTACCCTTTGAGGCTTGTATATACACATTTCCCAGTGGCTTGCGGAGTACGAAAGTACTCATCCCTCTATTGTTGTTGTTTTTCTCCCCCATTTCTAAGTATAGGTTGAAGATGGTGAAGATGAGGGTTTCGTCCCTAGACCCAAGCTGCTGCCCGTGGATTGGTGTGCTAGCTATGCTAAGTTTCGCTGCTGCCAATTTTGGATAAAGGTTGTTACTTGGGGATTACCCGCTGTTGCAATATAAAGGTATAAATTTATTATTAGCATTGCAATGATTCATCATGTTACCGTGGTACCAGCATCATTTTTCTAGGACTGGTACTGGCATCCCGGTTCCGCGGGAGATAGTTCGTCATTTCTCCCTTAGCGCACCCTCCTTGGCGTTGACCGTATGACGGTGCTAGGGTAGGGGTGGTGCAGTTATGGTAATAACGGGTTAATTATAATTCTTTTAATTAAAATCCCATTACAACATACGGACAATATGCTAGTATTAAGGAAATATTCCTAGGTAAATTAAGTGGATAAAGAGTGTGATTCGTTGAGAAGAGGAAGTAGATGAAGAAATTAAATAGAAGATTTTTGTGATTGGTTGAGATAAGAGAGTAGATAAAAAATTAATAGATTTGCTAAATATCTTTTGACAGAAAATCAAAGGGAGTGTCTTTTGAATTTTGGACCGTCGGATGTGCTTTAAGATTCTTGCATGGGGGTGGAAAATAGAAACTTGAGTGCAAGCTTGACCTTGGGACCTTGCCTTCGTGCAGGAGGTGCAATACCAGCTACACTAGCATGCTGTTTTGGATAGTTATATACAAGTTACATATAAGTTACATGTAAGTTACAATGTAATTGTACTATAAGAAATTTTACAGTTCTTGAGAGATATTAAGAGGCACCAAAATTTTTAGTATAAAATTTGATAGTTCCTTGTACCTGAGATACCGAGAGCTGATATATCAAATTTACACTGAAAATATGGTATACCTCTTGGTACCTCCTGAAGGACCATAAAATTGCTCAATTAATTAAGTACCATTCGTTGATGCGTTGTAGAACGAATTTGTAAGAGACATAGTGGATTACCTAAGCTTCCTCTTTGACTGTGCGTTTATAGGGGGCATACTCGGTGTTGTATGCGTGTCTCCGTTCAGATTGTGAACGCATATGTAACAAAGAAAATAGCGTTCACGACCTATTTTTTTTGAAGCCTACTAATTATTCCGACCAAGCTGGATTAATTATTAATGCAATATGTCAGATACAAGAAAGACTACTGTTGAAATCATGTAGCTACGCTAACTAATTGGAACACCTGTGGCATTGTTTGGATACTCATGAACGAGACGAAATCTCTTTGGTGATCCCTTTAGATCGGCAGGGATTTTTTAGTTTATTTTCCTTGACCGTAGTAAAAGATTGACACTAATCTTCTTTATCCGAACAAGGGTTGAGAGAACCAATTCTGCAAAGCCAGCACCGTGCAGTGTGCCGTGTCCGGCGGCTGCGCTTCGTCCATCCTCAGCCCGCACGACATCCACGTCGGCGTGGGCGCCGAGCCGCCGTCGCGCCCGAACAGCTTCACCTCCA
Source organism: Oryza meyeriana var. granulata (assembly GCA_003991445.1). Lineage (NCBI taxonomy): Eukaryota > Viridiplantae > Streptophyta > Magnoliopsida > Poales > Poaceae > Oryza > Oryza meyeriana. Next base: position 100,772 of record RYFJ01002269.1, on the reverse strand, counting down.
CCTCCAGCTGCATGGCTCCGATGCGCCGCTCCAGGGCCATGCGATCGCAAAGCAGTTCAGGCAAACCCACGCCGTCGGCCCACGCCAGGAACGGCACCTCCCGTGCCGCCTTCCCCGGCACGCAGAAACCGGGCACGTGGCCGGACGCGACGGTGAAGCCCTCGTAGCTCACCACCGCCTCGCCGCGGCGGTAGCATCTCGCCGTGCCGCGCCGGTTGTTGACGTGAAGCGTAACGTTGAAGGCGGGGGAGATGCTCGTCGCGGCGCCGGCCGGATCAGCCGCCGGCGCGTCGAGGCCGCGGATGGCCGTGATCTGGACGGAGAACTCGGATGGCAAGTCGTACAACGCGTGATACATGCATAGGAACATGAAAGCGAAAAAGGTCAGCTCAGGCAGCAGGTTAAGGATGAAGATCTTGCGGCGCTCGCGGTTGCACGCCGCTGACACCTTTTGGCAGCCGCCGCCGTCGTCGTAGGAGGAAGGAAGGTGGAGCTCCATGGTTTCAAACCGTACGTGAAGGCTTTTTTCTTGGTGGAGTTGTGCCTTGTGTGCGTAATACGCCCGCGACTTTTGTGCCCGCCGCGCCACGAGACTAGTCGTAGCGGATGAGAGTAGCTGTGGTATTTTCGGCCGAGGCTTCCTCCGTGCTAACTCTTCATGCCATGCGTACCGGCCGAGGCTTCTCTCGTCCTACGTGTTAACGACGACACCTGTGCCAATTCCCGGTTGGAATTAATATCTTAGATTTTTTTTTCCTGATATCCATCTGTATGTGTATCTGTTTTCTATTTGAGACGCATGTCTTCCTTTCTGTCGTACGTCTCGTGCAATCGTACCGTACCTGAAATCCTGTTCCGATATGTCCGGCACTTGCATGGATGTATCTCTTTGGCACAGAGTCTGCACACATGGACACGCCAAAAACAGCATCATCTTCCTGTCAAGATCTCTATAGCTTCCACCTTTCTTATCTCTTGACCATCAAACTGAATCTCCGACGAAGAAATTAGCCAGACATGGAGAAAACAGCCACCGACAGCGGTGCGCAGGAATCGACGGCACGCATAGAGAAGGACCCCTTGTTGAGGTTACAGACCAAAGTCAGCGTCATGTTCTGGATGACAATGATGCCAGTTTTTCTGCTGGGGATCTTGGTCGTCTCCTTTCTTTCCAAAGAATGCGAGGAGGCCAAGTACACCATGGATCTAGCCGCCGTCGAGGGGATGGACGTCGCTGCCGCCATCACGGCCGGCCGCACGGTTGTTTCCCCCGAGTTCAACCTCACGCTGCGCGCCGAGAATCCGCGCGCCTTCCGGCCATGGTGTCTCGACAGCGGGGACGTCGTGGTGTCCTACTCCGGCGTGGCACTCGCGTGGGGGCGCGTGCCGGGCTTCTGCATATAGAGGAGGGCGACGGCCAAGCTCACGGTGGTGCCCTGGGGCAAGGACGTCCGCTTGTCGGAGGATCTACGCGACCTTCTTGTCTCTGAGTTGCAGGAGGGCACAGCTAAGGTTTACGTCGAGATGAAGCAGCACTACTACGCTAATTTCGGCATGGTTTCCTTCCCGCCCAGCGCTGGGACGACGTCGATTTCACAGGAGCTTCTACTGGCCTCCAGGGAGGACAGCCACCTAGATGAATCCTGATGAAGGCTGGGATAGTTATTGGTTTCTTTGTTGTTCAATTTTTTTTTGTGATCTCAGCATAATTTTTCTTCTTCTAATTAGAAACATGATAATATATATCCTTCATGTACGCAACATGTTTTTCTCTAAGTAAATATAGTCCACATTATACCTTGGTAAGGAAGTAGTACCTGTACCGGTATTAAAGATTAGGAAAGTTGTTGTGAGCATGTAGTATACTGACACAAAATAATGTGGAATGTTTTCATAAAAAGGGACGCCACTATGGTTCGCCTAATCCTCTAAAAAGACCATTTATAAAAGAGTTATTTTACCATCCTTAGCATGGCACCAATTGGTACCTGGTACCTCCCGCGTGGAATAACTGTTGAAGGAGGTTCTAATCGATGAAGGGTAATTTTCTATATCAATGTGTGCGTGCTCTCTCTCTATCCCTCTCTCGTGGTTGGCGGTTACCAAGAATCACAAGTTTGAGTGTAGCACCCTCTGGCACCACCTACTATGACACCAGAGAGGAACCGCAGGAGATTGGCGTGAACCAACTCCCACAGGACTGTGTTGCCGGTACCAATCTCAGGAAATTTTGCTGCTATCCGCGGTCAACCGAGATGTACCATAGCAACTAAATAAAATATTTATTTACATTATACCTTTAATAGTTGTAACTTCGGACAAGTCATGAGCAACAACCTTCAAATAGAACAGCAGCAGCGGAACGACAGCGCAGCGAGAACCCAATCCACAAGCAACGGCTTAGGATTAGGAAATAAATCATAATCTTCACTTCGACTTCACTCTTTCTGAAGGAGGGGGAAAAGAAATGGATTGAGTACGTACGTACTCAGTAAGTCACGGAAAACGTGAGTATGCATGCCATCAAGAAAGGCTAGGTTTTGTTTCGTAAACATTTTGTTTTAAAACATTTTTCAAAACCCTAGGTATGGGCTGATCCAGTTGTAACTAGAAAGAGACTCTCACCTCAATCATGTCCGTGAATTGCTTTGCAACAACTCAAGTGGACGAACAGATTTTAATTAAGTAAAGTTTCTAGTCCAGTCTATCACCTGTTAGAGCACGACAGCGGTTTAGTGTATATCATCTATTAGTTTATTTTCATTTTCGTCCTTCTAAGGACTAAACCTTATCTCATATCTCTTCTATTATTTTTCTTTCACTTTCATCCTTTCTAGGACATCATCCATCTCATCATCTCAACTTCGGCTCCCAGAGCCATCATATCACTCACACACTGCTTCCACCCAGGAAGCCTAACTATGATGCCATGAGACATCCCGATCCACACAGGATCGTTTCAGACCACGTAATGGTTATCCATCAGCCGACCTGGCCGATTCTGGTAACAGTTTCCAACCATAAACATGCTTCACAAATCTTTTATAAAAACAAAGCTACGCTAGAGGAATCACTTCATATCGTCCATAACCGTGGGCATGGCTATTCGAACAGTTCATATCTCTGCAGAGCTGTACGCTTTCCCCACACGACACGAACTTACTCCCTTACTGGCCAAGCATGGGAGGGTGCCTCATGCCCGATAGATGGGCCAAACACAGTCAAGCATTCGGCTTGCAATTTACCCCAAACTCCTAGACCAAGTACTGGGCAAGCTTCCCTTCCTTGCTCTACTCAGGAACCCGGAGATGGCCCCAAACACCTTATCCCGGCATTCCACATCTACTGACATGCGAGGTAACCCTGTTCCGGCCGAATACTTAGCTAGGGGCGTCCCATACCACCCGTGTGGTCACATTGTATTATGATCAGTGTAATTTCCCAAGGAATCGGTCCTTATATGCGAATACAATGCATCCCTACCCAGGCGATTACTTTGCATCACGAGTTTTCACAAAACATTTCTTATCTTGCAAACATACCGACACCGCGTGTTGGATTAAAAGATTTTATAAACCCAGATTTTCCCATTTCGACAACACATGTGATTCAGTGGAACCATCGATACCCATGCTCATAGAGCACGGGTGCTGAGGTAACACTAAGGTGGACCGACAAAGAATAGGGTTTTCAAAGCCTACAGGGTATTGCGACTACTGGGTAGGTCCGTCAGTTCGTCACGCGAACTGAGGCCAAATCAATTTAACATGCGCACTGAAATGCAGTTTGGTAAACAAAAATATTTTATAAACTGGGAGCAATATGTTCAAAAAGTGACTTGCCTCTGCCTTTGTCTTCAAAATCCTCAAGAATCCGTGTCCGAAAGAAATTCCGTCGTCGTCGATTATGCGTAACGAGAGAAAAACGCACAAAACCCTAGAAATAAAATACTATTATTAATAACTAATAGTGCCATAAGGTAGATATCAATTTTAGAAAAATTTTGAGACTTGAACGGGGTCGATTGGAGTTACGGATGAAAGGATATGGATTTTTGAAGTTTAATTGATTTTCTGGAATATAGGGAAAGGATTTAATTGGATTTTGGAAGGGAATATTCCTCTAGAATATTCTTTGATAGGTGGGGCCCTTTTTTCGGTGTGAGAGAGATAGGGGTGGGCCACAGGTCAGTGATAGGGAGGGAGTATGGCCCACCTGTTAGTGAGGATTAGTTGAGAGGAAAGGGGCCCACATGTCAGTGAAAGGAGAGAGATTGAAGGGTGTGGCCCACATGTAAGGGGGATGGGGGCCACATGTCAGGGATTTAGGATTAAAATGAACGCAGGCCCACATGTCATTCATGCTGAAAAGGTAGGGCCCATATGTAACTGAATAGGGGGAGACCAAGCATTCGGGCCCACATGTCTGAGGCATAGAATGGAAAATATATATATTTGTAGGGTGGGCCCACTTGATAGAGGGAGAACGGGAGAGCGAGAGAGAGAGAGAGCAGCCTTAGGGAAAAGATTGACGGCCGATGGCGCTCGACGGCATCCTGGCGAACGTCGATGAGCCAGCGGCGGTGGCCAACGGGTGGAATGGGGTCACCGGCGGCGGCAGGAGAGGGACTTCGGGGCCCGGGTGATTGAGGCGAAGAAAAGAAGAGGAGTGGAGACAGGAGAGGGGGTGGCGCTCACTGGAATGAGGGATTGAAATCGCGGCGGCAGCAGTACAGAGCTCAGCTCGAGCTCGGGCCAGACATGGCGGTGGCAAGCGAGGGACGGGGAGGAGCGAGCTGTGGCGGCCATTTATAGAGGCGGATCAACACAAGACGACAAGGGAGGAGGTCGGTGGCGCGAGGTCCTGAGCGTGCCTATGGCGGTGGCACGGTCTTCTCGGCAGTGCAAAGCACAACACGGCGGGCGACAGGCAGGGCGCGGCGGTGGGGTTTGGGCGGCGGGGAATGGCGGGGTGGCCGAGGCGGTCGGGTGGTAGGGTGGCGTGGTCGGACACGGCGCTCGGGCGGGAGAGCTATGGTCAGCACGGCGCGGTGGTGGCGTGGCCATTTGGCTAAACGGCCTGCACGCGTGAGATAGAGAGCAACCGAGGATGAAGAAGACGCTGACGTGAGGGCCCTGGTTGGCAGCGGGTTGGGCGGGGTGCTGGCGAACGGGCCCAGGTAGTTAGTGGGTACGGTGGCCATGCGCGTGGCATGTCGCCCATGGGCGGGAAGGCCGTAGGCTGAGGGAGAGGGAGGAAAGAGCAGCCCAAAAGGGAATAGTGAAGTTTATCAATTTCCAGGGATTTTTCAGGGATAGGTTTTGGAGAGAATTTTTGAGGATTCCTAAATGACTTTGATTTTAAAATTGATATTTGGGCTCAAGAAAATTTCAGGATTTTTACCAAGGCTCCAATGACCAGAATTTGTGAGGGCTTCTTGAATAATTCAAAATTTTTTGGAAGGGAGGATCGGGGATATTTCGAGGAGATTTTTGAAGTCAAATATTTGGGATTCCAAACCAGGGATTTTGGGAAAATATTTTTAGATGGAAATTTTTGAGCAAGGGATTTTGATTGAGTTTGAGATCAGGTTGAATTTTTGTGGGAGGTTTTTGAAAAGGAAATTCGAATTCGGAATTTAAATTTTGGTTTAGGATTTTGATTGGGGAATTTAGAGAGAAAGTTTAGAGTTTCAAGGAGGGAATTTAATTGAAATCTCGGCACTTAGTCCTTAGGCACACACAGGAACATCAAATTTTCGAAATTAGGGTTTTTATAAAATAGTTTTTAACGGCCCAAAAAAATCGGGGCGTTACATTGAGGCTGAGGGACGAGAGGACGACAAGTCTTGCTAAAGGAGGAGTCGGCTAGAGAGGGGGTAGAGGAAGCTGTTGTTGGTGGAGGGGATAGCCAACCAAGAACAGGGCGAAGGAAGCGGTGCACTCACCTATGTCGGCCTTGGCTGCTCACTAGGTCTCCGTGCAGCCTCAGCTGGCTGCAAGGCCTCCGCTCTCTCCGTGCCTAACGCTGCTAGTCTTTGCTGCCCCCTGTCGCTTGTGAGGCCACCAACATCCCCTATCTCTTTCAATGCCCAATCCACCGTCCCCATCTTCTTAGGCCCTGATCCGTCATCCTTGCATAGCCCGGCCACATGATCCGTCGTCCCTGTATGCCTTGGCCACTCAATTCGCCAATGCTCTGTCATGGATTAGGACGGCTCGAGTGAGAGAGGGCATGTCGGTTACTGGAGTTGGAGAAGAGGGAGATGTTTTGGTCATCGGAGATGAGGAAGGAGAGAATCTATTGGGAGAGGAAAACCAAAAGTACCAATATAGTGGTAACAGGTACAACTACTCAAGGATGATAAAAAAACTCTTTATAAAAATATGATAATGTCAAATTGTGTCACACCCCAATCTGGCACCACCGTACAACGGTACCATTTAGGGCTTGCCGCAGGATTGCAGCGTGAACTGCCTTCCTACGGAACCGCAATACAGATACCAGTCCCAGGACACAGCGCTGGTATCCACGGCAATCAGACGTGCATCATTGCAGTACCATAAATAAATAAATAATTAAACTGATAGGTACCTTAACTTACGTCGCAGCTTCGGGCAAGCCGGAGACAGCAACGAACAACACAAAGGCAGCGGTGGCAGCGGAACAGCGGACTAAGTCCCAACACACAGGCAACGGCTGGGAACCAGGACGAAACCCTAATCTTCTCTTCATTGCAACTCCAGCATCCGGCTCCCGGCGGAGAACTATATATATATAGAGCAAGGGTGAGTACTTACGTACTCAGCAAGCCAGGGGAACTTAGGTGGTTGTTGCAAGCTTCAAAGAGAGGCTGGTTATTTTGCAATATGCTTTGTTTAAATCTTTTTAAATCTACTAGCGTGTGCTTCTCAACAATCAGGACGAGGTGAGTCTCGCCCGATCGGAGTGAGTTGTATCAATCTTTGAATCGGCGCAACTCGTAAGAGTTGGCCTCCGGGATCCAGCGCCATCAGCTGATCCAACCTCATCGGGCCCACAGCCCTGCCGTCATCGACAACTTCACATCATTTTTCGAAATTGGATTCCCAATCCACAAACATCATTTTACAAGCAATTGTTAAACAAAACTACGCTAAGGAATCACCTCACATCCGCCCATGACCGCGGGCACGGCTGTTCAAACAGTTTAGACCTTTGCAGAGGGGGTACACTTTACCCACACGACGTAACTCACTCTAGTCACCAGCTCACACGCATTGGGTATGATTTGGTGATGTAGAGGTTTTCGAGACAAGGCATTTTCCAAACCCTCCCAGGTTACCCCATGCCAACTGGAGGGGTCCTCAGACCAACAATAGGGTAGGTTCGAGACCATGTGTGGAGGCCATAGGCCCCGGGTACCTCATTACCAGTACATGGGCCACTCGGATAGAGGATGGGCCGGACCATGTAATTAGAGATAAGATAGCACCCGACAGGCTGTACCTTGGATAATAAGGAAACAAAGTCTTAGTCGGATAGGATTCTATCTCTAAGAAGGAAATCCCTTAGTTGTATCCGACTGGGATCCTTATCATGTACCCCTGTCCCCTAGTATATAAAGGGAGGCAGGGCGCCCCTCAGGGCAAGCACAACAAGAGCAACCGGATCATCGATCCCCATATACTTCAGAGGAATAACACCTCAACTGGACGTAGGGTATTACCTCACCTTGAGGGCCTGAACCAGTATAATTTTTTTGTGTTCCTCTATAATCCACCGAATTCACCCTCGCCGAATAACCCCATAGTTTTATTGCCGGTGCAAAGCATCGACAGTTGGCGCGCCAGGTAGGGGATCTCCGGCGAATTCTTCATCAGCAAATTCGATGGATTCAATCAACGGAGTCAAGGGCACCAAGCTTTCCCCTGGAGACACCATCACCTTCGGGAGCCTAGATTTCGTTGCCGACCTACTCGGCAATCTCACCTTGGCTGAAGCAGATCCGATCTTACTAGCCGAGGGACCAGCTGACATTGCGCCAGTTGGCCTACGGGACGCCGCCATCTCCTTCGACGACCTACTACGGCGGTCCCTTACATCGCCGAACATCGGGACAACCCTTCCCTTCGGCGTCTGGCTCGCGCTAGGCCTCGAGCCAGCATGGGTTGGGCCGAGAGGGGGAGAGATCGTCAGTCTCCCGCACGGGTTCGGCGACGCAGCGCATCTACAAACCGCGCAGTAGACCCGATCTCCAGCGGTTCAGTTTGGACACGGTCAAACACCGTTTCAGATTGGATCCAGAGAGGTCGGAGTCGTTCTTACTCCGATAGATTACTCGGAGTCCGACACCAAGTCGGATAGCGGTTCGAGCGCCAGCTCGGACTCTACTCTGGCAAGCTTCCTCCTCCCCCGCGAGATCTTCATGGCTTCAACACCACCTTCCGAGGCGCGCCGACTACAAGAGGAGCGACAAGAGGAGGCACGCCGATTACAACAAGAGGAGGCCTGCCGCGAAGACCGCAATAACGAGCTACGACAAGCTGGGCGAATCGCTCAGCAACAAATCCTCCAAACTAAAGTTGGCGACCACGACGTCTTCGTCACACCACAACAGAACGTTGTGGCCGCAGCAACTCTGCTGGACACCCTCCAGCTCGGGCCGGATCACCAGGCCACTCCGACTATCGCCAAGATCAAGGCGATGATCACAGCTGCTGCCTGTCAGCAGCAACAGCAGTCGGACAACGCTGCTACACCGACCAACCGGTCGGGTTCTCCGGCGGCAGACTCATCTGCATCAACGCGACGCTGGGCAGCCGGCTCCAGTCAGCAACACGAAGAGTCCCGGCAAACAACGCTTGGCAATACCAACAATAACAACCGGCGGCGTCGCCAGTACGATCGCCGACCCAATCAAGACCTCCGAGTGCGACTGCACCGAGACCTTCGTCACACCTTAAACGCTCGACGCGAAGAACGCGAAGAAGATGAACGCCGCCGACTAGAAGACGAAAACGAGCGCTTCGGTCTCCACCACGAGCGACTACATCGCCAAGATCGGAGTCGGAGCCCTCACGAAGACGAAGGCATCCCAGCCTTCACTCGGGAGCTACAGGACGTCTTGTGGCTGACTGGCTTTAAGCCCACCGGGATCGAAAAATATGACGGCAAGACAAACCCCGAGTCCTGGCTCACCGTCTACACCCTAGCAGTTCGTGCTGCTGGGGGTAACAGCAGAGTCATAGCTAACTACCTCCCGGTCGCGCTAGCCGACTCGGCGAGGACATGGCTGACAGGTCTCCCGAGGCGGTCGATCGATTCCTGGGGACAACTCAGGGAGCGGTTCATCGCTAATTTCCAGGGGACCTACGACAGACCCGCTTCGGAGCATGATCTTTATCAACTGCACCAGAAGAAAAACGAGTCTTTGCGTGAATTCATCAAAAGGTTTTTCGAGAAGCGCAACCAAATCCCAACTGTCAAAGACGAAGCCGTCATCGCCGCCTTTCGTAAAGGGGTAAAAGACGCTCCACTCATCGCGAAATTCACTCGGAAGCCACCATCCACAGTCCGGGCACTCTTCGACATGGCCAACAAATACGCCGACTCGGCCGAAGCGGTCGCCGAGGCCCTCGACGAGAAGAAGGAGCCCCGACAGAAAGAACAGTAGGCGAAAGCCGACAACGAGCCGTCTCAAAACAAGTCCGGCAGCCGTAAACGGAAGTCAGACAACGAGGTGGCCAACATGGAGCGCAGCCGATCGCGGCCCCAGCGGAACAACGACTACCAGAAAGTCATGAGCGGGCCATGCCCCTTTCACCCCAAGGGAAAGCACGCGGCCAAAGACTGCTATATGCTCAAGAAGTTTGCCTCCGAGCAGACTTCATCATCTGGCACCGACAAGGGCAAAAGACAAGCCAGACTCGGGTCCGGCTGACGACTTCCAAGATCCCCAAGCCGAGCTCAACCACATCTTCGAGGGGCTACTCGCGTATGAGTCCAAGCGCAAACAGAAGCTTTCAGCGCGCGACGTCAACACGGTCTCCACGGCCGACACCCCCCACTACCTGCGCTGGTCAGAGATGGCCATCACCTTCAATCGCGCAGATCACCCAGATCGGGTTTCCCACCCGGGACGCTATCCACTCGTCCTGGACCCGGTCGTCAAAAATATCAGGCTGAAGAAAACCCTCATAGACGGAGGCAGCGCGCTCAATATCCTGTTCGCCAAAACCTTGGACGAGATGAAAATCCCTCGTTCAGAACTACGGCCGAGCACTGCGCCCTTCCACGGGATAATTCCCGGCCTGTCATCAACTCCACTCGGGCAGATAACTTTGTCGGTAACCTTCGGCACACGGGATAATTTCCGCACAGAAACTGTCTGCTTCGAGGTCACCGACTTCGAGACCGCGTACCACGCGATACTCGGACGACCGGCACTCGCCAAATTTATGGCGATACCGCACTATACATACATGGTGCTGAAGATGCCTGGACCAGCAGGAGTCCTCTCCCTCCGCAGCGACGTCAAGCAAGCCTTCACCTGCGACAAGGAGAGCTGCGAACTGGCTCACTCACAAGAGGCGGTAGTCGGGCGCGACAACATTCAGCAAGCCATCACAACAGAAGCCGAGCAAGATCAAGTTCTGGCTAAAAAAGCAGCGAAGTCGGGAATTTCAGCGGATTCTGACACGAAGAAGATCCCCTTGGACCCTTCCGACCCCTCCAAGACTGCTCTAGTCGGGACCGGACTCGACCCTAAATAGGAAGATGCGCTCGTCACCTTCCTCCAAGCCAACAAGGATATCTTCGCGTGGAAACCGTCCGACATGCCGGGCGTACCAAGGGAGGTGATCAAGCACGCCCTAAATGTGAAGACAGACGCCAAGCCAGTCAAGCAACGGCTGCGGCGCTTTGCTCAAGACCGCAAAGATGCTATCCGGGAGGAAATTACCAAACTCCTCGCAGCCGGGTTCATCAAAGTGGTCTACCACCCGGACTGGTTGGCAAACCCAATTCTGGTACGGAAGAAAAACGGTAAATGGCGCATGTGCGTCGACTACACCGACCTCAACAAAGCATGCCCCAAGGACCCATTTGGTCTTCCTCGGATAGACCAGGTGGTTGACTCCACGGCAGGGTGCGACCTACTTAGTTTTCTCGACTGCTACTCGGGATACCATCAAATCAGCCTGAGGGAAGAAGACTGCTTGAAGACATCTTTCATCACACCGTTCGGAGCGTATTGCTATATCACAATGCCGTTCGGTCTGAAGAACGCGGGCGCAACCTATCAAAGGGCCATTCAGCGGTGTCTGCATACTCAGATCGGGCGCAACGTGGAAGCCTACGTCGACGACGTGGTGATCAAGACCAAGTCCAAAGAAGACCTCATCGCTGACCTGGAAGAAACCTTCCAAAACCTTCGAAGATTCAAGATGAAGTTGAACCCGGAAAAATGCGCCTTCGGTGTGCCATCCGGAAAGTTACTCGGCTTCATCGTCTCGCATCGCGGCATCGAGGCCAACCCGGAGAAAGTCAACGCCATCAGGCACATGGCACCCCCGACTAACCTCAAAGACATCCAGAAGCTGACAGGCTGCATGGCGGCACTCAGCCGATTTATTTCCCGACTGGGCGAGCGGGGCATGCCCTTCTTCAAGCTACTCAAAAAGACCGACAATTTCCAATGGACTCCGGAAGCCCAGCGAGCCTTCGAAGACTTCAAACAATTCCTCACATCACCCCCGGTGTTGGCGTCACCTCTACCCCAGGAACCGCTAATGCTATATCTGGCGGCAACAACACAGGTAGTCAGCACGGTGATGGTGGTTGAGCGATCCGAACAGGGTCATATTCAAAAAATACAACGGCCAGTCTACTTCGTCAGCGAGGTCCTTGCCGACTCCAAAACGAGATATCCGCAGGTCCAGAAGCTGCTATATGGCCTACTTATCACAGTCCGGAAGCTGGTCCATTATTTCCAAGCATACCAAGTCACGGTGGTCACAGCGTTTCCACTCGGGGATGTCCTTCATAATCGCGAGGCCACTGGCCGAATCGCTAAATGGGCACTCGAGTTGATGGCGTTCGACATCACCTTCCAGCCACGGACAGCAATCAAGTCTCAAGCTCTAGCCGACTTCGTGGCCGAATGGATAGAAGTCCAACAGCCTACACCAACAGCAAAGCTAGAGTACCGGACAATGTACTTCGACGGTTCTCTACGGATCAGCGGCGCCGGGGCCGGAGTCATATTGACGTCCCCCACTGGCGAAAAACTGAAGTACGTTCTGCAAATCCACTTCCCGGCTTCCCACAACGTCGCCGAGTACGAGGCACTCGTTCACGGGCTCCGCATCGCTATATCACTCGGCATACGTCGACTGGTTGTGCGCGGAGATTCTCAACTCGTGGTAAACCAAGTCATGAAAGACTGGACCTGCCTCGACGACACCATGGCGGCATACTGTCAGGAGGTCCGCAAGCTGGAAAACAAGTTCGACGGGCTGGAAATCACACATGTCCTGTGCCAATACAACGACGCAGCAGACGAACTGGCAAACATGGGATCCAAACGAGAAGCAGTTCCAGCTGGAATCTTTGTCGAGCAACTCATGGAGCCATCAGTTAGAAGAAACCGGCACCAGATCAGTCGGGAGGCGAGCCTACCCCGACCACAGATGAGGTGCTGCACATATGTCAAGACTGGAGGACTCCTGTTGTCAAATTTCTCACGGACGACGAACTCCCAGAAGATCACAGTCAAGCCGAGCAGATAAAGCGTCGAAGCAAAAGCTTCCTACTAGTCGGAGAAGACCTGTACCGAAGGAGCGCATCCGGTGTCCTCATGTGCTGTGTCACCACCGAGGAGGGCAAGCAGATCCTGCACTCGATCCACTCGGGCATATGTGGCAACCACGCCGCATCCAGGACGTTAGTCGGAAAGGCTTACCGGCAGGGATTCTTCTGGCCCACAGCAGTAACAGACGCCAAAGACATCGTTCGCAAGTGTGAGGGTTGCCAGTTCTACGCAAGACAAACAAACCTTCCAGCCCAGGAACTCCAAACTATCCCCATCTCCTGGCCATTTGCAGTATGGGGGCTCGACATGGTCGGGCCTTTCAAGAAAGCGCCAGGAGGATTCACACATTTATTCGTCGCGGTGGATAAGTTCACCAAGTGGATTGAGGCTAAGCCCGTTGCAACAATTACAGCGGCACGAGCAAAGGACTTTATCATGAGTATATTATACCAGTTCGGAGTCCCTAACCGCATCATCACCGACAATGGTACTCAGTTCGCGACGGGCCTATTCCAAGACTTCTGCGACAATTTCGGCAACAAGATCTGCTATGCATCTGTGGCACACCCGCGGAGCAACGGGCAGGTCGAGCGAGCCAACGGTATGGTCTTACAAGGCATCAAGGCCAGGATATTCGACCGACTACAACCATATGCGGGCCGGTGGGTACAAGAACTCCCATCTGTTCTTTGGTCTCTCAGAACCACGGTTAGTCGGGCAACAGGGCAATCCCCTTTCTTTTTGGTCTACGGTGCCGAGGCTATGCTACCTACCGAGTTACAGTTCGGCTCTCCACGAGTCCGGGCCTACTCAGAAGACGACTCCAATAATACCCGACTGATCGAACTAGATCAGCTGGAAGAAGCAAGAGACACCGCAACTATCCAGTCGGCAAGGTATCTTCAAGGCCTACGCCGCTACCACAATCGCAACGTCCGTGGCCGCGCCTTTTTGGTCGGGGATCTCGTTCTACGGAAAATACAAACCACCAAAGACAGGCATAAACTATCCCCAATCTGGGAAGGGCCGTTCATTATAGCCGAGGTCACGCGGCCAGGCGCCTACCGACTGAAGACCAAAGACGGCGCTCTCATCAGCAACTCATGGAACATAGAACAGCTACGTCCTTTCTATACCTGAGTTCTATAATTTTCATGTGTACAGTTCCTCTGACTCACTACGCCGCTTGTATCAACCGAGTAGTGAGTCGGGGGCTGCATGTATATATGTGCGTTGTCAATAACATACGAGCTTATTTCACTTCGGTTATGAAGCCTTACTATGACTGTCACGTTTGCCCGAGTACAGCTCCTTACTTCGAACGTTTTTATTAAGTTCTGACAAACTCGGTGCATACTACACGTTCAAGTAAAGCTAATGACAACCGAAAAATAAGCTTGGCGGCATTGCACACATACTTACACATGCTTGTTTACACAAGTTTATATATTCCGATTACATAAACATGTTGCCCTTACAGACCCAGGTCTCGGGTAATTATCTCTGTAGTCGGCTTCGCCCGGGCGATCAGCTCCAGCACCTCCTCTGGCGTCGTCTCTTCGGCAAACCCCTCCCCGATGGCTTCAATATCCGCCCTAGGGTATAAGGATTTGGTCATCGCCAGGGTATGGGCCACGCCGGCGACAATACGCTCATCCGAGTACCTTTTCAAGGCACTCGGGGCATCCTCGAGACGCCCCACTATCTGAGGGATTCTGCTGCAGCTGGTTCCCACCGAGCGGGGATCTATAAGGTCAAGGAGCCCTTTCACGGACCCGACGAGGGCCTCCCGTGACTCCCTGATCAACCTTATCTCCTCCGTGTAGAACTGATACTGGGCCCGGACATTAGTTCTCATGTCTGCCCAGATCAGCCGGCAAGTAAGCTTGTCAAATTCGGCTACACACAGGATAGCTAATAGATTGGCTAAGATCACAGTCGGGTTGAGGGCTTACTTTCGTAGTCGGCCTCCCACCCGGCCACGGACTTCTCCAGTTCAGCCTTCTCCTTACCGAGCTTGACGACGGCCTTCTCCAACTCGGACTTCTCCCGGTCAAGCTCGGTGTTGGCCTTTGTCAGGTCGGCCCTGACCTTCTCAAGCTCGGCCTTGGCTTCTTCGGCCTCCTTCAGCTGCGATTCCCTCTCTGTTCAGGTCTTTAACTCCGCTTCGAGGTCTGCGCCACAGATTAGCCAAGAGCTCAACCGTGCAGTCATGACATAACTGGGCAGTCGGGAACAACGCGGCTGGATGAATACATCAACGGTTCAGTCGGGAAGATACACCCGAGGATTTCACCTCTGATCTTTCTGGCTAGGGCCCATGTCTCCGCCCTGAGCTGATCGGCGCCACTCTTCAGCCAGGCCTCCCTCCCCGCATGACGCTCCTCCATCTCAACCTTTAAGGCCCGGAGCTGTTCCAACTCTGCGAGGTGGGGAGCTACCTCGACCAAGATTTCCGCCATCGCCTCATTGCGGTCGACAAGCTTCTGTTCGGGATAAAAGACGGATCAAAGACGGAGTCAAACTTCAAAACAAGAAGATTGCTGGAGCTCTACTACAAGAACCATACCGCAACCCCTTGGGACCCGCTGATGGCGGCGCAAAGCAGGCTTTCGCGCTCTCTCCTTGCAATGGCTTCATCGAACCTGAAGCTTTTCACAGTACCGTCGCGAGTTGTCCACGTAAAGGTCCGGGGCATCACACGTGGAGGAGCTTCGATCCGAGGCAGATGTGGGATCTCCGGCGGCGGCGGCGGCAGCGATGGCGACGACGATAACCGCGATGGCGACGAGGTCCTGGCCTCAGCACCGTCCTCTCCCACAACTTCGGGGACCGGCTCGGGGGCTCCGTCCGTGGCTTCCGCAACGTGCGGCACCTCGAGGGCTGGGGCCTCAATTTTAGCCGCCACCTCTCGGTCGGGTGGCGGCAGCGGCCCTGTAGTCAGAGCCACCTCGGTCTCAGCAACCGGGTTGGCCGCCGGCTCAACAGGTGTGTTCGCAGCCGCTGGCTCGGTTGGGGCAGGCTCATCAAGTGGAGCAGACGGGTCGACCTCCTTGAGATCAATATCGGCCCGTTTCCTGCACGACGAAGCAAGACATCAAGACATTACTTCAACACACAAAGACTACAGAAGACCCGGAGCAGCGCACCTCTTGGAGAACCTCAGCTTCTTGCCGGGCGACCTGCTCCCTGGCGGAGCGCTAGCTCCGGCAGTCGGCCTGGTCGGCGTCATTGTCGGCAGAGGCGTATCAACCCAAGTCGGCCCCAACTCCGGTATGGTCGGCTCGGGCGCCTTCGCCCCAAGCGGCGTCTGTTCTAGCCGGCCCCTTGGTGGCGCCGCCGCCGGGCTCGACAACGTTGGGCTCAAACCCGCAGGTCTCAGCCTGGGACTTGACCGTGTGGGCGTTGCGGCAGCAGCGTCCTTTATTTTCAAGCTGTCGCTCACGGCGCGCGCCGTCATGGCCCCCTCGCCCGATATAAAAATCGGTTTCTTCCCCGCTCTCTTAGAGTCGGGTTGGGCAGCAGAGGGACTCCTCGGCCTCTTCTTCGACGCGACAGCCGACAATGGACAGGAGTCTTCATCAAATTCTTCATGCCACTACAAGTGAGTCAACCAAATGCGTCACGATATGCCGGACAACTATGGTCCCACGGGCATTCCTCACAGAGGAAGGTTAAAGGTTACCTTGGTCTGAGGCCGAATGAAGCTATAGGCCGCAATCCGGCGCTTGTCGTCCTCGGTCGCGATCACCCCTTCAGAGAAGTAGCCGAACAGGGTCGCGGTCACCTCTCTTTTGTCTGCCGACTCGTTGCTCACTCGGTCAGGATCATTTTTGCCTTTGAAGGCCCAGCCGAATGAGCTCCTAAGCTTCAGCGGCTGAACGTGCCTTGTCAGGAAGCGACGAGCCACCCAAGGACCTGTCAAGCCGGCCCTCTTGAGGTCATCTATCTTCATCAACAACATATGTGCCTGGCCCAGTTCTTCAAAGGTCAGCTCCGCGGACCAGTTTGGCAACACCGTCGGCGGCATACCGGTAAACGGGCGCAAGGAAGGAGCCAGATCGGCGCAATAAAACCACTCCTTGTGCCAGCCCTTCAGAGAAGATTTCAAGGGCAAATCGAGATACATTTTCTTCCCATCACTCCTCAGTTGAAGACCAGCCCCTCCAACACATTGATATTGCTCTTGGAGGGTTGAGGTTTGATATGGAACAGGTGTCGGAAGAGGATGAAATGGGGTTCAACGCCCAAGAAGCACTCGCAAAGGGTAACAAATATAGAGATCTGAAGAATGGAGTTGGGGTTCAGATGTACCAACTCCAGCTCGTAAAAGTCGAGAATATGGCGGAAGAAATCAGAAGATGGAAGGCACAAGCCTCGATCGAAAAAGGAGGCGAAAACTACCGTTTCTCCAGGTCGGGGATTTGGGCTCGACTCATCCCTGGCCGGCCGCCAGTGAATCACTTCTTGGCTGGGCAACTTCAGTTCACTTTCCAGCCGCTTCAGCTTTACCGAGCCACAATCCGATACCGACCAAGAACTTCCCGGCGCCCCCGCAAGATCCGAAGCCTTCGGCATGACTGGAGGTGATGAGATTTGGGGAAAAGCAAATCGGGGGCTTGGGGCAAACGGGGAGGATTGAAATCGCCCGAGTTCGGGTGGGAAATATCAACAGTTAACCCTAGCCGGGTGGGAGGTGAAAAGTTGGGCGCGAAGGTGGAAGATGAAGAGATTGGCTGATTTGGGGAAGACGACGGAATCTTTTTCTCTCTCCCCGTCTTTTTATAACCAATGCCGACCAAATGGGCTTGGGCCTACACAGTCCGCACTGGGCCAACAAGATACAAGTTCCTACAGTAGCATGTTCCATGTGGGCCGTCCGCAGGCTGAGTTGAAATTATAGTGCTGGTGCTGCTAACAGGAGCCGATGAGGTAAACAGGTATGCTTCATGAGAGCCTTACTGCTAAACATATATGTTTGGGTACCTGTTTTATCCACCAGGTCTCGAGGATATATCCTTATAAGGATCACAAGCTGGTCTTCATTAAAATTGGGGATGCAGGTATCTTTCTCGAGTACACCTAACCACGCCATGGATTTATTTTCATTGAGTGGTACTCGGCCTACATGCGTGGCCACCAGTTGCCATGAGCAACATTATTCCAGCCGACATGACGTTGAAGAGTCTAACTTTTGAGTAGTGCACTACTCGGGAGAGACTATAAATCTTCATTCCCGCTGACATGATGCGGAAGAGTCTAACTTTTGAGTGGGACGCCACTCGGAAAAGACTATAAACTCATATTCCGACTGACATGAAGTCGAAGAGTCCTACATACGAGTAGTCTTCTACTCGGCAAGACTATAAGGTTTATTCTGGTTGACATAATACCGAAGAGTCACAAATACCTGTAGTAATCTACTCGGGAAAGACTTCTAGGTTAAAGATCTTGGACTTTATGCTTAATTGTCTTCACAATTAAGCACAAAGTCGGGGGCTACACCTAATAGGTGCGCCTATTCAGCGCACACTATTCATATATCTACATGAAGCCCTTCATAGCCTCGTTGCCAGCTGACATAAAGCAGGACTCGGGAGAAGACTTACTCGGACAAAGAGTACTCGGGCGCATCGCACTCGGGCTACATTCACTGAGGAGGATGAGCACTCGGCATCAGCTGTGACTCAACTATGAAGGTCTCAGGGGCTACTGTGGAGGCCATAGGCCCCAGGTACCTCATTACCAGTACATGGGCCACTCAGATAGAGGATGGGCCGGACCATGTAATTAGAGATAAGATAGCATCCGGCAGGCTGTACCTTGGATAATAAGGAAACAAAGTCTTAGTCGGATAGGATTCTATCTCTAAGAAGGAAATCCCTTAGTTGTATCCGACTGGGATCCTTATCATGTACCCCTATCCCCTAGTATATAAAGGGAGGCAGGGCGCCCCTCAGGGCAAGCACAACAAGAGCAACAGGATCATCGATCCCCATATACTTTAGAGGAATAACACCTCAACTGGACGTAGGGTATTACCTCACCTTGAGGGCCTGAACCAGTATAATTCTTTTGTGTTCCTCTGTAATCCACCGAATTCACCCTCGCCGAATAACCCCATAGTTTTATTGCCGGTGCAAAGCATCGACACCATGCTGTGCCAGGAACCCAGGAGACACCCCCGACGCCCTCCTGCACGATCCATAGTCCAATGGCACGTAAGGCGTCCCTAGGAGACTGGTTACTCAGCCAGGAGTTATCCCATATCATCCATGTGGTTGTACTGTCATATGTTCAGATGAAATTCCAGAGGAATCGGTCCTTAGCTGCAGTGCGGGAGACTCGTCCGGATGGCACGATCCCCGTACCGCGGTTTTCACAAACCATTTGATTTTCAAGGCACCGACTCAGGTGTCGGGTTTTCCAAAGTTTCATAAACCCAAGTTTTACCCATCGTAGATATTTTTAAATTTAATAGGCGATAACCGATACCATGCCCGTCAACACGGATACCGGGATCTGTCAAGGAGGGTGACAAGGAGGTGTAAGGGAATCACAATCAATCAAGGAGGTCATGCAGCAAATAGGTTGGCGGCCTGTCAGTCGTCTTACGACCACGGCGGAGAAATTATAATAGTGTAACCAAGTTTATGCGATTTAGCAATTAAAATACTTCGTTCCGTAATTATGGGTTTGAGATGATCAAAGGTGACTTGCCTTGCTCTAAGTCTTCACTAGTCTTCGAGAAATCATCACGAAATCTGCTCCGAAACCAAAGTTCTGGTGACTGTTACTATGCGCAAACACACAAAAATCTACACAAAGACCAGTAAAAATATCCTATTTAGTGCTAATAATAGTGCTATTAAATAGGTCTCATTTTTACAAAATTACTAGAATTGGAACAGAGTCAATCGGAGTCACGGATTAAAAGATATGAATTTTTGAAGATTAAATAAATTTTAGAACTAAGTAAAAGGGATTAATTAATTTTCGGAGGAGAATATTCAAGGGAATATTCCCAGGATCCTCTCGGCCAAACACTGACAGCTGGGGCCCAGTCGTCAGTGGGATGGGGGTTACACCGTGCGGGCCCACCGTAGACCAGAGTGGTGGCCCACATGTCTATGAGTTGTGGGGCTATGGACCGAGTGCAGGGAGCAAGAGAAAAAGGGACGGGTGCACGAGCGGCTCACGGTGGACAGGAGAATTTGGCCCACATGTCAGCGACACGGTTCACACGGATTGGTTGTACACGCGGGGAAATCCATGCTGACACCGTGCGCGCGGGCCCGAGTGGGCGCTCACGTGGTGTCTTCTTCCTCGAGCGCACGCAGGAGCGGAAAAAGAGACGGATCGGACGGCTCACGATGGCGGGGGGGCAAACCGACGAGCGGCGGCGAGCTACGTCCAGCGGCGGCGCCGGCGGGAAAAGGAGGGTACGGTGAGCGTCGTGAGCGGCTTGGATTGGGGAACGACCAATTGACGGTGGCTGGCGGCGAGCTACCGAAGGCGAGAAGAGAGAGAGTTTGACGGCGGCCAGCGATGGGATTCCGAGGGTGAGAAGAGTGAGATGGGAGCATCGCCCATGGCGTCTCGAGTTCTTGCCCGCAACGGAGAGGAAAAAAGGATGGGGAAAGGGAGCAAGCTTCGGGTTCGGTAGATTGCGCTCATACTTGAAATCTCACACATGAGATATGCGGGCATGGGGTGGGGATGATGGAGCTCTTGCCGAGGTCTCACCGGCAAGGGGTTGGCGGCGCGATGATGGAGGAGACCGAGAACTCCGGTGTCGGGGGATGGGGTTCATCTTCCGGGGAGGGGTGTTCTTAGCGGCACCAGGAACACGGCGGTGGAGGCGGTGTAGACGGGCAACGGGTGACGTTGCGGCGGCGGCGAACGCGGTTGCTCGATCCCGAGACGGACGCGGCCGGTGCTGAGAGTGGCAACGAGGTTGCCAGCAGCCCTCAGGGAGAGCAGGAACGAGAGGGGGAGGTGAACGAGCTCCGGAGCGAATTTATAGGGGATAGGGGCGGCGTCTAGGTCGGTCAGGGAGGAGGCCGAGCTCCAATAATTAATGTTCCATGATTGAGGGGAGAGGGCGGGAGGATTGGCACGGCGGCGATAACTTTTCTCAGGGCGGCAAATTCAAATGGGCGGCCGGGATTGCGTGGAGCGGCGGAGGCGATCCATCGAGTGGGAGTTTGGATTGCAGGCGCAGGAGGAGCAGTGCTGAGCTCAGTCAAGGTGAGGGCCGGGTGAGGTAGATGGCGGACAGGGCGGGGCCACAGTGACATGCGCGGGCGGTGGCCTTTTTGACCGAACAGGGCGTGGCCGAAGGGGTGAGAGGGAGGCAGAAAGCGGCGAGCACGGAGAGAAAGAGAGGGGGGGAAAGCGCGGTCGGCTCGGCGTCCATGCCTTGGCCACTAGCGGCGCTGGCGGGGCCGGGCGCAGGGCCACCGTGACGTGCGCGCGGTCAGTGGCATTTGACCGAACATCATAGGGGCGCAAATAGGAGAACGGGGTGGCGACGGGGAGGAAGATAAACAGTACTGGAGAAGATCGACGGTAATGCGCGGGCATGGACACGCGTCGTGCATCCGACGGTGGTGACCGGTCACGCTCGGGCGATGGGAAAACAACGGCTGACGCGCAGCGCATGGGACACGTGGCGGGAATCGGCTGCGCACGGGCATGGGCGAGGCATGCAGCTGCTCGGCGCGTGCGGAGGAAGATCGACGGCTAGCGCGCGATGCTCCAGCCATGTGGCGACCATCCAACAGTGGAGGGCGGGCGCGGCGCAGGAGCGCACCTGCAGGCCCTGGGCCGCGCGGGAGAGAGATAGGAGGGAGGAATGGTAGCCCAAGATGTACAGTAGGATTTGTCCTTTTCCAGGGAATTATTTGGAGGGCTTTTTGGAGGTTTTCAAAGAGGGATTTGAATTCAAAAATTTATTCTTGAGCCCAGGGAAAATTGAGGAATTCACGGAGGGGTCCAAGGTAGCAATTTTTGGTATTTTGGGTTTAATCCTTTTTCCGAGAATTTTTGCAGGGGATCCAAGGAGAGGATTAAATTCGAATTACAATATTTAATTTGAATTTTTTTGGGAAAGCTCAAGGGAGTTTGAGGGGGGTTGATACACGTATATACACAAGTTTATATACGTGGGTGTATACTCAGGGATATATATATAATTGTGTAGGCGGATAGGGTTCGAATAGAGACTCGACAACCAAGCCATATATTTAACTCGGGATTTTCTCAGGGATTCAAGGGAGAGAGAGAAAGCAAGGATTTACAGAAGGATTCGAAAGAGAGAGTGTTTAGGGTTTCGACATCGGATCTTCGGAACGGAAATCGAAGAGGATATTTTGGAACATCAGTTCGGATATCGAAACAAAATCTTTTGTAGGAGAAGATCGAGGAATTCGTCATCAGGGTTTTTGGAGCAGGGCTCGATGACGGAAGTCGAGATCGAAGATTATTGTAGAATGGAGGATTTTGGGAGGATGGATTGTCGAGATCAAGGACGGGGAAGCAAATCGAGATCCAGGCACGACATACAACACAGCACTCAAAATCGAAATTTTCACAGGTAGATTTTAGCAAATTATCGTTTAACATCTCGCTGAAAGCGGGGCGTTACAAATTGTTGTATGTTTTTATATAAAAAAAGTCAAATTGTTGTAAGAGGTCAGGCGATGGTAACCCTACACGATGGTGAAAACTAGACAAAAAACTTTTGCACGATGGTGTTTTGTAAAACCAATTACTTGTCGATGACTAAGCATATCATTCCTTAAGAAACCAGGAAGAACTTTGATGCATTCATCAATAACTGATCTCCATAGAATATAATGATCATAATGATGTTTTGCCACCTTAAGGTAAGATAAACATAACATTGGCCCTTTGACCAGATGACAATTGCACAGTAATTTAGTGTACATAAATAAACTAAAAAAATCCATAAAGGGATAAACTGCTTTGCTATCTGTAAACGAATGCTGTTGGTCCTTGGGCAAAAGTTTGCCATCCAAATCGACGCTCCAGTGGTAGGACTCCCAACCGGGCCAGCCCAGCTGCAAGCCGATCCCCAGCTGAGCCACGCCCAGCCTTCGCTTCGCCGACATGAGCCGGAACAGCAGCTCCTCCGGCACACCCCTCCCCCCTCCCCCCCCCCCCCCCCCCCCCCCCCCCCATCGCTCATCGCGTTCACCGCCACCGTCGCGGAATTCCTCGCCCCCAAGCGGAAGCCGGGGGTGCTCCCGTGCGCCAGGGGGACGCCGGCGTAGGAGACCTTGACGCTGCAGCCCTCTCGGTACTTGTCGCAGACGTCCCCGTTGTCGAGACGCAGCAGATCGAAAGCCGGCGATGCTGTTGCTTCTGGAGCCAGAGATGGCTCCAGCCCCCTGACGCCGACGAGCTCGATCGAGCTCCTGATTGGCTTGTCGAAGTCAACCACGGCGTTGATTGCTTGGCTGGCCTTGTAGATTATCCGTATACCAAGAAAAGTACAGAAGAAAAATAGCAAGAAGATGAAGGGAAACAGAACCGCCATGGCTAACTTGTAGCCTAGAGTGGGCTTACATTCGTCGACGACACGGTGAGAATTATCGTGATCCTTAGCCGCCATGGCGATAGGTCGGAGTTCAAACGGAGAAACTTGCTTTGGAACCGAAGGAAGTTATGGCTGGTATCGTCTGGGGCGTGAAATATACTTAGCCGGTTACATGTTGCGATGGACTCGGAGTCCAAATTAAACTCCAAACCTATCCGGTCATGTAGAGGGCTCTATGCCTCTATAGTATCTCCCGTTGGAGAAGCAAGGGGCAATTGTTCCAATACAACAAAATTTACCAAGAAGTATGGCAGTTATCTCCAACAACAACAACATAATTTTCACTCCAGACAACTTGGTTTCATAGTGCCCGAACAAAGAGGATGCAGGTTTGTTCGACTTGGAACTAACGTTAACGTAATCGTGTGCTTTTGTCGAGCGCCACTCTCTGTTATCAAGCTAAGTAAAGACATAAAGAGTCTGCAGTGATGTTCTCTTTGGGGCCGATTGTTTCCCTTCGATCAGTTGTGCTTACTCTAATTTTGACAGGGCCATAATGATCAATGGCGAGCACAGCAGGAAAACCTCGACGCCACGAATGCAAGCAGCGGCAGAAGAGTAAATCTGCAGAATTAGTACAACACAAATTAAATCAGCAAAACAATGTACTTTAGTGCATAATTAATTTGATTTCTTCTAATGATGTGTTAGCTCCTTGTAATGTATAGCAACACAAAAATTGGGGGGGTGGGAGGGGGGGGGGGGTGGGTGTGTGGTGGGGTGGGGGTGGGGAGCAGCCATAGGAATCCACTAACTCATCCAATTGCAGAGGTTGCAAAAAGTCTGATATTGAACCTGTCATAATCCTGCAAAAAAAAAAGAATAATATAAATAAGTAAACAGGATCATGTAATTTGATCTAAACATGTATATGACAGCAATTAATATAAATAGATCAAACACAGGAGACATAGTGTACGCGTACCTACAGCCCCGTTGTGAGGGCTGTTGTGGAGCAGACACGGGTGCACCCTGTTCTAGAGCAGGCACGGGCGCACCATGTACCGCACGAACGACACGCGGCACCGGATGATAATGACTACGCGCAGCGCCCGAACGCGAAGGAATACGAGCCGTGATGGGCGCACAGCGAGCAGTCGCGCGAAGCGCTTCCCAAAAACCTTATTCGCCCTCTCCCAGTGCAGGACGTCGAAGGCGAGGGTTCCGGAGACCTGCTCTCCCAATCCGCCGGTGCACGCCGACGATCGGGACGGAGTAGATGACGAACGACGGCTCAAAACAGAAGAGATGGCAAACCCTAGACTGTTTTCGCATATAATGCGTGGAGACAGCAGCTCGGTATTTATAGAAATATTAGGACGCGTGATCAGGACGCCTGCACGATCTCTATCTTGTAACCGAACCGGATAGACTGCGCATATCCTATCCGGACTCTAATTTGCAGCAAAACAAAAACTGTAAAAAGAAGCTACATCTACGCAAGCATTCACGCGCGGCCTGGCCTGGCGAGCGAGCGCGCGTGTGTTCCTCTAGTTCTCTCCACTATGCATGTCTCAAGTGGCTAGGAGAGAGCTCACCCTTATAAGAAGATCTTCCTCTCCTAGAACTAGCAAGGTGGTACTAAGCCTCCCATGTCACTCCCCATGAGGTAGGCTTTTGAGATTTTTCTAAGAATTATTCTCCACATGGGCCTTAGCCCATTTAGTAATTCCAACAGCGTGAGCCTTTACAGAGAACTTCAAGAAACTGGGGCATAATGCCCTCAAGGTTTTGAGAAATCCAACTCCTACAACATAAGAAACTCTTAAAACCCACAGCTTAACACCAGGATCCGCAGATTATTTCCATGTCCTGACCTCTTTATCTCCCCGATTTCCATTGAAAGAAAATGTAGTTCTTCTTTGCTAAACACCTTACACCTCACTAACACAGTAGCAGTTGCACTATCCGTGACCTTAGGAAATGATAATACTCCCAGTAATTCAAAATAATGGACGACTGGGCCAAACAGCACAGGTTGAGTGGCAAAGACATCTTCATTGATTTGAGTTACATTAATTGCAATTTTTTAGATTTTTAAATGTTTAAAAGTACTAAAGCAATGGAAATGTATTATAGTGGATTATGTATAAAATCAAATTGTTCTGCTCTTGAGTACTTAAAAATAAAATTTACATATAACTGCCAGCAAAAAAAGATATGTGCAAAATATGCAATACAAATATCCCGTACAAATTCACAGGTTACCGACTAGTAGAAATAATCTAGAACTGGGTCTTTTACTTAACAGAACATATTATTGAGTGCCATCCATTGTATTCATTGATTTGAGTTGGTTTTACCCTTTTTAGAGCAACTCCAACCGAATCCCTAAACCAGCCCTTATCTCAAATTTAGGAATTTATAGACTAAAAATTGTCTCCAACCGAAATCCTAACCGGACTCTCATCTGGAGGGGGCCCTCATCCGGAAAGAGGCAACCCCCCAAATGTAGGAAGCTCTCATCCCCCAACCACAACAGCACAGCGAACCATGCGGGAGCAGTCGGTGACGGAGCGGATCATGCGGGAGCAGTCGGCGACGGAGCACTTCTCGCCGAGTTGGCGGAGCACGCGGTGGAGCTCCCGCGCCAAGATCTTCCCGTTGCTGTTGGCGTCGTACATCCGGAACACCTCCCGTAGCTTCGCCTCCGACACCGCCTCCTGGTCCTTGTCCCCGTCGGCGCCGTGCGGCGGCGGGCCGCAGTGGAAGATGGCAAACTCAGAGAGGTCCACGAAGCCGTCGCGGTCGGAGTCCATCTCGTCCATCATGCGCCGCACCTCCCCTAGCCCTGGCGGTGCCCCCAGCGCCCGCAGCACGAACACCAGCTCCTCCGCTGAGATCTTCCCGTCGCCGTTCGTGTCGTACCACCGGAACAACTGCTCCAGCTCCGCCATCGGCATCCCCGGTGTGGGGCCGCCCGCGGGAGGGTCCACAATATGCACACAGTACCCGATCCCTGGATCAGTAGTCGGATACGCACATAGTCATCGGTGATACAACTCAGAGTACAACATATACATATCAGAGTACATACATATATAATACAAAGGTTTCCATCCAGGACAGGCCCCGGATAGACAAAAGCAACAACAGGGTAAACTAGCGAGAACAACACAAACAGGGCGGAAACAGGGAGAAGCCACTCGGCAGAAGAACACAGCTACACCACAGGCTTGATTGGGAACTAGGCTCGAAATCTCAGAAGTCCTCGTAGTCGGCTTGGTCTTGGAAGAACTCGACGGCAGTCGGGTCTTCGTCTTTCTCTTATAGACTTACTATACATATATATGAACAAGGATGAGTACTTTCGTACTCAGCAAGTCGGGAAAAGATGCCATGTTGGTTAGACAAAGGGGGCTAAGAGTTTTATTTGTGAAAAACTGCCTTTAGAAACATTTTTACTTGTTAAAATGCTAGTGTGTCAAATTTTAGTTGTCGGAAAGAGACTCACACCTCGATCCATTCCGCAAGTTGCTTTTCAACAACTCGCCACTTAATGAATTATATTCTTCCATTTTCACATTAGATTAACATCCGAGTGGCTCTGACCACTCCATTCGGTCTGCTGTTATCCCGAGTGGCAATAACCACCCGTTGACCTTGAGACTCGGCTACAACCAAATCTCAGCTATCTCTTTTAGCACTTTCCGGCTACAACCGGTTATATTCGATACACTGGCTACAACCAGTTAGCTCAAACTTTTGCTGCCCTGGCTACAACCCGGGAGCATGCTCTTTATCGTCTTCTGGCTACAACCCGAAGACTTATCTCCTGATTACTTTTCACACACTTGCTTATGGTGCTTCAACACTCCGGGTCACACAGGCCCGTTTCTGGCCACACAGGCCTTCCGTTTGCTTACTCGGCAAACTTTGGTCACGATTCCCTTCCCATAAATCAGCTTCACAAACCACTGGCAAACAAATCTACGCTATGGAAATCACCTTACATCGCCCTTAACCATGGGCACGGCTATTCGAACAGTTCAGCTAAAACTCTGCAGAGGGTGCACGCTTTACCCAAACGACACAAAACTTACACCGAGTATTGGCCTGTACCGGAAGTTTGTGACAAGGCCATTTCCAAAGCCAGTCTAGGGTTATCTAATGCCAGTAGAAGGATCCACACAGGATCAATGCTTCAGGTCGGCTACAACCACCATCAGCACCAGGGCCCACGAGCCACAACTCAGATGAGTCCACTCCAGTCAACACCAAACTTCCCTAAACCTATAATTTACAAGGCCAGGGGCAGCCCACACTACCCGTTTGGTCGCACTGTAAAATGCTCGAATGAAATTCCCAAAGAAAACGGTCCTTATCGACAATACATAGCCAGGCCACACAGGCACTGACCCTGTACCTCAAGATTTTCCCAAACTTTTACTTATTTCACAAACACGCCGATACACAGAGTACCGGGTTTTCAAACAATTGAGTAAAAACCCATGTTTCCCAACGACAAACAACGATGCAGGGCTAAGCATTCTACTCGGCAATCGTACCCAACGGGTATGACGCCAACGTGCCATTTGTGGGGCTTACAAGGAAGAAATACATCAAAGTCCTACCAGAAATAGTACGACTACTGGGTAGGTCCGTCGGTTGCGCTTGCAGACCGAGGCCAAACAATTTTACAGTGTAAGCTAAGCATGCATATTTTGCAAACAACATAATTTTGCATATATAGGAAGCAATATGGTCAAAGGGGCTTGCCTTGTTCCAGAGAAGGATCTTCCTCGGCGTAGACGGCTTCTGGATCGTCCTCCGGTTCCGGCTCTGGACAAGCAGAAAAGACAACCACTATAAGCTGGAAAGAGATAAAACACTTAGGGAAAGAACGCTGCGGGAGTCAACTGCAGAAGGATAGCAGTCGGCAGAGATAGTTGGCGAACCAGGCAGCAAGGCTCACCGGTTAGGAACTCCGGGCGAAGCAGCAAACAGCGGCGAGGGAGCTCGGGAAGTAGGAAACAGCTCCGACGATGGAGATAAAGAAGACGATGATTTAGCAGAGATGGCTGGGTTGCAAAACAAGGGAAAAGAGAAGGCATGGATGCTCACTTATAGCCGGCGCGTGAGGCAAGGACGCATCGATGCAGGGCGATGGAGAAAAGGAGTCAAGATAAGCTGTCAAGGCGATAAGACGTTGAGACAGGGATTGACTTTGGAGCTGGGCGTGGCCGGTGGAGTTGGTAGGCACTGTAGCGGCGATAAGACACTAAGGTTGTAGCAAGGACGGGTTGGCGGAGCCTCACTGACAGAGCTGCTGACTAACCACTGGTCCAAGCGATGCAGCGGGGTATTGTCCACCGGTCCGAACGATGCTGCGAGCAGGTGAAAGCTGGTTACTTCTCCACGTCGGTGGTCGGCGTCTAACGAGAGGACGCAACTGGGTGAGACGATAAGACAACGGGGAGATTATCAAAGTAGTCGGCAGCATCACAAGGTTACTCGGCAACAAAGGTGGCCGAGTGACACAAGAGAAAAAGACAAGACACAGGGACTGAGTAGGAATCTACTCGGCACAAGGGAAAAGGTAGTCGGCTGGCTAGGGAGAGAAAAACTGAGGCACAGCTGAACGGGATAGAAGAAGAGTTCAAACTCGGGAAAACAAATTCCAACAGGTAAAAGAGAACGGGTCGTTACACCCGGCCCCCCTCCGCCGCTGCCGTCCTCCACCTTCGGCAACGCCACCCCACCGCCTCCTCCCCTTCCTCCTCCTAGCCGTTAGAAATATGAGAGGTCGGTTGGAGTGCGTAGTAAAATAGGAGGTTAAATATGGATGAGAGAGCCCCTATTCTAGACAATAGGGGGTCAAATTTGAGAGCTTTATTGGAGTTGCTCTTACAATGTGATACTACTGAAAAGCAGTTAATAGGGTCATTGGTAATGTCAAGAGACAAGTCATGTATTAAAGAGATAGTGCTAATATATATTCTGCCCAAAACATAAATGTTATTGCAGATCCAAAAACAGAGCATGGGCGAATACATACCATGGCTCCTACCCTACAGCAATGAGAAATGAACCCTGTTGCCAGGGCAATCCAGTCAACTGCATCTTTAGGTAAAGTCATCGAGGCCAACACAATACATAACCACCCCCACAAAGCTCGCTGCATCATCTCCTAAGATATGTTAGAAAAGAAAAGGTTGTGCATTAAGAAGTATCATCTATTTATTATTACTGCGGAGCTCCTTTTCAAAATGAAGAGTGTTACCTCATCTCGATATGCTTTCACCACAGCTGCAGTCACTAACACAAGACAAATTATGGTCCCTAATATGGAACAGACCAAGATAGCAAACGCCGAATCACTAACTTGACAACCCCAGGCATAGGCAGTCCACAACATGTAGTCCCCACCGGTGAAGCTAATGAAGCAAAGGAACATATAGCATGTTTACCACCACGGTCAACAGGCCTCAGGTGGAAAGCTCTATTTCTGTTAAAACATTGCATTTCAGTATTAAATGACAAAAAAGATACAGTGCTAACAAAACTGAATCCATACTAAGAAAACTTACGCAGGAACTACTAATGTAGCTATGGACAAAGTACCAGCCACCCAAGGGATAGCACTATCATCAGTAGAGTTGCTCCGAGCACAAATGATGGAAATATTTGAACTGCAAAATATTATGGGAAACATCAACAAACACAAAATTGACTATACAGTCATATTTTATAGACGAGTCACAAATGATATTTTTTCTGCCTTGCTTGCTAGAAAAAAAATTGTAACAAGACTAAAAAAATGAACCCAAATGCCCCCTATCATGTTAGAGCAAAATAAGGTGAGTAGGCAACACCCAACTGTTGTTCTTAAGGTCATTTTTCTTTCAAATAAATTTCGAGTATCTAAACAACTCTTTTGAATAGTTTGTGTAATTCTGATTAATATAGGATTGCACAAGTTGTGACATTCAATTCCTACCTTTTCTATTCTATTCTTGTAGGTTTCATTTCCTATTTGGGACATATGAATGATAAAAGCAAAGGAAAACAAAAGGAATGAAGTGGTAACACGAAGGATCAGAGAACTTAAACCTGTTTGGAACCTATGAAAGAAAATGCAGGGCCAGGATACGTACCAGATTCTTTCTTGAGATGGTGGTTCCTCTTCGACTGACCTTGAGATGCCAACTGTGGTCGTACCGTCTGAATGTGCTCTATTCTGCCTTGGACTAGAGACGGGTGAGATTTGAGCTACCAAAAGCACAAGTACAAAGAAGCTGAATGTTCCGTAACCCATCACTGGATGAAGAAAGACAAATATTTTTAGAGTATAATTTAAACAATATGCACGCAAAAATTATTGCAGCAAAACATAACAACACATAGATGTACCTGTCTGGCCTGTGATGTCCGGTACTAGTCTACGACACAACGTTCAGCTCTTCCCGGCCGTTCAGTTGCTGCAGTAGCAATATCAATCAACTTTACAATCCCTTTGAGTGGTAGGCTCATAGAGAAATACCCCTTCCGTTCTTTTTAACTCGTTATAACATCGGTGAAGTTTGCTTGTTATAAATTTATAAAAATCTCGAAGATATAACTACATAAAAAAATTTTCATGATGAATATACTAATATCATTTTTTAATACCAAAGTTTAATATTTTTACATATATTAGCAATTTAAGCTTCGAGATTTGGCTACACCTATTCTGAAATGACATCTATTTGCAAACAGAGGGAGTAAGAGATTGACAACTTTCAACTAGTATATCAACTATCTAAGGTACTATTCTAGCGATATCTCAGCATACTTACTTTGTCTCACTAAAAACAGAATTCTAGTACTGCAGCCTTACCTGACTGCAGACAATCGAAGCAAAATTGCATTCCAAACAACATGCCTAGCCAAGGCCTTGGTGTTATTGTACATTTTTGATATTCTGGTTTCAAATATTTTATACTATTTTTTTACACAATTCAACGTGATCCAGCGTGTTATACACAATCATTATGCAGTGAGGGAGCTAGAGAAGTGTCCATATACTAGACATTATATTTTAGCAAACATTTGACAATAGATTACAGATGTTAACTAATTCTAATGTTGGTAGGGCAAGTATTTTCACACTTCGAGAGGATGTCCCCCTAATTTTCTTAAAATGCATGCAAATAGCTATAAAAAATAAAAAATGTTTCTCCGTCAATTCTTGAATAGATATCGATTTAGGTGGTAAAACATTAAAAATTTTGAACGGAGTTGGACTTCTCACTTCTCAAATTGTTATAAAAAATTCAAAAACTTGAAAGCATTGATAGGCTTCTACCATTTTGCAAAATTTCAAGTCCAAAATCAGTCTACACATCAAGAAAAACAAAATAAATAAATTCGGTTATGACTAGTAACAACATTGTTTATAGCCAAATTTGTGTTTTTATTGAGATGTGTAGGTTAAATTTAGTATTGCATGTTTGTGGAGTGACTTATGATTTTGTAATATATGTTATTTTTTCAGAAATTCTTATGATTATTTAGATGACAAAAGTAAAATGTGTGTATCGCAGTTAAATTATAAATTGAACATGTATACATAAAAAAATTATGTTTTGTCAAAAGATGGCACTGGTGGATTATTATAAAAAAAATAAGTTTAAATCATTATATTTTAATACTCTTATGAAATATAAAGTTCGGAAATGTACTTTTATTAGTAGGTACTCATGATATAGAGAAAATTGGTCAAAGATTTACGATGAAGACAATAGTGATCCTAAACAATAAGAAAGTTCGGAAATGTACTTTTGTTAGGTACTCATCCTGGTGCATTACACGTCAACCTCCCAAACTAGTGCCAGGAAAGTAGGCACTGGCATCATGATTCATGCAGTTAGAATGTAAAATGCGCCAATGTAAGAGTGTAGCTGAATGATTATCAAGGTTATTGATTCGTCCTCAATCTTTAATGTTTCAAAGAATGTAAACTGCATCGGGCGTTTGGTATCCGGCAGAAGTAGCTAATAATAATACTAACCAAATTTCATATCTAGCCATCTATCTGACGACCGTGGTAGGCTTAAAAGCTGACATGTCACAGAACACGTAATACATAGGTCAACAGCAATGTGCAAATATTGCTCCATCCATAAAAAAAAAAAATCAAGTATCCAGATTCATATCTAGAAGTTGGTTTTTTCACCGACGGAGTACACTTATATTACAGCAAGCCATCCTACACCCTACAAGTTCACAAATTAGAGTCCAATGCCTTAGGATGACTACACATTTTTAATACTCAAATGCATGTGATAGTTATAAAAAGTTATAAATGAAATACATTAACCTCTACTCTCCCTCCGCCCAAAAATATAAGACGTATTTTGTTTCATTAGGATAGGAATTTGACCAACAATTGCTCTACTAATATAGCACTGGCAAAAATTTGTTGTAGGATGTGCTTTTGAATCATAAAGATGTGCTTTTGAAAACAAATCTAATAAGAGCAGGTAGAATAAGCTAATGTAAGTTGGCTATAGGAGTTTCCACATCATATTTGTGCTGAGTTAAAGAAGAGAGAAGAGGAGAAAGAAGGTAAACGGGTTGCATATTTGTAGCTAGCTACAAGTACAACACAAGCTCTAACAAACTTTGTAAGAGGATAAGGTGGGCCAATTATTAATGGTGTATTTTATGTGTGTATATATATATATATAAACGAACTATTATTATATAGATAGACTGCTAAATTGGTTGTAAATGATATGACAATAGATAGAGCTAGTAATCAGTTCTATTACTAGCCTTGCTTTATCATCAATTTTATTATATTTAATAGAGTAATTGCTGATTAAAGTGTTGTTTAATGAAATAAAATATGCTTTATATTTTTGGATGAAGGAGTATACCACTCACAAAAATTCAAGTGTAAACTTAATACACACACAACACGAGGACAAAACAAATTATGGATACTGTTTTTTAAATCTCTGGATCAAGCTTGAGCACTGCTACACGTACTAAATAAGTTCTTACAAAAATCTTATAAACAAAGCACTCAACCGTTTAATTTAACTTGATAGGAGTTGTATGAAATCTAGATTTAGTCGTAGCATCCACATCGGTATTTGTAAGAGTTCTAAAAGATAATTTTAGTATGTATAGGCTTTTCCATAAAGCTTAAACTTGCAATTATGTGTGATAATAGATGTACATTGTACCAGTGACGTCAAACTTTTTCTTAAAAAAATTGCAAGTGTACGCAGAGAAAGGAAGGAAAATCGGAATAATTTCCGCACTGTATTTGGCTTGCAACAGCAAGGAAGCTCACGCGATGATGCGCTTACATTTGTGTTGCAATTTGGTACCATTTCCATTCATGTTGAGGAATCGACCGGAGGGATCGGCCATTGTGTTAGAATAATCTCCCCAAGTGCTGGAATCCGGCGCGTACGTGACAGTAAACGTTTATAGAATGGGAAATGCATACATATAACTCGTTCGTATGTCCGAGTTTCCAATTATTGTCAGCACACGCTAATTACATGACGTACTCATTCATACGGTCGAATTTTTGTTCTCGGCGCACGCTAATTACATGACGAAACATCGTTCGTAACGTACAAATTACGTACACCATTGCCAGAGAAATTTTATTTCATGTTCAAGGATTACATTTTTTAAATCCTCTCAGGATTTGAAATATGTTTGGAGTGCATCTTACTACTTAAAAGTCGTTACAATAATTGGCATCAATATTGTCAAATTAATATGAACGATCCACAAACACAAAGCAGCAGGTTTCCCACAATGCAAGTAGGTGATTCTGTGTTGCGAGGAGGTGATTCTGTGTAAAAAAAAAGGTGGTAAGTCAATATATCATAAGAATCACTAAAAACCAATTATAGATAAAAAAACAAACAAACTTAGCTGATCTCTTTTTTTTTTCCTTCTCGACACCGCCATCGTTAAACGGTCAACATTTGGTGATTCTCGCCGTCACAAGAACATGGAGTAGTGAGGTTTTTGATTACCTCGTACTCGGGGAGGAACCTGGCGAGGCACGCTGCTCGGGAGATCCGGAGAACTGGAGAAGGATGCCGCAAGGAAGAAGAGGGAGCTCCGAGAGATGGCTATCCGGCCGCCGAGGAGGAATAGTAGGTTCCGAGAGATGGCTATCCGGCGAGGCCGCAAGCCGACTCCGGCGGAGAAAGGGAGGAGGCGGCGGTGGCTGCGGCGGCTGCTGCGACGGCGCCCTGTGCGGAGCAGGAGCCACAAGATGTGTAATGAGGGCAGTAGCAGTATAGATACAAGAGGCGGCTAGGGTTTTGCCCGCTGGCTCCGGTTGTTTCTAGCCACACGATCCGGAACACGCGGTGTGGATCAGCTATCTCATTCTCCGGGCGTTCCGGTTTTGTGCCCGGCGCCTAGGCCAGGTTCATGCACCCGTCGCCTCGCGTGCTGTGCGTTGTTCTGTGCTTTGCGTACCGGCTACGCTGCAAGTAGACCCCTGGGCCCGCGTGTTTGTGAGAGTTTTTTTTTTTTGAGTTTTGTGAGAGAGTTAGTTGGTCGTCATGCAACTGACGGAGCAAATAGGGGGCCTCGTGCCCAATGCCTCTCTCTCAGGCCTTGTTTGGCAGGCCTCAATCCCGGCCCATTTTTCGTAGGTGGGCCTGATTTTAGCTTGACTACAAGTACGCACAGTTAGAGTAATTAGGCGTAGTTAGTTTAGTATTCATCGATTTGCAAAGATGCTAATCTCCGTGCCCAGCTGCCGTGCGATCTTGATACACGTCAATCAACTAAATTAAATATGATGTCATGCGCGATATGCCTAGTATTTTGCCATACCAAAAATCTTCCCTCCGTCAATAATGCATTTATCTTTTCATTTCCCAAAGATACACTTTAGAAGAAAATATCATTCAATCCCTTTTGTGTTTGTCAACTCTAATTTTTCTTCCCGGCCCAATGCTAAATGGTGTCCCAAATTTAGCTGCTCTGCACAAGGGATGCTAACTGATAAATAATGTACTAGTTATTATTAGGAGGGTGAACTTTGGTAAATAACTTCATCTGCTGTGCTCTACACAGGACGATGAATTGTGGTCTAGTTATTATTAGGAGGGTGAGACCAAACTACACATAACTGATGCATTGATCTGCGTTTAGCATGTCTCTCTATCCCATGCGAAGTTCTTTTTTTTTTTGAAGGAACATCCTATGCAAAGTTGAGCTGCCTTTATGCATGCATACCAAGGTCAAGAGTACTGGATAATCTACACAAAATTTACCCTGTTTGCTGTGTATGCTCAACGACGATCAACAATTAAACTACGAATCGAATCACGCCTAACATTTATGTTCACTCATTTGCTAAATTTATCTTAACAATATTTTTTCCTTGTTTCTAAGGAATCGCTCATTGGAGAGAATAGGATTATATAAAGTTACGATCAATGCACATGACCCATGCACACCCCACTCACAAATAGATGTGCATTATCTTACATGCTACTTCCTCTGCCTCCAAATATAAGGTATAGAAGCATAAAAAATTTTTCTATAAATATAAGTTATCTTAGAGTACTATTTTTCCTTTTTAACCACCTCTTATTCAAATTTCTGATATAATTTGATAACAGATATAATGTTTACCTAGGTACCAGGCTAATAACTATAGATACCAAACTAATATCTGGGTACCAAACATGATACCTATGAATACTAGATTTGATATCCCTAGTATAAGGCCTGATACCTATAGGACCACCCCAGATTCATATAGGTCCACAAGTAAATCAAGGACTTGACCCGACCTAAGCATCCACAAACAAATCACGACCGCCAAGTCACAGATCAGAAAAATAGAGCAAGGAAACCTCTAGATACTAGATGATATGCAATGAACGGGGAGATATTCCCTAAAAGTACTTTCCCGTGAAATTGCAGGCGGCATAACAACCATAGAAATCTCATTACCACGTAGACGTGAGGCAAAAACTAGTTAAGAAACTGATGGTGGAGAAATAGACAATTTGCAATGACATTGGCATGCATGGACATAAAAACCATATAAAGTTACTGCATCCAACGGGGTGCAATATCTGATACCCAATTCTGGGGAGCGAACACTCTGCACGGTGTCACGTCTGAGGGCTCCGCTCCCCGCATAGTCACCTTGCACCACATCCACGTCGGCTTCATCCCGTCGAACAACTTCACGTCGACCTCGAGCTCCACGGAGCCGGCGCGCTGCTCCGCCGCCATGCGATCGTGCAGCGACTTGGGCAGCGTCACGCCGTCCGCCCACGCCACGACCGGCACGTCGAGCGCGTCCCTGGCGCCGACGCAGAAGACCCGCGTCCGCCCCGCCGCGACGGTGAAGCCGGCGTAACGCACCACCGCCTCTCCGTGGCGGTAGCATCGACGCGGCGCGCGCCGGTTGCTGGCCTGCAGGGTCATGTTGAAGATGGTGGAGAGGGGCGGCGCAGCCGCGTCGAGGCCCTGGGCATTGATCGTCTGAACGTAGAACTTGAGAGGGAGGTCGAAGAAGACGTAGTACACAAACGGCGTCGAAGCCAGAGCGAGCAGGAAGTACAATACTGTGAGTTTTTCACGCCTGGCTGCCTTCGCCGCCCTCGATTTCTTGGCGATGTCATCTCCGTGGATGGGAGGAGGCTGAGGCTTCATAGCCGACCGGTGACGATATTGATGGCTTGCTCTCGTGTTAACGATGACCCCCGTGCCAACCGCGGGGCTAAATAGATCAAAATCTTTTAATTTTTTTCCTGATCTCCTGTATGTGTATTCTCGTTTCTACTACTTGAGATTAATGGCTTCCCTTCTGTCGTACGTCCCGTACGATCGTATCGTATCTGAAATCCTGTTCTAACCGATATGTCCGGAACTTGCATGGATACATCTCTTAGGTTCTTTTGACCGATATGTCCGGAACTTGCATGGATACATGTCGTTCTTTTGTCATGGTACAGAGTTGATATATAGCATCCGACCATCAAACTAAATCTCCGACGAAGAAATTAGCCAGACATGGCGAGAACAGTCCTCTACGGAGGCATAGAGAGGGACCCCTTGTTGATGCTACAGACCAAAGTCATCGTCCTTTTCTGGGGTACGGTGACGACAGTTTTGATGCTGGGGATCTTGTCCGCCGTCCTTCTTTCTAACGTCACCGAGAAGGCCGAGTACACCGTGGATCTCGCCGCCGTCGAGGGGATGGACGTCGCCGCCGCCGTCACGGCCGGCCGCACGGTCGTCTCCCCCGCGTTCAACCTCACGCTGCGCGCAAAGAACCCGCGCACCTTCTGGCCGTGGTGCTTCGACCGCGGGGACGTGGTGGTGTCCTACTCCGGCGTGGCCCTCGCGTGGGGGCGCGTCCCGGGCTTCTGCGTGCAGAGGAGGTCGACGGCCAAGCTCACGGTGGTGCCCTGGGGCAAGGACGTCCACTTGTCGGAGGTGCTACGCGAACGTTTTGTCTCTCAGTTGCAGGAGGGCACGGCCAAGGTTTACGTCGACATGAACCTGCAATACTACGCTAATTTCGGTATGGCTGCCTTCGCGCCTAGCGTTGGGACGACGTCGGTTTTACGGGAGCTTAGTCTGGGAGGACGAGATGAATAACAGTTTGCTCAAGATGGACAAGAAGATAAAATATATAACAGTTTGCTCATGATGAGGGCCGATGAATTCTGGGATAGTTGTTTCTTTGTTGTTCACGTTTTCTTTTGTGGTCGCAGCATTTTTTTTTCCTTCCAAATAGAAGCATAATAATTCATATTTGCAACTTGTTATCTCCAAGTAAATAGAGTGGAAACATTGTTCCTTGCCAAGGATATAACATCTTTTAAGGTAAAATTGGATCTATAGCGTTGAAAGTTTTTCAAACTCATCGTGATTCACTTAGCCGGGCATGCCAATTGACCATCTTACCCTTCATATGAGAAGACTAATTGATTGATCTCCCTCCCACCTACTAGCTCCGTCCTATTGTATAAGGGATTATGCTATTTTTTATAAAAAAAAGAAAGTATCAAAATAACAAATCAAGATACAAAAGATAATAGTTAAGATAGATAAATTAGTACAAAAGTTGTAAATAAAGAACAAACTAGTACAAAAGTTGGTAGGTGAAGAAAAAACTAGAACAAAAGTTTATCGGGATCCCAAAATCCCTTATATTTTAGAAAGCTAGAAGAATAAAATCCCTTATAGAACAGAGGGAGTAGTCAAACCGCACAAAGCAGGAGCAAACTATCCCGTCCTCGATGGCGGAGACGTCTTGGGCACCCTGTCATCCCTACCGGCCGGCGACATCTCCACATCCGCCCATCGATGTTGCCATCATCCTCGGTCCCAATCATTCGTGGTGACATCAACTTAGAGCAAGGTCAAAAAGAGAGTAAACTGTTGGCTCTAAAACTTACCAAATCAACCAAAGTAGTATCACACAGCTTACATGTACAACAATGGTCGATAGCATTGTCACCATACAATTCCCCACAAAGTTACTTTTTCGTTTTCTAATCTCATCCCATGCAATCAGTCCATCACCCAGCACCATTGATCACATAGAGCTGCTGCTTGAGGCGTCGACATGAGCTGTAGCGAGAAAAAAAATTAATATTGTTGTCTTGGAGCACACGAGCAGTCGGCGACTAATTAGTCATCCGCTTGCGCTCTCTCTCTCTCCGACCTTCTCTCCTCCAGCTCACCAACAAAGACGATGTGGCACTTGTATCGCCAGCTACAATCACCCTATTGTACTCGCTCTTAGCCCATCCTAGCCCTTGTAATGCCCCTCTCCTGTTAACCTGTACAGGTCAGCAGAGGAGGAACGCCATTACCTGTAATACATGTACCAGTCCCAGGAGACCAGCTGGTACATACAAGACATTGGTGGATCACAGCCAAACCTGCTTTATTTATTACACATAGTATGTACATAAGTTGCAGCCTCAGACAGAACCCGAGACGTGCAACGATACATTACAAAAGTATGCAGCGGAAAATACATGGGTAGCCCTATACCCACAAGCAACGGCTTGGGGACCTAGACCGAAACCCTAAAACTCCTCGTACTCAACTTGATCCTGGTAGAATTGACTGAGGGTAGGGTCTTCATCTTCGTAGGCTTCTGAAAATGGATAAGCAAGGGTGAGTACACGAGATACTCAGCAAGTCACGGAAATTATGTGGCATGCAAGGCTTAGCAAGGGAGGTTAGAGTTATTTTCGCAAAGGTGTTTTCAAAGGTTTTTGTGGTTTTAAATCTCTAGTGTGATCTTTAAGTTGTCAGAAAGAAGCTCACGCTTCAATCCATTCTGTGAGTTGCTTTGCAACAACTCACCACAATTAAGTTAGCCGGGAAGAGACTCGCGTCTCAACCCATTCCACAAGTCAGAGACTTGTCACAAATTCCAATTCGGAGCGTACCCTTCTCTGGTACCTCCATTTAGGTGGATTCTCTTTGAAAACTTGTCATTTAACTCAAACCTCTCAACTCCGGTGTCATCTGACACCCCGGGTCACACAGGCCCGTTTCAAGCCACACAGGCCATCCATTAGTCACACAGACCGATTCTGGACACGATTTCCAACCCGCAAAATAATTGCACAGATATTTGTAAATTAAAACCTACGCTAGAGGAATCACTTCACATTGCCCGTAACCGTGGGCGCGGCTGTTCGAATAGTTCATTTGATCTTTGCAAAGATTGCACGCTTTACCCACACGACATGAGCTTACTTCCCACACTCGTCAGTGGGGAAGGTTCGCGACAGGGCCTTTCCAAAGCCTTCCCAGGATAGCACGCTGCCCTATAAATGGGTGCTCAGACTCAACCAAGTACCAGGAACTCATTTCCTGTACTCAGGGATGGGGGTATATCGTCCTCTTGGCACCCAACCAGTCCCACATTTATTAGCAACCGAAAACCATCCTGGGAACACTAGTTACTCAGCCAGGGGTGTCCCATACCACCCGTGTGGTCGCACTGTAATATGCTCAGTGCAATTCCTCAAGGAAACGGTCCTTAAAAGTTCAGAGAAGTTGGAGCCACACAGGCAGCGACGACCCATGACCAAGTTTTAGAAAACTATTTTATTTCGCAAACTCTCGTCCAAGGGTGTCGAGGATTTGTAAACCATTTCATTAAAACCCTAGTTTTTCCCATCGTAGTATTTTATTTTGGGTAAAAAGGGGTCATCGATATTCATACCCAAGTACGAACATCAGGATGACAGGGTTACAAAGGACAAGGCATCAATTTATTCAAGGCGGGTAAAATACAGCAATTAGGTTAGGCCGAACAGATTCGATTACGAACTGTGGCCGAAAATAGTCGTATTCCTATTCATGCAAGTTTTAAAATAAAATAAATTTTAAATCATGGGTCCAATATAGTTAAGGGTGACTTGCCTTGCTCGAGATCCTGCAGGTCTTTGACAAAATCTTCTTCCGGTGACTCCTCGGGAACAGCCTCTACGCGTCACAAAAGAAATCAAGCAAAAATACCAAGAATCAGGACCTATTTTATACAACTAATAGTGCCAATGCGTAGATCTCAATTTTAGAAAAATTTTGAGAGTTGAATGGGCTCAAACGGAGTTACGGTTTAAAAGTTATGGATTTTTAAAGTTTGAACTATTTTTCTGAAAATAAAAAGGATTAAAAATTATTTTAGGAAAGAAAAGAAATAAAAAGGAAATAAAAAGGGAATAGTCTCAGAGGCTGACAGGTGGGATCCTCAGGTCAGAGAGAGAAAGAGCAGCACTGAGGTTGACATGTGGGGTCCAGTTGCTACAGTGAGGAAGAGAGAGAGGAGAACAGGGACTGGCAAGTGG
Organism: Oryza meyeriana var. granulata; assembly: GCA_003991445.1. NCBI lineage: Eukaryota > Viridiplantae > Streptophyta > Magnoliopsida > Poales > Poaceae > Oryza > Oryza meyeriana. Next base: position 59,536 of record RYFJ01002269.1, on the reverse strand, counting down.
GACCGGGATGAGAGGAGGGAGTCACTGTGCGTGGGACTCATTTGTCAGTGAAAGGAGGGATAATAGTTACTGTGCACTTATTTGGTTATGGGGTCCACATGTCATATGTTTGAGCGGTCCCACAGGTCAGAGGGGTTGGCGTTTGGGGCCCACATGCAGCGACCGAGAGGGGTGCCGGACGGGGTACAGTGGCGGCCGACAGAGGGATCGACGGCCGGCGATCGCCGGAGCGATCTCGCCGGCGGCGATGGATCTCGGCGAGCAGTTGGCATGGACAGAGAGCGGAGGGGATGGGGAATCATCTGGACGGCTCGGATTGGCTCTCTGGGTGACGGAACATGGTCGCATCGATGACACAGAACCGACAGCGGCGGGGAGAGAGGAGGTCGTCACCGGCGACCATCTAAACGGCGGAACGGTTTGGACAGGGTTGGTTTGAGCTCGGCATTACTTGAGGAAGAGCTGGGAGGTAGTTAATTTGGTTTTACCTTTGTCTACGGCGAGGAACAGGGCGGCGGCGACGGCGGACGACGGTGAGCAAAAATTGGGCGTTTTGATTTTGGGGGCTAATCGACGGAAGGGAGTGGCGGTGGAGCTTCCTGGTGGCTTGGGGAGCTTGGTGGTGCTGGCGGATTGAGCCGGCAGTGGTCGGAATCGGTGATTAGAGCTTGGTCAGTGCTCTAATGGCGGCAGCGGAGAGAGATTCTCGGGGTTGGCTTGCTTGGGCTTGTTGCTTGGTGTCTGAAAGAAGGGGGAGGGCTGCTCTATTTATAGGAGAGCTCCGGCGCTAGCGGACAGAGGGCGGAAGCCGGGGGATAAGCTCGAGCTCGATTGGCGAGGCGCATCAATGGCGCCGGCTTCTGTGGCTTGCGTCATGAGCGGCGGAGGCAAAAATGGGACGGAGAAATGATGGTGAAGAGCTAGGACGAGGCACCCGTGCGTGCGCATCGTCTCTGAGGTTCGGCGCTGAGAGAGGGGGAGAGAGATAGCGGCGGCGGCTAGCCTTTTTGACCGCGAGCTTGCAGCGGCGATGGCGAGGCGCGTTTCGCACTGAGCGGCGGGCGGCGGGGTGGATGATGATGTCCGCGCGGGTTTTAAGAGGTCGACCGGGCGATAAGGTGCGGCACAGAGGGAGCACAGGGAGCGGGTTCGGGAGATTTCCAGAGAGGAGAGAGAGAAGACGAGCGGCGAGAGGAGGAAGAAGGTGAGGACGATGACGGGACTGACAGGTGGGGCCGCCAGGCAGAACCGATCTCGACTGTCCACGCGAGTGCATTGGATGGCCGAGACAGAGAGCTGAGCGGGGTGGCTGACACGCGGGGCCCGTGGGGATTGAATCCCACGCGCGCACGCCCGCGCGGGCCGAGCAAGCCGCGCAAGAAGGAAACAGGGATGGGCCGAAAGGAAGGAGGTCGGCCCGACCAGCACACTAGAGTTTAATCTTTTTCCAGAGATTAATTTGAATAGTTTTTGAAGGTTTTGGCTTTTGAAACTGATTCAAATGGGGTTTTAAAAATTTGCAAAAATTTTGGGGAGTTCTACAGAGACTTCTAGGGCTGTTTTAAAATATTTTTGAGGATTTCTTGAGATCACATATGGCACAAAAATCCAACAATCGAATAAAGAGCCATATTTTTGAATTTATCTTTTTATTAAATTAGTTTTGCTCAAAAAGAAAAATACGATCATTACAGCCCTGCAGGTCTCATTGCTTGACACTCCACACACTTGGTGCGCCGCCACACCTGCACTACTCAGCCTTACATCCCCTATTCAGTTTTATAAAAGGGGATATGACTATGGTCTGTCTAATACGCGTGCAATTGCGTGCATAAATGGTGCCCCATGTTTGACTAGCTTGGACTTGGAATTGCCTAAGGATTTTGAGGCGAGAGGAGGCTGATTGGCGTATACCATGTTGCTTACCATTGTTGCTCACATATGTGCGGCATAATTAGCTTTTTTATCGTTAACTTATCTTTTTAATCTAAATATCAGCAACTTTCATCTAAATTCTAGGTAACTTTATGAAAAAAAAATCTTGCTGCGAGGAAACTCTATCCATAGATAATAAATTTTCTAGAAACTTTATTAATAAAGAACAAACTTTATAGCTAGACTTTCCGTCATTAGCTTTTTGTTATCCAAAAACCAGTAACTTTCATCTAAATACCAAAAACGTTGTGCCAAAAAATAAACTTTCTATTCCGAAACTTTATCCATAATAACAAACTTTCTATGTTGAAACTTTATCAATAAATAACAAACTAGAAATTTTATAAAATGTTCTCATAATTATGAGCAGTTATATATGCTACTAGATAAATGCCCGTGCTTTGCTACGAATAAAAAAATATATTATAATATTACCTAAAATAAATAAATTTCCATGAAATATGTTACATATATTTTCTCAATAGGGAATATTCATCTTAATTTGATATTTATATGTGGTTATCCATTTAGATTCAATTGTTTTTTAATATTAAGAAGTGTAAGGAGTAATTTGCAAAATTTACGATAAGTAGATATGGTGGCATATTCACTACTACCACTACTAAATTCTTTTAAATGAAGTATAGATTATATGTGTTTGGCATCATAGTAAATTGTTGCATTGTCTTCATAAATGAAGGCTCTTACTTGTTGTCCAAACTCATGACATGCAGGCGGGCCTGTCAGTGGTCCGAACTCCGAAACAATAGATATAGGAAGTGTAGGTCGGCCAATCAGAAAGCGTTTGGACGGATTCTCACGGGCGCTGTGCTCGCATGTTCGTCCATTAGAGTTTTGGTGTGACTATTAAGTTGTACGTCTAATCTAAGTGCTAACGTCTTCCCAGCGTATTCAGTACAAATTCAGGGTTTCTACATCCTGCAATAAGGAACCCATGAATCCCTCTCGCCTTGAGAGAAGCCTCTTTGATTTTTTATTAATGTTAGAAAAATTCAAATTATAGCTCTTGCACTTAACAAAATCGTGTTGGCTCAGGACATATAAACAACATTAGGATTTTTGGGTAGGACAGCGTATGCTTTGGATTAAATAGAAAATATTTCGCTCTCGCACATGAAACATGGTTGAAACATATATAATTTTTTATCTAAAAACATATATATATATATATATATATATATATATATATATATATATATATCATCAAAATATAATCATCTAAGATCTTATTTTAAAGATTTAATTGTAATAAATATAACGGTATAATTGAACATCAGATCAGATAAATAGTTTATGAGAAATAATCATATGAAGCTTATTAACGAAGGCTTCTCCATGTTATAATACAGACAAGCAAGCGGTCAAGTAAACGACAAGCTGATAGGGGGCGGGGAAGAAGCATTAGGAGGGGAAGAAAGAAAAATGGAAGTTAGCTACAGTGGTTAGGTAGTGTCACGCCCTAAACTAACCTTCCGAGAAGGACGAGTCCTGAGCCATAGAATAAACCTGCATACCTCTACCAGTCACAGGAATATAGTGCTGGCATAACAGGCGATGGAACCGTCATAGCACAACTTGTCTTTATTACTAGACATAGTCTTACATCCAGGTTAGAACTACGGACATACCCCGAGTCTACAACGATACATTAGCAAAAGAGCGGAAACGGAATCTAGCCCAAAGTCGCAAGTGCGACTCGGGAACTAAGCCGAAATCCTAAAACTCCTCGAAGCCAGCCTGCTCCTAAAAGAACTCCTCGTCGGTTGGATCCATCTCATCTTCCAGCACTGGGGGGATAGATATATACGGAGCAAGGGTGAGTACTAGCGTACTCAACAAGCCATGAAAACTTAAGTGGTTAATGCAAGCTTCAAAGAATGGTTGGTGGTTTTATAATCCACTTTATTTAAATTTCCTATCGGAATAGTCTAAGGGTGTGCTTCTCAAAAATCTGGGCGAGGTGATGTCTCGCCCGGATTGGAGTAAATTGTATCAATCTTTGTTTCAGCACAACTCTCAAGAGTTAGCTTCCGGGATCCAGCTCCACCAGCTAATCCAACAACATTGGGCCCACATCCTTGCTGTCCTTGACAGCTTCACAACATTTCCGAAAATGGATTCCCATCCACAACATCCTTTCACAAGCAGTAGTCAAACAAACAATGCTAAGGAATTACCTCACATCCGCCTAAAACCGTGAGCACGACTGTTCAAACAGTTTAGACCTCTGCAGAGGGGGTACACTTTACCCACACGACATGACTTACCCTATTACCCAGCTCGCGAACGAATAGACACGACTGGTGACTAGGGGTTTTCGTGACAAGGCCTTTCCGAAGTCGACACCAGGTTACCCCATGCCAACTGGAGGGGTCCACGACCAATCACAGGGTAGGTCCTCGACTATGCTATACCAGGAACTCAGGAGGCATCCCCGACGCCCTCCCGCATGATTGACAGTTCAATGGCATGCAAGACGTCCCTAGACGACTCTTTACTTAGCCAGGAGCTATCCCATATCACCCATGTGGTTGTACTGTTGTATGCTCGGATGAAATTCCAAAAGAATCATTCCTTAACTACAATGCGGGAGACTCGCCGGGTTGGCATGATCCCTGCACCGTGGTTTTCGCAAAATCATTTTATTTTCAAGGCACCAAGCTAGGTGTCGGGTTTTCCAAGATTTTGTTAACCCAAGTTTTAGACATCGTAGTCATTTTAAATTTGATAGGCAATCACCGGTACCATGCCCATCGGCACAGGTACTGGGATCTATCAAGGGAGGTGACAAGGATGTTAAGGGGATCACAATCAATCAAGGAGGCAATGCAGCAAATGGGTTGGTGGCCTGCTGGTAACCTAGTATGTAGCAAAGGACGAGAAATCATCACAGTGTAACCTAGTAAATGCGATTTTTGGCAATTAAAGTACTTAGTTCCTCAATTATGGGCTCAAGATGATCAAAGGTGACTTGCCTTGCTCAAGGCCTGTAGCTTTGTCTTTGAGATCCGCGTTCTGAGGCTCCTCTAACTCCGATGCTACACGCAAAACAGAAGAACTCAACGAAAAGACAATATTAATAGCCCTATTAGAGACTTCTAAGTGTGCCGATAGGAAGATCTCATTTTTAGAAAAATTCTGGAAGTGGAACAGAGTCAATCGGACGATTGGTTGAAAAGATATGGATTTTTGAAGGTGTATGGAATTTTTTGGATTATTGGAAAAGGAAAAGAAATAATTTCTAAGGTTTATTTCTCTTTGGGCCACTGCCAGGCAGGGCCCAACCGTCGGCCCGGGAGAGAGCAGGTGGCGTGCGCATGTGGTGCTCGGCGGAATGGGCCAACCCAAAGCAAGGCAGCCCAGGAGGCTGCTGCGCGAGCGCGGGGGGAGAGGCTGACCGGTGGGACCACCTGATGCACGGGACTCGAAGCCAGCAGTGTGGTCTAGCGAGGTGGGTTCATGGGAGTGTGAGACGGGGTAGTTGGTGGACCAGGTACATCGATTTGGTCCACCGTACGCACGGTCTCAGCGGGCCTACGTGCAGCCGCACGTGCATGGTAGGTGGCGCACACGCGAGACAGGAGCGGGGGTTATCGGTCCTCGGCGTGAGTGGCAAGAACGGAGCCGACGCATCGGCTTAGGTGGCAAGGACGTGGCGCCGAGTCGGCCGCTACGTCGGACGACGCGGGGAGGAAGAAGAACAGGAGCTTTATCCGACGGCCAACAATATCGCAAGTCGCGAGGCGTTTCACCGAAATACGGAGAGCGACAGGGCGCTGGCAGAGGGATGGGAACACGAGGAGCACGGCCAACAGTTCGGATTCACCAGTCGGCGTGAGACGGCAAAGAATTGCGGTGAAATCTGACGGCAGCGATGATTTGGGCATATCTCGGGTGGTCGTTCCTAGTCCAATTCCGGGCACCGAGGTGCTACTTAGAGGTTTTAGGGACGGTTCCCCGCATCAGGGTCAACGGTGAACAACGCTAGGTGGCGGGCGATGATAAACCAAGGTGCGACGATGCGGCAAACGTGGAGCTGCTCCTACGACGAGAGTCTAGGCCCCGAGGGGCGGTGGCGGGCATCCACGAGAGCTAAGGGAGGGACGGAGAGGGTGAAACGAGGAGGGATGGGCTACCGTGATAGGAGGGGCACAGTGACAAGCGTTGGTGGCGCAAACGTGATTGTTCGTGCCTCGGCGCGAACGGGCAGAGAAGAGAAGGCCGACAATGGCGGTGGTCTCCAGCGGCACTGTCTCGTTCCAACGCAGCTCCAAGGAGAGGCGGTGTCGGAGGGGATTTTTGGAAGGGGAAAAACCAAAGTGGAGGAGGGAGTTTTATAGGTGGCGGTGAGGTCGGTTCGGCCAGGGGGGCGGCCTAGGGATTTCCCATGGAGAGCATCTAGCTGGCATGGTCTTCGCGAGGACGGCGCACTAGCGGGGTGGCGTCAGCGGTCCGTGCTCCACCGCGAATCGCGACGAGGACGGTGCAGGGCTCGCAATAGGGAGAAGGAAAGGAAGGGTGGCCGAACGGCATCCGGGGCACAAAAGGAAGGGGAGGAGGAGGAAAAGGGGAGTTTTCCTCATGCTTTTGGGATGGTGGGGACAAGTGAGTGCGTCCGGAACTTGGCGGCTTGCGGCGGCCATGGTGACGCGGGCAGATTACGGCATAAAGCCGAGCGGATGTGTTGGAGCAGGGCGGGGGCAAGCCGGTCTCTTGCACAGGGCAGTGACGGCGGTATCCTTTTCGGTCGTCGAGGCAAGCGAGAACGGCGGGCGGGAGCTGAGAGCATCCAAGGTGCGGAGAAGTTTGAAAATGGCCAGGGCGGCAAACCACGGCATGCGCGAGGGTGAGACAGGGAGAGAGAAAGAAAAGAGAGAGGAAGGGAAACAGTGAGGCCCCTCTCTCGTTTTCACACTGTCGTGACACGCGGGGGAGACACGTGTCAGTGTGGGGTAGGGCATAGAAACAGGCTGAAGGGATGAGGCCCAATAGAGAGAATATGTTTGGTACTATTGAGGAGTTTATTCTCTTTGTGGGAATTAAGAGGAATTGATTTTTCTGTTGAATTATTTGGAGGGACTCAAGGATGGATGAATTCAATTTGGATTTATTTGTGGAGGTGGGGAGATGACCACAAGGTAGGGGACTACCGAGATCTCGGCACACGAGCACATGCACGACAAATTTTTGTGAATAGGGTTTTTAGTTAAATAGTTTTTACGCCTAATGCTAGGGTGTTACAGGTAGACAGAAATTATCCACCTAGTGTCTGGAGTTTTTTTTAATCTCACAGGTGCCCGAGAGAAGCAATACGTTTTTCTACTAGAAGATGTACACTTTCAATCACATAACTTTCACATGAAGATAGTGCTAGGAACATTTAAAATTGAAAAGTTCAGGATACAGTTTTTTAACGTAAAACTACAATTGAATTTAACCTACACAAAGATAAAGGATAGCAAAACGCACAAAAGAAAATAAGTAAATTGCAGTTTGGCCACCTTTTATTACCCAAGTTTCACTTTGTATCACTCTTTGTCTAATATTTTCTCTTTGAACTTGGTAAATTTATCTTTGTTGCAATTCGGATCACACCAAACCAGTTTTTTCAGCACATCAACAACCTTGATTCTATTGGCTCCAGCACACTGATGAACTCCCTCATCCGGACACAAGCCATATCTTTGTCGGAGACATGGTTAGATATGGCTAGAGAAGAGAATTGGCCAGCTAGTCTAAAGTAAAAGGCATAGTCAAAGCATGATCCAAAATAAAACTTTAATTATAAAAAGTTAATTCAAACTGCAATTCTCTCAATTTGAGTAAAGGTGTGGTCGTGCACGACAGTGCATCTCAAAACTCAAAAGACAATAGAAACTCCATATATGGGATCCAGCGTGAAAATTGATAGGCCTGGACTAATTGGTCTGTCCCAACAAAGGCGCGTGAAAATCAGCCCACATGTCATCATCAGTAACAGCGACAACCCCCAATTGTCAAGTGTCCAAACTCACAACCCGCGGCCCATCGGAATCATGAAATCAACACTCCAGGAGTACGACTCCAGGCCTGGCCAGCCCAGCTGCATGACGATATCCAGCTGCGCCACGCCCATCCTTCGCTCCGCCGCCATGAGCCGAAGCAGATCCCCCGGCACGCCCGCCCCCTCACTCGTCGCGTTCACCGCCACCGTAAAAACCTTCCTCGCACCCAGCCGGAAGCTGGGGATGCTCCCGTACGCCAGGGGGACGCCGGCGTAGGAGACCTTGACGCTGCCGCCCTCTCGGTACTGGTCGCAGATCTGCCCGTTGTCGATGCGCAGGAGTAGATTAAACGTCGGTGGCGAGGCAGCTCCTGGAGCGAGGGCCGGCACCAGCCCGCCGACGCCGACAAGCTCGACAGAGCTCGCGATCGGCTTGTCGATGTTAACAACGGCGCAGAATGCGCCGAATGCCTGGTAGATTATCCAAAAACCGAGAAAAAACCAGAAGCTAAGCAGGAAGTGATTGAACGGGAACAGCACCGCCATGGCTACCTCGTACCATAGACTCGGTTCGCATTTGTCCACACAGCGAGATGTATCAGCTGCCTCGTGATCCTTAGCCGCCATGGCAACAGATCGGAGATCTTGAGAACCAAACAAACAGTGTAGGGCTTACTATCTATTTGGATCATGCAGCTTCCTTTATTAACCTGTTTTTTATATGGATCTGATCCAGATCACACGGGTAAGTTCTGTAACACGCGGGCGTTATGTCTCTCTTACAGAGAGAAAGAGATAGGGAGATTTACGCAGATACTACGGGACCTAAGAGGAATCTATGATCTATCCCCTATTGATCGATTCTTACGTGCGTGGCGAACGCATCTCGCACAGTCCCCCAAGGCAGACGCTATTAACGCTAAGCGTAGTGCTTAGCGCTATTATTAATTTTTCGGGTGCTTAACGCTACGAGGAATCTGTTGTTGGACCTAACTTGCAGGCCCGTTAAAGGATAAATAAGGCCCGTACGTCTGTGGGCTTCTGTAGTCTTTTGTCTTGGGCATTTTTGTGAAATACTAAGTGGGCCTCTGTCGGCTTTAGTGGGATGGTTCTGTTGTCTTGTCTTAGGCTTTTTTTTTCTGAGATAATAAGTGAGCTATCAGACTACCACTTTGTTTTTGCTCCTCGCCTGCTTCCCACGCACCTATTTCCTCCTTAATTTGTTTCTCCTGAGATCTTGTTCCAAACACCTCAATTTGTGCATGTTTTCTGCAAGTGGCAGTGTTCACCTTGAGCACCATGTGAAAAACACAACCAAAAACAGAAACAAAATTGCAAATTCAAGATACAACCAAATTAGTATAAATTAGTGTGTGTAATTTGCATTACTTGAACATATTTCTGGGTGATTTAAGATTTTCTTCAAGGTTTATGCCAATTAAGACACAACCTCTGAATTTTATCTACATGCTGGAATTCTGGAGAATGTTCAGAATGGACTAGCCACACTGAAGAAAGAAGAGAAATGTTCAGTATCTCTGAAAATTCAGAGATACTGCAAAAAACTATCACAACAACCATATGATAGAACCAAAATATGTTCACTCCATGCTGAGATTTGTACCATTCTTTCTGCTTAGGGATGTGAAACCATGTATTTCCTTCATGTATCGTCGCCTAATTTATTCCATCCATCCATCTACCTATTTATGAAGACTCTATTAGTCCTATGAATTATAATTATCTTGAAATCTTTCATCTCTCTGCCACATGTACTGCAGAAAAGAAAATAATGGTTTGCAAGCCAGTTGAATGCCCCAATTTCAAGTGATAATAACCATCATATCCTGGATCCTATTCCTATCTCAGAAGAAAACACAATCCGACTGTTCATAGGTAGGTCTTAATTGTACATAGTTAGGTCATAGGTAGGTCTTAATTGTACATAGTTAGGTCAACAGAGCCTGTCATCTTATTTAATCTGGTTATCTGAATTGGCTCAAACCAATTAGGTTCAAAAAGGTTTGTTACATCAGTAATTTAAATTAAACAAAGACAAACAACATGAATAATACCTCACTAGCAAAGTAGAGAAATAAACAAAATATTACATTATTCTAATAATTTACTATAATTAATTTGAACTCAGTAGCAAATCAGAAGCAATATTAATTCTAGTAAAATCAACATGAACTTGAGCCTGAAAAAAAGCATACATGCTAAAAATATTGCACTACATTGCAATAAAAGTTGCACTATCGGTTGCACTGAAAAAATATCAAATATAATGTGTAATTTTTAAATGATTGTTATATTTAGTCCTATGTTAGATAAAGTGTTTTGTGTACTATTTAGATCTTTCGTGAGTCTTTCATTGAAAAATTGCACTACGTTGCAATGAGAATTGCAATATAATTTGCACTGCAATTTGTATGGGACTTAATTTGCAAATTTTGAGTTGATCAGAAGGGATTAAAGCAAACAGTAATAAAGATTAGCGTGTAGATCATCCTTGCAAAATGAAGTACATCCAGAAAGTCCTTGAAATACTGTTTTCTTGTTGATGTTTGCCTCAACCCTTGCCTTACGTACACAACAAGAAACTCCTAAAAGAGATATCACAGAAAAGCTTACATTAATAACTATATAAAATAGCACTTCCATTTGCACCAGAAGAATAACAAAGTTAATATGCAACTTTGAATTGATTTAAAAGACTTAAAATGTTTTATGTAGTAATTATAGTTCTTCCTAGAGTCTTGGCTGAGCATACAGGGATATGTACTAATCAATTGCATATAGTAGAAAAATTAAGCGTACATCCCCCTAAGGTAAAACAAATTTAATATGTAATTTTGAATTGATTGTTATCTTTATTTCTATGTTAGATAGAGTGTTTAGTGTAAATATTTAGATCTTTCTCGTGTCTCGACAAAACACATATAAGTGGTAGCCAAAAAAAATACTGAACATTCAGATTAACAGTATCCACGCTAATTCGTCCATCCATTGACAAAACAGTGAACCAAGCATATACAAATTTCAGGTTTTCAGATTAACAGCTAAGTACCTGGTATTGAAGGGATGGGTCGTACCAGATAGTTCTCAACTCAGGTAATGTAGACATAATAAAATACATTATCCAATAATTACAGAACATAAAATAGGCTGCATGAAGCTAGTCAGTTATGGAATTTTTCCCAGCCAGTCTATTCCCCTTGAAGTGACTTATGTAAAATTGAAACAGGGTGTCGAAACTTACAGTTAACACCTGTGGAAAAGGCCTTCATCCTTGATTAAAACTATTCAGGCTAGCCTCTTGAATAAAGTAGTGCAATCAAGAAGATCGAAAAAAAGAAAAAGTTTAACAGAAAATATGGAACTTTTTATTTACATAACACATCTGTTCCCCCTCCCCCCCAAAATAAAACAGCACAATAGTAGCTCAACAAGCAAAGGTCACTGAGACAAAAAAAAATGATACATCTCACTCAGAATGTCACTGAGAAATGAAAAAAAAAATCAAAACAAACTACACAAATCTCTTGCCCGAAGTCTCTTGAATATGAGGTGTTTTTGCCTAGCCTCTTGAATATAAGGTGAAAAGAAAGACAAGTGAAGGGGCAAAAAATATAAAAGCGAAGATGATGTTGCAATTTGAAAAGTAAATGTTAACCTTGTCACTGAAACCTGTAACAAGTGCTTGAGATCTATTAATGATGTTTTATGCTGACTAAACATCAAGTTGTTAGTATATTTTCTGGGAGTTAGCTCTCAGTGGCCAAGCAGCAAATAAAGGTAAACTCAACTGAGATAGCAAACAAAGGTATTCATGAAGAAACGATATAGTTCCTTAGGAACACTACTTACGTGGTATTTGAGATACTTATTTTTCTAGCTTATAAACCGCACGTAAAATAAAAAATATTATTAGCACGTGATTAATTAAGTATTAACTATTAAAAACTTTAAAAATAAATCTATTTGATTTTTTAGAGATTCTTTTATATAAATTTTTTTAAAAAAACACATCGTTTAGCAATTTAGAAAACGTTTTCACATGAACAAAAATTTAAGCTGCCTAAATAAGCTGGAACGAACAGCACGTTAGTACAGAACAACTCAAACACTACTTGGACAAAAACCAGCCCTGTAGGAGTTTCTCACCCATCCACCCGTCCGGCATGTCCTGTAAGACTAACAACCGGCACTGATAGCACAACTGACACATCAGTACCAGCTGGTGAAGTAAACCGGTACAATTAACCAGCCGAACCAATGCTTTTAATATTCCTCGAGCCAATCTCTCGCTCTCTCTCTCCCTTATCTCTTTTCTCCTTTGGCCCCAGCGAGCAGCTGGCGACCACAGCCTTGGCCTCCGGGGAGCGGCGGTGGCGGCGGCAACCTCAGTCATGGCCACTGCCGAGCAGCAGTGGCGGCCTCGGCCTCGTCCTTCGGCGAGCAGCGGCACTGGCCTCAACCTCGGCCTCGACGAGCAGCGGCAGCAGCCTCGACAACGGCCTCGGCCTCAGCCTCTGGCGAGCAGCGGCCCCGGCGGCGACCTCAGCCTCGGCGAGCAGCGGCAGCGGCCGCGGCCTGGATTATGTTCTTATTTTTGTTCGATTTGAGAATTTAGTTTTTTTTCTGGGACATGCATGTTAGGATTTGTGATTCCAATCATTTTCTTTTTGATTCAGCTCTTGTCTGGGATGTGAATGATTCTTGTGATTCTGGATTTAGTTTCAATGATAATCCTCTAGTTGGAAGAGCCGGCTCGGTGCTTTTTTTTGGGCTCGTGGACCTCATCAGTACCGGTTCGACATCCGGCACGGTTGGGAAACCGACATAGATGTTTCCAACCGGCACTAAAAACAATTTCTGTAATCTTGTGCACTTTTGAGTTTTGGAGCCTGTGATGCACATTTGGACCAAGCGCTGCAGGTCTAAAAATGGGGCAACATCATCTCAGACGTTGAAAGAATACTTGGGACTGGACTAAAATCCACACAAATACAGGTAGCATTTCCAAACTAATAACTCTTAAAAGCACTTCTGAAGCGTAGTGCAGATTAGTTAAGTACATCAAACGCAGCAGAAAAGCTGGTACCTCCTGTATGATGGTTTTTTCGAGATCCTACTCCTTGCCCTCCCTAGGAGCATCATCATCTGCAGTGCAGAAAAAATTAGTCCAACGAAAAATATGTAGTACCAATAAGCACCAGAAAAATGGAAAGAACCATAATTTGCTTGGGAATGTTATGAAGTATTAATGCTTTTTTATCAGAATTATAACATCACGATCAATACATCAATCAAACTACAGAATTGTGTAGATCTAATTAGACAGTGCGCATATGTCCCCCCTAGAGTTAATTAGATGCGTATCAGCTTATCAGCGGGTTGAAAGCTGCAGTAAGGCTTTGAACATCTCCAAACTGAAAAAAGTTTTTGAGAACACAACGTGCTGGCAACAAAAAATCCTGTTGATCCACTACAATGTGCACCAAACTAGGTAAAAGGACTGGGAAGAGTTCCCAAATCCCGAGAGATTTCTGCTATTTAATGTGTTGATGTCAGATAAATGCTTACAGTGACCAAAAAACCATGAGCATACCCTAAGTATCAGGGGGGTACTTCATAAAATTAAGTTTCCTAAGTATCAGGTTGACAACATTTATTCTGATTTTCATAAAATAAATAGTAGCTAGCATTCTAAAAGTAAAACAATCTAGTGCACATCTATCAGCTAGTCATCAGAGGATATATTAACCAGAAAAGAAAGGTCAATGTATGAAAAAATACATTCAAGAAGGACTCAGTTTGCTTATCAGAAGGACTCAACATAAATAAATTGATCTTTCAGTTTGCTCATCAGAAGGACTCAAAATATTAAAAAAATCTATGTATTGAATTAACAATTAAAAAAAGTGTATGGACCTAAGACATCCTAGCATGTTCTATTTCAGAGTTTATGTGAACAAAAACATTTGAACACAAACTCAGAAAACAACAACGAGCGCAGTCACAGCAAAGCTTTCAAACGAAAGTAACTAAAAAAATTGCTAGGAGGGGTTTGTCTTCTTACTCCAGCTACTGCAAGGCCACTCTCTCTCTCTCTCTCTCTCTCACCAGCAGCTAGCAGTACATCCTATTGCTTCTTAAAAAGACACCCTAAAATCAGGAACCACCACCAAAACTCAAAACAAGTAAGCATCGCTAGGCTCATGTTATGTATCAATATCACCATGTGCATACAAGAACAAAATGGCATCAAACTCAAGACGATTAGGCTGAACCTGTCCAAGACAAAAAAAAAAAAAGAAAACAGAGAAACCCATACTAGAATAGCCAAGCTCCAAGGTGGTGTTTGATTCGGCTTGAAACTTCTAACTTCTTTCTCGTTTTCTATTAGCATGCTTTCTAAAACGTGCAACGATATATTTTTTTTAAAAGCTTTTTATATAAAAGTATCTCTAAAAAATAAAATAGATCTATTTTTTAAGTTTGTAATAGTTAATACTCAATTAATCACGCGCTAATGATATTTCTCGTTTTACGTACGGCTTATAAACTGGCAGTTTAAACCAAATCAACCAGCACCTAAGGCTACGTTCGGTAATACAGTCGCTGGGCTTATTCGTCGTTTTTCGTGAGCATACTTCCCGAACTGCTAAACGGTGTGTTTCGTGCAAAAAATTTCTATATGAAAGTTTATCTAAAAAATCAAATAGATCCATTTTCTAAATTTGTAATAGTTAATATTCGATTAATCATATGCTAATGACTTTTCTCTTTTACGTGCCACGATTAAGCTCAGCCGAAACTCGGTTCCGAACACAGCCTAAGTCATTTTGCAATTATTACAAACGAATATTAGCGTAAAATGTGGATCATATTTTCCACAGCAACAAAAAGTACAGCTAGTAGCTATATTGCTAACTCATCCTCTCAACTGAATAATGGTCCAAGCTATATGAACATCCCCTTATACAAATCATTGGATTTGCGGCCAGAAGACTAGTTTGCCATGAATCACATACAAATTAAAACCTTTTCCCCTACACATGCAAATCAAACAGGAACTCAAAAATCCATAGAGCTAACCCTACACATGGGGTGGGGGCAAATCAAACAGGAACTCAAAAATCCATAGAGCTAACCCTACACATGGGGTGGGAATTTTCAGCGGGGATTAGCAATCAACCCACAACGAACACAAATACATCTAAGCAGGAAATCGCAATCAGCTAGATCTAAGCAGAAACCACTGTACCGTGTGGCGGCCAAGAGCTTGGACAAATAGAGACAAGCACCGCGAGTGAGGCGTCGTCTAGGAAGGCAGAGGCTCGAAGGCCAGCGGCAGCCGATTGGGAGGCACCGGTGGGCACATGAGCACGGGGCGCCACTCGCACAAACCCAAATCCAAGCCCATCGCCTCACCGTGCGCCAACGGAGAGCCATCCGCGCAGCGGGGCAGCTCCATTACCAACGGCGACGAACGGAGAGGCGCTGGTGCCCACAACAGCTGGTGGAAACCCTCATCACGCTCAGTCGCCGCGATATCCGCCTCTCCCTCGTTGACTCCTGCCGTGAACGGAGACGAGACTAGGCTCTCTCTCCCTCTCGAAACTACCGTTAATGGAGGCGTAGATTGAGGAGAATGCCCCGCGCCGGGCACCCGACGCGCGAAAGAAAATCGGACGCCCAACCACTAACTGCCTCTCTCACGCAAGAAAAAAATTATCGGCAGCAGCTGTGCATGCTCGCGCGTCCAGCAGCCTGCAGCCTGTGCAATGCATGCCATCTGCATGCAAGTAGCGAGAGGAGAAAAATCGAACAAACACATGCACCATGTAACCGGCAGGTAGTAGCAGTGCATGCAAGTGGTAGTACTGTTTTAGTCTCTCTCTATGTTTATATGGGGAACTTAGGACATGTACAATAAAGTAACTTCTTTGAGTGGTCTCAGATGCCATGTGGTCGCCACGTATTAATAGCAGGCTTCTTCAATTTTTTATTTCAGCTCCTAACATCATCTATTTAGACCTTGTTTTTCTTCGATTTATAAAGAAGTCCAAAGTTTTACACTCTAACACCCCAAAAATCATAAACATATATAAAATCCCACCCTCCCCTTTCCCCTCCCCATCTCCATCACTTCTCCCTCTCCAACGGTGCCGGCGCCGTCTCTCCCTTCCTAGTGGCGCCAGCGCGGGGACGCCGCCTCCGTCCTCCGCTCCCCTTTCTCTTCCCGCTCTAGCCAGCTGGCGCCTCCACGAGGACGCCGAAGGCTGCAGATGGAGCAAATCGGGGCAGCGGCGGTCGAGGAGGCGAGACGAGGTCCAGCAGCGACTCATCTCTTTCAAGCCCGATGCTAGATCCGGCCACACAAGGTCTTCTTGCTCGTTGTTGGTGGCATCCAGGTTTGACATCCCTAGATCCAATACCTCCCCATTCTCCTCTTTTTCTCACTGGACCACCTTCTCTTCCCTGAGGCAACCGCGTCTTCTGCAGGACGCTCCGACACCCTGCGAAGCTACTCCAAGCCCCCACCATGGCATCCGAGCCTAGGTGGCAGCTAGGGCACGATGCTGGGGATACGCATTGTACATGCCCTTATATGTGTATGTGGTAGCAGTATGCCTCCTCTCTTTCACTATTTTGCATGCAAGTGATATAACTTTTATAGTAAACTTCAAAACATACTTTCTCCTAAATTACTTATTCGATCTATGATCCAATCATACCGTTGTATTCATTGCAATTAAATCTTTGCAACAAGATCTCATATGATTATATTCCTATGATTTTTTTATTTTCTTACCGTGCATCTTTTTAAAATGTTGCACATGGTTTTGTATGTTTCAATAAATATTTTATGATGTTTCACTATTTCATGTGTAAATATTGCATACGGTGTTTTTTTTCTATGTGTTGATATGTATTTTATGATGTTTCAGCAATTACAACTCGATGTTTCATACTTAATTTAAAAATATTTCAACAAAATCAAATATTTGTAAATACTACCTCCGTTCCAAAATATAAGGACTTCTGGCTATGAATCTGGGCATATGTGCCCAGATTCATAGCCAGAAGTCCTTATATTTTGGAACGGAGGTAGTATATTGTATGCTTCATGTCAATTTTTTTCAATGTTTCACTCGTTGAGACACAATATTTCATATAGTGATTGCCAGAGTTGCATCTCTTTAAAACATTTCATCGAGCGAGTTGAAATATTTAACCAAACGATGAAACAATTTTGTATAAGTGACGAAACAACTCTTTTTTAGGCATATATTTTTTATTAGAATATAGTTGTGATTGCAACGAATACAACGGTGCAATTAGTTTACAAATCAAATAAATAATTCAAAATAAAAAATGGTTTAAAGATTAGGAACAAGTGTGCATGTATGCATGTGCTGCTACAGTGGACGCCTAGCTAGCACGCAGTGAGAGGGAGAGACAGGGCAGAGGCAGGCCATGAGGTTGCAGTGGACGCAGGGTGATCGCGTCAATCGGGCGGACACGGGGCGTTCGCATCGATTTGAAGGCGGCAGACGGTATCTGATGTTTTACGTCCGATTAGGCGTCCGATCCATAATCGCGTCCAGAGATTGAGGAAAGAAATAAAGTTTAAAAGCAGTGAGCTGACAAAAAAGTGATTAGCCCACTCCCACGTTTTCTGCATTTGGTGTTCGAAACGGGTTTCGGGTGCAACGAATGCAATCCAGCCCGTCAAGCCGCATGAATCTTGAAAAGAAAAGGACGACTCTAGATTTGATTGAAATATTATATCTATCTTATAATGCACTGACTCATCTTACTTATTCATTATGTAACACATCTAACGTCCCATATTATTTGCAAACTTAATCATCTCAGGTGGTTATGCCCACCTCTTTCATGATTCCTCCCCCAAAATCATAGCCTTGATCGTTGTTTCCTTCGGGCATCACGTGGCGATCCACGCCGCCGGCCGCCCCCATTGTTGTTTCCTCTACCCCCGCATGAAGGAGAGGTCATGAGAGACGTTGTCCTCTCCGCTGCGGCCAGTCGCCGCCATGTCACTATTGTTAGCCCACCGTTGCCCCTGATGGCCGATGCTCCCACGGATCCTCCTGCCCTCTCCCGAGCATCATCATGATCCATGCCTCCTCTGTCTTGACGCATAATGAGGATTAATCTGCTAATCAACATTTAATCTAGACCATCCGTGAAAGTTAATTTTTGTGGGGGGGTTTTTAGGAGCACCAAGTTCATGGGCGTTGTCGAAAAACAACAGTGCCTTGAGGGATTTACAAAGTAAATCTCTATATTTATTCTCAAAAAGTTATGTGTATTACAGTACCTGAAAACCTATTTATAGGCCTAGGTTTGCCTTATAAATTTATATTCTTATCGTTTGATAGGAACAGTTACAAGATATACATGTCTTTTTCTCTAACCTTGCTTCTAGGCTTTCATTGGCCTTCTATTGGGCCTAGGGACCTAAGGCCTTCTGGGCTGATCTTCCAACCAGCCATTACCGGGCTTCTCTTCTACTGGGTATCCTTCGGCACCCTCATCAGTCTTTGACAGTCATCATCACATCTGGTGGCTTTTGCAACCACTAGTAGCCTCGCTACCTTAGGCGTCCTGCATCATCTCTAGCGGCCTTCACCGTCTCTGGTGGCTTTCACGATCTATAGTGGTCATTGCCGTCTTCAGCGGTCTTCAACTCAGGGTCTACTGAAGGGCCTATGAGCTGCCTCCAACAATGGCCAACTAAGTTTTCAAAAAAAAAAAAAAAGGCTCAGCTAAATCTTGAGGTGGAGAAACTAACCACCAATCTCACCTGGTTGTGATATCAACCTCTATGATGAACCTGACCTAACTTCAGAGCAAGGTACAGCCAAAAGCTCAAAAGAACAAGACACCCTACAGAACCAGACACAATGTATTGCTGTCTGATTTACAATTACTAACTCTGCGAAGAAGGGAAAAACAGTCAACTGCTTGATAGCGGGAGCCAGGACAAGGGAAAATTAGTGTACCTGCTCTCAGATGAGTAAGATCACTTATTTTCAGCTACGAAGACATGCATATAGTAAGGGTTCTAGAAGATTTGTGTTACATAAAAGTACTGTTTAAAATCAGTATTTGAAGTGATATGGGTCTTACCTGTACAAGTTCAGAAATACAGGCCTGCATGGATAGAAGAATGCATGCCTTTTAAGTATTCACTATGACACACACAAATCAACATCATAAAAGATCGGATGTTTTTTTGCATAGTTCAGTCAATTCTCAACTCAAGTATGAACTTTTCTGAAAATCAGACTTAAGAGTCTACGTAGGATCGTAAAGGGCCTTTTTCACTCCAAAACCCTTGCTTATAAACTAGGTCTCTTGCTCTTTTATAACCAATATGAGACTATTCAATAATCTCCTCCTTCATATATTGGTGCCACCCCTTCAGCATACCCCGATGGTCCCTAGGGTATACGGGTTCCGCAAGCACCCATGGTCCATCAGGCCTTCTGTCGGAGGATGAAACCTCGACGGCGGGAAGTCGGGAGACCCCCCTTTTGAGATTCGGCCAGGGGAGTAGTTCTCAGGTGACTAAGGCGTTCGGTGGAAGGATGGATGGAATCAGCGATACCCGGGAGCGAAGGGCCCGGGCTGAGAGATGAAGGGTTCGGACCGTCCGATTCGGGACGGGACCGTCCGAATCCCCGGGGCCCGAGCTGGAGACAGAGGGGTTCGGACCGTCCGCTTCGGGTCCGGACCGTCCGAACCGTGATAACCGCGCGGGAGAGAGATCGATTGTCCGGAAGGCGGAGAACCGTGGCGCACAGAGGAGACGGGAGGCGTTTAGACAGGTTCGGGCCGCTCGGAAGCGTAATACCCTACTCCTGTGTGTGTGTTTGGCTATGTGGTGGATGAATGTGGAATTGTGGTTACAAGGTGGAGCCCCCGGGGAGCTCGGAAGCTAGCCCGGGAACTTGAGGCTCAGAGAGAGAGAGAGCTTAACCCGGAGGTGCTTAGGCCGCTCTAGCAGCGGCCGGACGCGAGGAAGAAGAAGGAGGCCTCTGTGTTGTCTAAGGCTGGAGCTAGCTAGGGCTTAACCTCTGCTTCCCTTGCCTTTGCCTGTGCAGTGAGAGGATGGAGCGGAGAGATGTGACGACGCACGCCTTTGCCGCCTGGTCGTGGAAAAAAGGGGCCTGCACAGTCAAAAGGTTCTGACTGCGCAGGGTGCGGGCCCACGGGTGGTTGGAGAGCCGGCCCGAACGTGTCAGGGACCTTCGTGTGGGCCCCGGGGGTGAAGCCGATGAAGTCGACGATGAGCCCGGGGCCGATGGCGATGGCGCCCCGGGGACGAGCCCGGGGCCGATAGAGAGATGGCCCCCGGGGAACTGACGTGGCCGATGACCCACGCGTCCCCAGGGCATATGGGACCCCCTGTCTCATTTCGCCGACACCTTTACATCCTAATGTCCATCGGGTCAAAGATGTTGAACTAGCTAAGCTCTAATACTAATTGTAGGATCGTAAAGGGCCTTTCCCACCTCAAAAGCTAATCAATAAGGCGAGAGACTCCCCCATTTATAAACTAGGTCCTTTGCCCTTTCACAACCAATATGGGACTATTCAATAGTCTAAACTCAATCCAATGGCTTTTTTTTTCATAATTCAGTCAATTCTCAACTCAAGTCTAAACTTTTCTGAAATTCGGACTTGAGTCTAAACTCAATCGAAAGGTTTTTTTTTTATAACTAGGGACATGCCTATGCATTTTAACAAGATCTAGGAGATGGGCCAATGGTTTTTACGGGTTTAGTTTTCTATGGGCCAATGGTTGCCCGTAGCGTTCTTCAGGTTTCTACAGGGCCGGTTTTTCTGGGGGACAGTTTTTCTAGGGTCATACATGGTAGGACCGTAAGAGGACGACGAATGTGTTTTTTATAATAGTAGAGATTCATTCAATTCTCAACATCTACAACATTGTAGCTAACAATCTCTGAACTCAAAGGAATCAGATGGATTTTTTTTTTTACAATGGTGTCATGGACATATGTATAAGCAAACAGGGCTAAGCCATAAAAGATTGGAAAAGATATAACCCCATCCCTCTATCCTAGTAACAACAACATCAGAATTATGGAAATTATATATTATATCAGCACTTTGCATGGCCAAATGATTAGACTATTCTTTTGTTACTTCTCTAATGGAAGAGAGTGGTTTGTCTTAGCCTCCTAAACAGGCCATTTCAACCAGACAGAGAGCAAACAAAAAGATATGGACGTGATCTCAGGTTGCTATTATCAATCATTTGCCTGTTTACTGGCTGCAAGACAACAAGAATCACAGAAGAAGAAAAATAATGGGCAGGTTAATCATATTTAGGACCTGTTCTGCAGGAAAAAAAAATGAAACGAAGTCTAAACTGATACAAGATGAACTGAACATATTGCTTTCTTTAGAGTCCACAAAACGCATTGCAAGTAATCTAAGCCACTTTTGGCACATGGAAAATCTGTCCTCGTGTCTTATCACATAGAATCCCCCCTCAGCTGGGAAGAATTTGGGGAGTTAGGCTGGAGCGGTGCGCCAGTGACCGCCACCGCCGTCGCCGCTAGAGCAAGAGATGACCCAAGAACGCCCAAATCTCCCATAATGATGCCTTGTCCTGGACGTGCCACTACTACAGAATGGACCATCAGTGTCGGTTAGGAAGAGGCATCAGTGCCAGGTCCCCAACCGGCACTGAAATTCCAGCACTGATGAAGGAAGTCCATCGGTACCGGATTTGAGACCAGCACTGATGAGGTTACACGAGTAAAAAAAAAAGTAGCTGACTTGACTCATCGGCTCGAATGAGCTGATGTATCGAGCTCCACCCCTCCCCCTGCATGGGGATACCTGGTTTAAGTACGGTATCCCAAAACCACCCGTGATCATCTAGGATTCCGATCGCGCACAGATTGATACATAAAATTGCTTCAATTACATAACACCAGGTTTTACACAAAATATATTACATAAGGCATAATACGACATGTTTTAGGGGCCGACGGGCCAAATTTACAACACACACCTAACCTACAAGCAAAAGATCCATACACAAAAGCTAACAGACCACCACAGGCATGCCTGAGAGCAGGCCGATCTAGAACTAGATCTAAAACTCCTCGTCAACGAAAAAATCTTCTCCTTCCTGCGCTTCCTCGGCAAAGAACTGTCCTCTGAACCACATTTTATGCAAGAGGTGACTACCGAGGTACCCAACAAACCACGAGACACAACACTTCAAATAAAATACGTGCAAGGCGTACAAGGACATAGGGTTTATCAAGGAGAGTTCCATAACAAGCCTATTTATATAGTTTTTCCCTACTTTCATAATCATTTTATTTGCAAACATTTATGAATCAAGACTTTAAAACAGTAGCAATATTAATTCACCATCATCCTCATCTTAATCATATCCACATTTTAATTATAAAATCTACTCATTCCATGAGAAATAGGATTCACCCCATGACATAGCTTCTTAACTGGAAGCACGGCACATTCGAATGACTTAAAGACTCATCTCTACAGAGACCACGCAGCTTTACCCACATGATACCCTTGACCTGCGCGTAGCCAAGGATAAGAGAGCCGTTCGAGTGTCCCACTTAGTACTAGTTACTGCCTAGTGGGATATAGATCCGTCCTAATAGTGGGATATAGATCCGTCCTAATAGTCAGGCACCTGCTAGGCCTAAGCAAGGCATAGAACTATCGCTGCTTTCACGGGTTCCATTGTTATGGATCATATCAACCTGGCCAAAGCCCCTTCCACATGTCCAACCCTAAACCTGCTCATAGAGCCACCCCACAGTCTTTCATATAGTGAGACAATGTACTAGGCTAAGTCCGATTACTCGGTCCTGTGGATGGGCGCAAATTATATCACTTTCCATGGCATAAGGGGTTTTGTCCTTATATTTGGGGAAGCAACCAAACTAGCACAAGTCCATGCACATCTCAAGCATAGTAATGCACAGTCTCACAATCCACATCACCCATCTTCACTTGGAATTAACTTCCATGTCACTTCAGGCAAGTGACTCACATAAAACCACATTTTATGTTGCCCGATACCATCATCACATGACGACAAACAAATCAAATTGTGAGTACAGGAATTTGGTGGTATTATCCACTACAATATTAGGGTGTGTAATTTAATCTATGCCTAGGTTGACAATAAACATAGTGTATAACAATTCAATGGGGTTTGGCAATAATAACAATGTAATAATTGGACACCAACTAAAATTAGCAAATTATTTGAAATTAAAAATATACGCCAAAATAAATTTGTAAATAATTAATGCATAAAAATAACTAAGTGGTTCTCTACTTAGGTTCTCAAGTTGATCAAAGGATGGATTCGTCGCTTGCCTTGTAAAATGTGGCCTTAAGCTTCAGCGTAGCCTTCCGGGTCCACGTCAGCTCCTTGGGGTCTTCCGCACGAATATCGCACACACAAGAGCAAATGCAAATAAGCCTACGAAAGAAATACTACAGATAAACGATAAAATAAATGGCCAGAATTGGAGTCAAAACGGGAGAAAATAATAAATCAAAGGTTTCATGGATTTTGAATTTTTAATGAATACTGTAGGTTAGAATTTAAGATATATACAAGGACGGATAGGGTTTAGGATTCATGTACTGTATGCAAAGGAGAAAATCAAAAGTGAAAGGAGTTAAAAGATAATAAAACGGAGATGAACCGAAACATGAATTGATTTAAAAGGCTGTAGGTCAGTTTTGAGTTTGTATACAATGATTAAGGAGTGGATAATCGAATTCTAGGGTTTAGATATTATTAGATACAGGAGAAAACCGTAATAGATTTGATTTAAAAGTGGCTAAACTGGAGATTAACCGAATGAAAATCCTATTGAATCAATTTGAACTGGTTTTATGTGGACTCAAAACTATAATGGGCCTGATTGGGCTAAACAGGATGGAATAGTGCCGGCCTGGCACTGTTCATCTTCTTTCTCTACCTGAACGTGAGGGACAGAGGAGTAGGGAGCTTGGGTGCCGGTATGCCGACGGTGGAACTGCAGTGAGGACAAGGGTAGGACGTGTCCCATGGTACAGCGCATCCGCGGAAGGCAGCTGCTAGAGCGGGAGATAACAGGAGAGGCGGGAACGCACGCGACAAGCGCACAGCCCCGGAGGTGAGAGGGAGATGGACGGCGAGCTCCAGTGGCAAGCATGACCCGGTTAGCGTGTCAAAATGCGTTCCCGGACGAGAGGGTTCCGTTTTTGTGGTTGCTCATGGCGGAGGGACACCGGAGTGAGCTAGCAGCGTCGGAGTGGATCTGAGGCAGTGGCTCGGCCATGGCGGCCATCCATGGCATGGAGAGGGAGGGCAAAAATGAGTGGGAGACTTCCCCACCTTGAGGCGGTGGCGCGGTGGTGCGGCGGGAGGAGGCCAGCAGAGGCGGTCGGCCGGCGACCTCGGCAGCGGCTTGAAAAAATTGGAACAGGAGACGAACTCAGAACGTCGATTTCTTCCTGAGGAAGAAGAAAAAGGAAAAAAAGGAAGAGAGTTGTGCGTCCTCCGGCTTAAACAGGGCGGCCGGAGATGGTAATCGACGGCGGTGTGAGCTTGCCCGAGTGCCAAGATTAGTGAAGGGCAGCGGCTGAAGCTTGAGCTGGAGGCTTCGAGCGTCTTCGGCTGTCGTGGGTGTCATGAAGGGCGCCAGCAGCGGCGTGACGAGGCAGAGGCGTCCACGGCTTCCCTTGCAAGCGTGTGGTGGTCAACAATTGCGGCGATAGCATCGTCTTTGCACGTGGACAGCAGAGCAAGCGAGGCAGCAGCGGCTCGGCTGGGCTGGCAGCTAGCTGGGCTTGGCGGCCTGCTCGGCCGAGAGCAGAAGGGAATGGCCCAAACAGGAGAAAGAGTAGGAAGTGAAGGGAAGAAAGAAAGATGGGCTGCAGAAGGGTTTTGGCCCGATTGAACATTAATGATTTAGAATTTTGGAGAAGAATTTTGAGATAGGAATTTGATATGGGATTTCGAATGAAGGGATTCACGAACTTTGGGGTTGTAACATTGATCTTTGGTGGAAAGATCCGAGGAGAAAATAAAATGATAAAGAGAAACAGAAGGGCTCCAACTCGATCAAAACGAAGAACCGAAATTTTAAAACATTTTCGCAAAAATTTTTCCCTGAAAAATCTAGTATGTTACACCCTGCCCCTAAAAATCCGCATCCACATCCAAGAACATCACAGATCAAGAACAAGTAACATCCACAGAATCAAGAACATATGAAGACCCCATCTACAGAATCAAGAACAGATAAATACCCACATCTACAGAATCAATTTAGCACATCACAAAATCAAGAACAAGTCACAAAACTGCTCGCTGCCGAAGGCCAAGGCTACCGTCGCCGCTGCCGCCGCTCGCGGTGGGTCGATCTGCCCGCCCCCGATCTCATGGTGGCCGGGCTCGTGGTGGCTCGGGAGGTGCCGGCGAGGAGGGGAGGAGGCGAGGAAGAGGCGGCGAACCGCTGGTGGATGAGGAGGCCGCCGCCATGGACGACGCCAGCAGAGGAGGCCGCCAGAGAAAATTATATCGTGCCTTCCCAAGCCGGGGCGCCGCCGGGGATCCGCCGATCTCGCACGATCTGCATCATGGAGGAAGGGGGCTCGCTGGAGCTATGGCGGGAGTGGCGGGGGGATGTGGGTGGGGAAGGAAGGAGGGGGCAGCGTCGGAGGACGGGTAGTCGGGGAGAGGCAGATAGCGAGAGGGGAGAGGCGTAGAGGAGGAGTCGGGACTTGGGAGGAATCGAGGATGGAGAGAGAAGTGGGGCGAGAGAATAAAAGAAAGGCTCGGCTTGTAATTTTTTTTATCTCATCTCGGCTCAGCACCTATCACCCCAGGTTATAGATGTCCAAATGGACCTTTCGGGCCGGCACGGTCCGATATGGCTTGCTATGGCACGATCCGTTAAGACACGGTTTTTATAGTGGGCCGTGTCGTGTCGGTCCGTATGTCGAGGTCTCAGCCTAGATACGGCCCATGAAGGTGACGGGCCGTGCCGTGTCGACACAGGCCCGAATTGGTATGTGGGCTGGCTGCCGACCTATTAATACGTTTGGCCTATAAAATTTGAAAATTTAGGTGGGAAAATAAAAAAGCGAAAAATAAAAAATTGAAGGAAAAATATTAGGGAAAATTAGGAAAAATAGAAAAAAAAAGGGAAAAAAGTGAAAAAAAAATTAAAAAAATAAGAAAAAATAGAGGAAAAATAGAAAAATTATGAAAAAAAAATGTTGGGCCGATCGAGCCGTACCCGTGCTTGGGCCGTGCCCGTGCTGGCCCGGTGACAGCCGTGCCATGCCGGGCCGACCCACAGGCTGAGGCGCCGGCCCAAGCACAGCATAGCCCACCGGCTTTCATGCCCCGGCCAGCCTGGCATGGTTATTGTAGTACCGTGCTCGGGCCGGTCCGATAAGGCACGACCCATTTGGCCAACTATACTCCTGGTTAGAAACTAATCGGCACTATTACTAATTTTTTTGTGGCGGTTGATATAAAAGTGTAACATACCCAACTAAATTAAATTAATAAAAAACCCTTGAAGGTAAATTTTTATAGTTTCTCTGCAAGGAAACAAAATAAGAGGTAGATTGACTAGACTAAATCTTAAAAAGGGGTACGCTAAAACTTTTATAGTCGAATTTTCAATTTACTCAAAAATTCACTCTAGGTGAAAATATAAAAATATAAAAGAATATGAAACATGGCACAGGAATCCATAATACAAATTTCTAAAAATCTTCTTTAGGTCAAATGCAAATGGAAATAATTCTTCCAAATATGTATAAGAATTTTTGATCAAGTTAAAATGCTTAAAGGTTTGGTGCATTAAAAAAATTAAGAATTAATTTACCAAAAATAGAAAATGTAATATACCTGAAAGTGTATAAATAAAAGTCATGACATGAAAGTATGGCAATAAATAAAGTCATCATAACTCCATGTGAATGCTTTCTTTTATTTTTTTTGGCTCTTAAAGTGCTTTTCCATAATAGGGTGCATTTATGCATATGTATTTGAATAGGCTAGGGAATTTCTAAAAATAATTGGTTCATCATAAAACGGTGGAAAAATTCTCTAAGATACTGCACAATACACTTAGCCCACACTAATTTTGGTTTGATTTTATCACATGAACTAGTACCCCAAATAAATCGGTCAAACCGGTCAAGCCTAAAATTTATATGAACCCTAATCGGACAAATCAAACCACCCTAAAGAACTCCCAACTCCTGCACATAAGTATATACATTAAATAATTTATTCAAATATTAGTTTATTTATCATGAATAATATAAATTTTCCAAAATTTAATTCAACAGTTTAGCTACTGAATAAATTCAAACTAGTTTGAATCAGCCATCTTTTGTTTAAATTTCTGGGAATAAACCATCTTGAATTTTGGAATGAAACTTTGAAAAATGAAAAGTAGGTTCTATGTCCATGATACACAAAAATATCCATGTCTTGAAACCTTCTAGAACTTGGTCAACTCTAATTCAAAAGAAAGAGAAAAAGAAAATAGCTGAAAATCCTGAAAATTTACTAAAAGCCATGTTTACCCATGTTCCTACCCAAACCCCTCACTCAAACCTCAGCCACAACACCCTGGACCCACTTGACAGCGACTAAAGCTCGCCCTAGCCTCAGCCCAGCACTAGCCACGCGAGGGACACGCCAGACCACAAACAACACTCTCTTGACGCGTGCGAGATATGTGGCCGACCCCTAGCTAACTTCTTTATCTCCCCAGCAAAGCTGCCAACCTCTCCTCTACACTCTAGAGCCTTGCACAGCCAAAGAACGTCACCCCTCAGCTTCCTTCCTTCTCTATCTCGGTGCCGGCCGTGGCAAAGATGGCGGCCCTGATCACCCTCGAGCCGTTGCCGCTCCATGTCCTTATCCTTTCCATATTCTCCCCTCCACACCGTCTCCATTCCTTTTGGCACCACCCTGCCTAATGCAACAGATCGACGGGAACATCGTCTCGCCACCGCCGCTCTGGAGCATGCCCATGGCGCCACCGCCGCGACGACCCCTGTCGGCGAAACGGGACTGGGGGCCCCGCATACCCCGGGGACGCGTGGATCTTCAGCCACGTCAGCCCTTCCGGGGGCCACATTCTGCACAGCTGGCGGCTGGCTACGGCTGTTCTCCCTCTGAGTGCCTAGGGCCCGAGCACTGCCCGGGCCCAGGTGCACCCTCCCCGAGCGAGTCGCGACGACGGCTCGCATCCACCTCGGGCCCCGCGTCCCGGGGACCTTCCCGTGCCCGGGCCTCACCCCCAGTCCCGGGAAGCCACCTCCTTGGCCCCGGGTCGCGTCCCCGGGCCTCGCCCCCCGGTCCCAGGAGCCATCTCCTCAATCCCGGGGCATGTCCCCGGGAACATTACTGGGACTTCCCGGGACCGGGCCTCGCCCCCCGGTCTCAGGACCCACAGTTTCAGCCTCGGGTAGCGTCCCCAGGGTACATTACTGGGACTTCCCGTGCCCGGGCCTCGCGCCCCGGTCCCGGGAGCCACCTCCTCGTTCCTGGGGCATGTCCCCGGGAACATTACTGGGACTTCCCGGGCTCGGGCCTCGCCCCCCGGTCCCGGGAGCCACCCCCTCGTTCCCGGGGCATGTCCCCGGGAACATTACTGGGACTTCTCGGTCCCGGGACTCACAGCTTCCGTCCCCGAGGAGCTCGGCGCCTCGTGCGCACGGAGGGCTTGATGAGCTCTCCGCCTCGGGCACGAGCCCGACTCGAGCGGGTCAACTCTCCAAGTACCCGCATTAATGGCGAGGCGACGAGGCGCGTCGCCCTCTCTGCCACGCGTGACGGCTCGTGACGGCCCCCCGTGGGCCCGCTCCCTGTGCAATCAGAGAACTTTTGACTGAGAGGGCTTCGGTTTTCCACGCTCCGGCAGCGACGGCGTGCGCCGTCACATCCTTACGACCTACCCGCCTGCAGCAGCCAAGCGACGTGATGACCAGACGTGCCAAACCAACTCCGGCGTGGCCCAGCAGACGGACGTGCGTGCGACAGGACACATCATACCTAGAAAAGCTGTGTAATGGGCAATGTGGACTCCCCTTGAGCTATAAAAGGAGGATCCGAGCCCGTAGAGAGAAAAAAAGGCTTCTCGAACTGGAGGTCTTCTTCAAGTCCGACTTCTGGTAGAGCTTCTTGAGCTGCTCCAGAAAACAAAAGAGGGTTCGTTCCTGAGTGAGGGCTAGCTCCTGAGCACCCCTCGAGAACTCCTTGTAAGAGCAAATCACATTTATCTCCCACATAGCAAACACACACAGGAGTAGGGTATTACGCCTCCGCGCGGCCCGAGCCTGTCTACTTCTCCTGTCTCCCTTGTGTGCCATCTCAGCCCGGGCCCCCGGGGCCCGAGCATATCATCTCTCAGGCGCCGCAGCCGTCCTGTGAACAACTCCTCTGGCCGAACCTCAAAGGGGGGGTCCCCAGACTCCCTGCGGTTGGAGTTCCCTCCTCTGACAACCCCGACATTCCAGCCACTGTAGGACATATCCGACCGAGCCACCGTGCCACCGACCTCGCCTCGTCGTCACCTTCAAGAACCCCCAAGAACGTTGGCCTGAGACACAGCGAGTGAGAAGATCGGGATCGTCTTCCCCATCGCTGACCACCCATTATAACATACTAGATTTTTCAGGGAAAAATTTTTGCGAAATATTTTTTTTAGTTGTCGTTCTACGTTCTTCTCGAGTTGGAGCCCTCCTAGTTCATTTTACAACTTTGGTTCCCTTTGAATTCCCGGTGTCTATCTAAATTCATTTGTTCTCCTCGCTAACCAAACCCTAAATTTTCCCAAGATTCTTCAGATCATCTCTTTGAAAATTATACCAGCAATTTCTATTCAAAAATTTCCATGCCAAGGTTTTTTTCAAAATTCCATAAAAAATTCAAAGGACATTATTTTTCCTTTGGACCAAAACCCTTCAAATTAGTCCATTTTCCCTGTCCCTTTCCACCTCCTTACTCATGGGCCACTATCACCTCCCTGCGTGGACCAGCCCAGCAGGCACTCAGCCAGGCTGAGCCAGCCGTACCCAGCCGAGCCGCCCAATCTGCCGCTGTTGCTAGCTCGCTCGTTCTGCTGGCGCGTCGCATGCTCGCCACGCCAACCGAGCTCCCTAGAAGAAATCAGCTCCGGGCCAGCGTCGTCGTCGATCTCCTCGACCGGTTCCCTGTTTAAGCCAGTGGGGTTCCCCTTTCTCTTCTTTTTCGTCCCCTCCCCAAGAAGAAATCAAGTTCGTGAGCTCCCTCTTTCCAATTTTGCAAACTGCCATCGAGGTCGCCGGCCGATCCGCTGCAGCCGGCCATCTCCCGTGGCACCACCGCGCCAGCAGGGCCGTATCAAGGTGGGGAGGATCCTCCATAACCCTTCCCTCTTTTCCCCTCACCATAGCTGCCGCCATAGCCACACCACTGCCCGTCGAAGTGCTCCAACGCCGTCGACCATCTTCCCTCCATCTCTGCCTTTGAGTCAAGAAAAATGGACTCCTCTTCGCCTGGGACACGTGGTGACGTCCCCTGGTTCGCCGAGTTTCTCACCGGAGACCTCTAGCCATCTTTCTCTCTCCTCCATGGCTGAAGCCCTAGCACTCGCGTTCCGGCCACCCTCGTCGTCCCCTACCCCTACTACAGTTTCCCGTGGATGCATCGTGCCACGGGACACCTTTTTCCGCCATACTCGCTGCTGTTCCGCCGCCGGAGCACCTGCGCCCGAACTCTCTCCTCTGCTCCCCACGCCAGGAAGAGGAAGGAGACGATGAACAGTGCCAGGCCGGCACTGTTCCCTCCTGTTTCAGCCCAACCAGGCCCATTATAGTATGAGTCCATATAAAACCAATTCAAATTAATTTCATCAGGATCTCCATTCAATTTGCCTCCGGTTTAGCCACTTTTAAATCAAATTTATTCTAGTTTACTCCTATATCTAATAATACCTAAATCCTAGGGTTCAATCATCTACTCCTATGTTATTAAATACAAATTCAAAATTTACCTACAACCTTTTAAATCAATTCAGGTTTCGGTTCATCTCCGATTTATTATCTTCTAACCCTTTTCACTTTTGATTTTCTCCTTTGACATACAGTACATAAATCCTAAACCCTATCTGCCCTTGTATATCTCAAATTCTAACCCTACAACATTCATTGAAAATTCAAAATCCATGGAACCTTTGATTTATTATTTTCTCCCGTTCTGGCTCCAATTCTCGCCATTTATTTTATCGTTTATTTGTAGCATTTCTTTCGTAGGCTTATTTGTATTTATTCTTGTGTGTATACGCTAGATCGTGCAAAGGACCCCACAGAAGCTGACACCGACCCAGAAGGCTACGTTGAAGCTTTCGAATGCCATATTTCACGAGGCAAGCCACGAATCTATCCTTTGATCAACATGAGAACCTAAGTAGAGAACTACTTAGTTATTTTCATGCATTAATTATTTATAAATTTATTTTGGTGTATATTTTTAATTTCAAATAATTTTTCTAATTTAGTTAGTGTTCAATTATTACATTGTTATTATTGCCAAACCCCGTTGAATTGTTATACACCATGTTTATTGTCAACCTAGGCATAGACTAAATTACACCCTGATATTGTAGTAGATAATACCACCAAATTCCTGTACTTACAATTTGATTTGCCTGTCGTCATGAGATGATGGCATTGGGCAACATAAAATGTGGTTTTATGTGAGTCACTTGCCTGAAGTGACATGAAAGTTAATTCTGGGTGAAGATGGGTGATATGGGTTGTGAGACCGTGCATTACTGTGCTTGAGATGTGCATGGGCTTGTGCTAGTTTGGTTTCTTCCCCGGATATAAGGATAAACCCCCTTATGCCATAGAAAGTAATGAAATTTGCGTCCATCCACAGGACTGAGTAATTAGAATTAGCCTAATACATTGTCCCACTATATAAAAGACTGTGGGGGTGGCTCTATGAGCAAGTTTATGGTGGACATGTGGAAGGGGCTTCAGCCAAGTTGACATGATCCATAATAATGGAACTCGTGAAAGCAGCGACAGTTCTACGCCTTGCTTAGGCCCAGCAAGTGCTCGACTGCTAGGACGGATCTATATCCCACTAGGTAGTAACTAGTAGTAAGTGGGACTCGAATGGCTCTGTTATCCTTGGCTACGCCCAGGTTGAGGGTATTATGTGGGTAAAGCTGGGCAGTCTCTGCAGAGATGAAGCTTTAAGTCATTCGAATGTGCTGTGCTTCCAGTTAAGAAGCTATGTCATGGGATGAATCCTATTTCTCATGGTATGAGTAGATTTTATAATTAAAATGTGGATATGATTAAGATAAGGAAGATGGTGACTAATATTGCTACCATTTTAAAGTTTTCGATTTACAACTTTTTGCAAATAAAATATTTATCAAAATAGGGCAAAATTATATGAATAGGCTTGTTATGAAACTTTCCTTGATGAACCCTACGTCCCTGTACACCTTGCACATATTTTATTTGAAATATTGTGTCTCGTGGTTTGTTGGGTGCCTCGGTACTCACCTATTGTATAAAATGTGGTTCAGAGAACCTGTTTTTTGCTGAGGAAGCGCAGGAAGGAGAAGATTTCTTTGTTGACGAGGAGTTTTAGGTCTAGTTTTAGGTCGACCTGCTCTTAGGCATGCCTGTGGTGGTCTGTTGGTTTTTGTGTATAGATCTTTTGCTTGTAGGCTAGGTGTGTGTTGTAAATTTGACTTGTCGGCCTCTAAAACGTGTCGTATTATGCTTTATATAATATATTTTTTGTAAAAACTAGTTTTATATATTAATCTGTGCGTGATCGAAATCCTGAACGATCACGGGTGGTTTCGGGATACTGTAATCAAACCGGATATCCCCACACCCATCGCCGTGCTGTTCCACCGTTGCCGAAGCTCCTCGTGTCTTCTCATCTTCCGGAAATTTCTTGGTGAGCTCTCTAGTACTGCATAGACTTACAGGCATACACTCTTGTGGTCGATCCTTGCCCGTAGATCGATATGCATGCACATGCACGCCAAGCCTGACTGCCTCCACCGCTTCTGCTCGCTTTCGGCGCAGCTCCGGCCATCTCTCGGTGTCACGTGACCACCAACAGATGAGGAAGGACGCGATCTGCACTTTTCCTCTTGGCCACCTCCCCGACCGAACCACTGTTCACCGTTGGCGCTGGCAAATAGGGCCGTCGGCCATGGCCTCTGTTCTGTCCATCGAGCGGAGGGCCCAGATCGGAGAAGAATTGAAACTTTGGGTGGCTATTTGCAAAAGTACCTATGACTAGCATATGGGTCCTAGGACCTAATTATAATAATAAAAACCTTGAAGCACTCTTTATAAAATTGTTTCCAACACGTAGGGAGTGTGGGTTCCATTCCTTGAAACCCGAGGGCTTAAATGCAAGATGAACCTCACTTACATGTGGACCCATGAATATAAAATTGAAAAAAATAATGGAAATGATTATTAGACCTTTTCTGTTGAACTGAAAAGTAGATTTAACTTTAATAATTCATAACTAATTCATTTTAGCTCCAAATTGAGTGAAACAAAGTTTGTTAGAATCACAAAATTATATAGTTTATTCTTGTAGATCAAAAAAATAAGAAATCTAGTACTTACTATATATTAAAAGTAAAATAATAAGTAAAAGTCCATAAACACATTTAGAAATTTAAAATTTATTTTATCGTGTCTTCAATTTTGATAGATCAAGCTATGTTAGTGTCACAAAGTTTTGCACTTTATTTCTGAAACTTACACTTGATAAAAATTTTTATAGAAGACACTTTTATAAATTAGTAAGTAGATAAATATTTTAATTAGTGTATAGAATATATGTAATAACTTCAAAAATTCGTAGATAATTCATAATAGCCCCAAATGGGATGAATCCAATTTTTATAGATTCATAAAAAATTGCAATTTATTTATGTAAACAAATATTTGGCACTAAATGTACGGAGAACACATCTAAAAATAAGTATAAAGTATAAATACATTGTATAGTACATAGAGTGTATAATAGTTTCTTAAAATTATAGAAAGTTCATGCTAACTCCAAATAAAGTGAAATAAGATTTTTTGTACTCATAAAATTTCACTCTTTACTACTGTGATGTAAAAGTTGGTCAAAATCACCATAGAGAATACCTCCAAATACACATGATATATAAATAACGTATTCTACCGTATTTAGACTTTAAACCCTTATAACTTGCTTATACTAAATTACAAAATTGAAATTCTTTCACCATAATTCATCCTAAGCTATACTAAATGCCACTGTAAAGTTAAGATTTACAAAACTACCTTCCAAATCTCATGTATAATTAAAGTACACATATAAATGCCATGATCGCGTATATAACTTCTAAAAAAATTTATATCTCAAAAGTGTAAGATGATAAAATAGAAATTGCTTCACCAAAATCATAAAAAGTCAATACCAACCCACTATGTAGGTTTCACACATATTAAAATAACTTAAATTTCGATCTATATTGTATTTAGATGTATTCACATATAGAACTTGTAAAATTCATAACTCACAAATGCGAAGTGATAAAATGGAAATTGTTTCACATAAATTCACCGTAGGTCAGTACCTAACCACTGCATAAACCTCATGCATATTAGAGTATTTTGAATTTTTTGTATTATTTGTTATTTATTCGATCGTACGTTAAATTCTTTTTAGAGAGCGTATTCGAAATCGGTGAAGGAGTGGAGTAAATGTTGTTCTAGGTATCCAAGAGTAAGGCAAGTATTCTTCCCTTCTTTGATCAAATTGAATCCTATGTTTTGGGGAATGGAATATGTTCTTTACAAAATTGTATGTGTATTTATAACTATCGTTATTTTGAATGTGGAAAATGATAGCTATACCCAACTTTGCATGATCCACCTTGATAATAATGTATTCCTTGCTGATTGTAAACTTAGAATGGATCAGAGTACTCCCCATGTGCTCAAATGGACTATTATTTTCTTAGTATGCTTTCATATGCTTAGGCATGCTTAATAAAATGCTAAATAAAAATGTGATCACTTTATACATTTGAAAATAGGCATTTTACAATTTCTGAACAGAGATGAAGCCTTTAGTTATTTGTGAACCAAAATGACGGAAAATGTGGTTTTAGACTTAGACGGTAAGTGGTGTGTATATGGAGTAGTTGCACACCGATAGGGGGAGTGTTCGCTTGAGTCGATTAAAGACCAAACTTTATGTCACCCTTTATTGTTTACAGTACAACCGCATGTGCTAGTATGGGATGGCCTTAGCCTATTAAGTTGTATATCTGTCTAACCTTACATTCGGGAGATGGTTGTAGTATGAACTACTCTTCGCGATGGTTTATAGGAGCTACCCATGTGTGTGTTTATTTTTATGGGACCAGAATTGTCCTAGTGTGTGTTTTCTGTGAGGGGGTTGCTTCTTCACTTACAGCATGGGGGTATAAGCATATTCAATACAATGGTGAGTGCCACGTGGGTTGTTTCTCCACGGTATTTCGGTGTTTGGCTAACCACCGTGATGACATTAAGGACCTGGACTTAGTGTGGATTCCTACTCATCGTGCTCGTGCAAGGTTAGACAAATAAATAATGTAA
Source organism: Oryza meyeriana var. granulata (assembly GCA_003991445.1). Classification (NCBI taxonomy): domain Eukaryota; kingdom Viridiplantae; phylum Streptophyta; class Magnoliopsida; order Poales; family Poaceae; genus Oryza; species Oryza meyeriana. Next base: position 23,847 of record RYFJ01002269.1, on the reverse strand, counting down.
CGGCTTTGTTGTGACCTCTAGACTACATTCAATGTGTAGAATATGGTGGTACCGACGAGTACCAGACAAACTAAGAATTCACATCATGTAGGTAAAGTTGTGCATACTCTGCAAAGTCAAAACTAATCGGTTAGCCGTGCTCGCGGTCATGAGTGACATAGTGACATGTCATGAGTATAGAATGATTTATAAATATGTTTATGAAATTAGGATATGGATTGGTTTTTTAATAATTATGATGCTTATGATGACTTGTTGCTGGGGAGGACAGCAAGTAAAATGATGATATTATATTGATCACTTTATTTACTTACTGTACATGTTTCTACTGTTTTATTAAAGACCGTTACAAAAGATTGTGAACTAAAATTGGCTTTATGCAAAAATAAAACTTACAAATAGCCTTCCTTGATTTAGAGGTTACATGTAGCATTGTAGAATTGGCCTTGCCAGTACATTATTTCGGTAATGTATTGACTCTTGTTTGTATTACTGTTGGTTTACTTGTTATAGGTTGAGTGATGCGGGATCCGTTGCTTCTTCAGGATGGTTCTTTTAGGGGCCTAATCCTAGTCGGTTGCCTGTTGTATGGGTAGACATGCTTCCAATGGACCTTTAATAGCCTATTGGCATATGCTTATATATCTATTTATTTGTTTTGCCCTTATACTTAGTATTGATGCCATGGGCTTGACGAGGAAAGTATATAGTTAGTTCTTTTCCTGAGAGCTAACTATATATGAGTACGAGTTTTGAACATCTGAGATCCTCGCTTGGTAAACGCCCGTAGATCTGTCCCCGTTGTATGTAGTTTCCTGGTTGCCATCATCGAATGGTTTGACGAGCATACAGCGGGAGTGATTGGTGAGTTATCTTGTCGAGTATCTCTTTTGTTCACTACTCGGAATTTTAGGTGTTATATTGGTGGACATTTAAATGCGACCATGTACGCGTGAGGATATGCGACTAATATGCGTGTATGGATCCCACCTATCAGATATTGCAGTGGCACAACAATATAATATTTGGAGTACCCTGACAAAAAGACCAGCATTAAAAATTTCAGTATCGGTTTATCTGAAAAACCGGCACTAATGTTGGGTCATCAGTGTCAGTTTTTCCTCTCCAGGGGGTGGGAAACCCCTATCAGTGCCGGTTTTTAGCTAGCCGGCACTGATGAGGCGGCATGGTATAGTGTTTTGTAGTAGTGTGCCAAAGTGGCAGACTCCCTGACGAGCTGCTCCGAGGCCGGCTAGATCAAGTGCGATCCACGAAGGTGGAAGAAAAATTTCCTCACTACTACAAAAGTCATTTTCACTGGCGAGCATACGAATCGCTGGTAAAAAAGGGCATGCAAAAACCTGTCTACGCAGGCAGGCCGCATAGGACGGCCGCTTGCGAAAACTATCTACGTAGGCGGCTGTGCTATGAGGCCCGCCCATGTAGATAGGTTTCCGCACGTGTATAAAATGGCAGCCAGCCATCTGTGTTAATATTCGCGCCAATTTTTTCCTGCCAGAAGTGTTTCGACCAATTTGAAATATATTTCTATATATTATTTATTGTAATTCATGATCGGTGAATAAATAATTACTATAGTAAGTAAATGATATGACCAATATAAGTGACATTATATTTGTAAACAATGATACATATATATATGCATGCAATAATACACAAAGTACGTTATATATATGTACACATGTTATATATATTTACAAAAGTTCATGACAACACATACAAAAATTTTAGATAATAGTATGGGTCTAGTCCCAAAGACTTTTGTATTCTTCTGCCGCTAAATGCCCACTGTGGTCTAAAAATCTGCCTTTACGATGACAACAATCATGGTGGATGAAGTGGCACATTTCTCGTTGTATGCTTTCGATGCTTTTGCCATCTAGTTCTCTTTCAGTAGTTTCAATTTTAGGCAACTGCATCGAAAGCATATAAGGATGTTAGTACTTATGTCCTATCTAGCAACAACCAAACATATATAATTAATAGTGGACGGTGAAATTTAAAATTATAAATAGTGATAGACTTACATCTTCGAATTGGTATAGTATCTCCCGTTAACCTTGAGGTACTCGCACACATAGTATCCACAGAGCATGGTACCTTAAGGTTGCTTGTGGCACTTGATAGGAACTGGTTTCGTGGTCGCTTGTATCAGACACATTTCTCTCTCCATGATGGGACCAAAATGTGTAGTTCTTTACAAATCCACGCGTTACCAAGTGCGCTCTGATCACAGATAGATTTACCCATATTTTCTGGTTCTTGCAGTCAGCATAAGGACAATTTATTTCCTTTGTCTTCCTATTCAAAGCATGCGTATTGGCAGCTTCAATAAATCTAGATACTCCGTCAATATATAACGGCGCAAATTTTAGAGTATTGTACATCCATGCCCAGTCCATCTGTAGATTCATGTGAAAAGAATTAATTCAGAACTATTTGAAAGAAAGAAACATGCATGATGAAATTATGGACAATTAAAAACAATATTGCAACTCTCTCTTTTTCTCTCTTCAACCTAGAACTACTCATTTATATCTTTGGATATGTCAAATTTCGTCATTAATGGGTGAGGATATTCCATTGCACAAATACTTCCATAAAGTTTGGTTTGATTTGAGCTCTAAGTTGCAATTTTAAATTCTAGATCTAGGCATAAAAACACAATGTTTTGCAAATTAATTGCATATAATATAAAGCATAAATTTAGAAGAGAACTTCAAAACTATTGTAAGAAAATATATATTTAACCATACAGATACAAATCCACCAAAGAAATCAAATTGAAAACCTTTCCCCTTATATTTTGTCTTTTTTCGGAGAGAGAAACCTTGGGCTAGTGAATAGCAGCCTAAAGAAGAAGAGGACTTATACTGTGTGGGCGGCTTTCGCATGTGGCCGGCTTAGAGGGCTGACTGCGAAAAGGCATTAACGTAGGCGGCCCACTTAGGTATCCGCCTACGAAAATGTCTTCATTTTCACAAGCGGTTGGCTTAGTCGGCCATCTGTGTTAAGACCTTTCTGCAGACGGCCGACTACACCCCTCCGGCCAATGTTTTTATAGGCGGTGCCAGTTATAACCCACCCGTGAAGAAAATAGGGGGTGTCGTTAAAAATCCTTTTTTAAGTAGGGTAAAGATGGCCCCTTTCTATCGGGCGAGGTGTTCTAGTTACTCTAGTTTGCATATGTACTGTACATAAGTAAAACAGAGTATTTTAATGCATGCATAATACACTATAGTCTCTGTGAAGCCTCATGTTGTTGGTTTTCTATTATTCTAATAACATCAGGAGTACATAGAGGATTAAGTCGAAGGATGTTGCTAGGAGTAAAAGTATTCCACAGAGGATCAACCATAAGTCGAAGGATGTTGCTAGCAGCAGTAAAAACAATGCACGGAGCATGGACCAAAAGTCAAGCAGTAGCACTATTTGTTCCGTTCAACTGTGCCATGGAATACTGAGTTATTGACCATGGGTGTTCTCGTCTACTTCAGGAGGAGCGTTGATGTCCGCTGAAAACCAGTCAAAGAAACGTGAAATAGCTTCGCCCTCCAACGCTAGCAAGCACCTTGCAATGAAACGAGCACTCCAGTAGAAGAATTCAAAACGATTAACGGTGTGTTTTTTACAAAAATTTTCTATATGAAAGTAGCTTAAAAAAGCAAATAGATCCATTTTTTAAGTTTTTAATAGTAAATACTTAATTAATCACGTGCTAACGACGTTTCTTGTTTTGCGTGCGGATTAAATAAGCTGCTTATGCAGCACTAACGAACAGGGCGTTAAGGCAGCCAATGATAGAAGAGAAGATCTGCAAAAAGAGAAATAGTCAGACCAGTGTGTGAGATTTATATTCCACCTACCTCTATTGTTTCTTGAAATGTAGCATTGATTTGTACCTTAAATTGCATAGCGATTGTAAGATTTGGATGGTCAGCAAGCCACAAAAATGCGTCAGCACATCCAATCAGGGAGGAAAGAAACAAGATAAAGTCAAACTTCGTGTAATCCTACAAGAATAGTGACACATTTCTAATTAAAAGAGACACACTATATATATGCCCAGCGAAGAAAAATGACTATATATAAATATAACCATAAAGCACATAATTGGCAATTTAAAAATCTAAGCATTTGCAAATGCATGCTATGCTGATAAGTGAATATAAAGTGGAACTTACCGTAGACTTAATCCTACAAAATTGAGAGAGAACACAAAAGCCTAGAGCCAACCATCCTACGTTGGTCATCAAGTTCTCCTGCGTAAGAATCACCCCAATAAGGGCTGACCCACCCAGTACATACAAGGGTCCATAGAACCGCGATTCCTAAGACAAAGTACGGAGTAAAAATAATTAGCCACAATACTGTCTCGTACATGCAGTACTACTCCATACTAGTAGTTTTAGTTTGTGAGTTAATTACCCATTGTTCTTTAAAGTTCTTTACGACAGTCCAACCAGCAAAGAAAAAGTTGATTGCCACACGTGAGATAGCAGTGGCACGAATCGGCCAGGTTGACTCACAAAAGTTGCAGGTGATTGAATACACAAACCACAGAGTGTAGCCCACACAACCGAAGATGAAGTACCACCAGAAAAATATTATATCATCTCCACGATCACGGGGAGTCAACTTCATAATACGCCGGCTAATCAAAACACTATCAAAATCAGTGAACGGTATAATGCCTATTTCGCAATTCATAAACACGGAGGTTAGCTGAATCTTACTATGGGACAACAAAGAGAGCTAGTGAGATAGCAAACGAAATCCACGGAAATATGATGTCACCCAATATCTTGGTAGCACCACATGTATCAGTAATAGGCTCGCTGCAGTAACATAAAAGGGTACACAATCAAATGTCAACATTTTTATAGCATAATGTATATACAATGTGAGAACATCATGTGAACAAGATCTATGGATATTAGCATATTTCAGTTGTCCTTTATAAAGAAGATATTGAGTGAATTACCTTATGTTGAAAGGTTAAATTGCATGAGGCCTAACTTAAAGAGCTAAGCATGCCACTTTACTTCTCCTGTTCCAAGATCTTAATACCAAAAGGAAGAAGTCCATTTTACCCCCTTAAACTTTTGTGTTTGTCTAAAATACATCTTCAATCTATAAAACCAGATATATGACAAACCAGATATATGACACCCTCAACTATCAATATCGGACACTTTACAGCTCCGATATTGATAGTTGGAGGTGTGATATATCCGGTTTTGTAGTTCGGGGCATATTTTAGACAAACACAAGAGTTTAGGGGTTAAAATGGACTTACCAAAATGTTCAACCCCTGTATATATCTAGAATATTCACAATGGGGTTCAAGTTCAAATAAAAATATAAAGCATATAGGTTATATGCAGAACTACTATATAGCACCTGCTGAATTTCATGCCATCGTTGAGATCTAGTGCAAAGCACTCACACATTGTAAAGTTTTGCAAAATAGCACACAAAATATATATGAGGAATTCTATAAGATAGTGAAGTTATCAAACTTACAATCTTCCATATCAGATCTCACAACAAATGAACAAAAGATGACAAATAAATGCTTAAGATTAATATGACCAATTTTCTCCATCATGGCCTGATATCTGATTCTTATCTAATGCCGCTACTTAGAAATTTCATCTGCACCCTCTCTTTAAAATAATCCAGTAATACACAATGTTTAAAAGTCTCCCTGTTTAAAAATAGTCGTGACCTATATAAAACAATGTTTTAAATTTTTCCTTATTGATACTGGCTTTAGGGGGTGTTTGAATTGGCTTATCCATGCAGTTTATAAGCCGCACGTAAAAGAGCAACATCATTAACACGTGATTAATTAAGTATTAGTTATTATAAACTTAAAAAATAGATCTATTCGGTTTTTAAGATATTTTTATATAGAAAATTTTTTAAAAAACCTACTGTTGTACGTTTTAAAAAACGTGCTAATAAAAACCGAGGTAGAAGCCAGAAGTTTTAAGCTGATTTGAACACCTTGTTATTCTTAACATGTCAGTGTGCTATCCTAGTTGGTGAACTTTTGTTCTCTAGGTATAACAGAATGTAAGGTCATTTTGAAATGAAAAAGAAGTATAGTTACTTATAGACTATAATAAACTTGCGTACCAAAAGGCCACAACCACATCAGCTGGCGGTGGGGATGGAGGACTATCCTGTGTGTTTGCTGCAATACCCACCCCCAGGAGCACAAGCAAGGAAATCACAGCTACCGATGCTGTCCACCGAGCCATGTTGTCTTATCAAAGAGCTGTAAAAAAAGCAGATGTAAATTCGATAAGAAATTTACACTCTCATGATTTTGGAACACAAAGATATTATATAATATCATTTTAAACATGTGATGAGGAACCAAAATTATATAGTATTTGTGCAAGAACTCATCCAGGCCACATTAAGCTCACGTGTATTTCAGCAGCATGCGAAAATCAGCTGCGGAGTTTGCAACATTCACGCAGCTCATGTAGGCAATCGTATCTAATAGAAAAATACAAGTGCTCGGTGGAAACAAGGAATTACTCCATTCGGTTTTTAATAAATATTATTGAATTTTAGACATATATTTAATAATTTGTTTTATTTAAAAAACCACTTAATTATTATTTATTTTGTTATGACTTGGTTACCATTAAGCATGACTTATATTTTTTCACATTTATACAAAATTTTTTATTAAGATAAATTATCAAACTTACATCTAAAAGTGAATTATATCGTCTAATAAAAACCGGAGGAAGTAGCTTTGCAATGCCCCTCAGGAAATCTATTAAGGTATAACTTAAGAAAATTATATTGTATTAACATTTTGTTAGCTGAAGCTAATTGTGCAATTTCTTTAATATGGGACTGTCCAGATTTTAAGTGATTAAAATCTTTGAAATTTAATACCGTTGGTCAAATCATACTTAACTTAAAAGAGAATCTCTACTCTATTCCACTGAATTTGCCCTAATCTAATGATTTGCCATTGACTTTACCTCTTTCTACATTATGTCACTGAGTTTATTAATTGTTTCTATAATATACCACGAGACCAAATATTTTCTTAAAAATGTCCAAAATACCCTTATATACATAAGGGTTGACAATTGATTTATCCCACTATAGGTTTTTAAAAAATATGAAATTTTTTTAGCCTACTAAGTTTGTTTATAAGTTTCAATATTTTTGCATTATTATTTTTTAAAATATAAGTTATCTGTTATATGCTACATAAAATAATTTATGGTGTTGTTTTTATGAAAATCATCTTGCATATGCTACACAAAATATTTTTGTGTTATTTTTTTTTGTGTAAATGATTCCTCTTTCATATGCCCCACAAAAAATAACTTAAAAATGAAACATGAAAAAACAAGGACATTTTGGATATTTTGAGAAAGTATATGGTCCAATGACATATTATAGAAATAATTAATAAACTTAATGACAAATTATAAAAAAATATATAATCAGTGACAAATCATTAATTAGTGCAAGTGGCATGAAGTAGATTATCTACTTAGTTTATGGTCGGGACTATTGTATGTTCTGGCACGCTGATCACGGCTAGCTGCTACTAGTAGAATACACGGCATTCCGCTCGCCACCTCTCGGGGGTTTCGAATCAGGTTTTTTTAGGTGACTTATAAGATATACGTAAAAAAAAGAAACATCGTCAACGTATGATTAATTAAGTATTAATTATTAGAAACTTAAAAAATAGATCTATTTAATTTTTTAAGAGATATTTTCATATAGAAAGTTTTTATAAAAAACATACCGTTTTTATATTTTAAGAAGCATGCTAATAGAAATCGAGAGGGTAGCCAGAAGCTAAAATGAATAGCACCAGCTGCAAGCTACCTACTTCTTGTAGTACACCACATATTGTAGTAGGCTTAAAGGTACTTTCAGAGCTACATGTTAGCTGAGCTACTTCTTTCTATTAGCACGTTTTTTAAATTGCTAAAGGTATGTTTTGTGCGAAATCTTTCTATATAGAAGTTGTTTTAAAAATTAAATAAATCTATTTTTAAGTTTGTAATAATTGAAATTTAATTAATTATACACTAATTGCTTGTCTTATTTTATATGTACTGAAAATCTCAGTCTAAACCTCGCTATCGAGCGCAGCTTAAGAGGTGATCACCGAGGACTTGTCACTGGATATATATAGCTTCTCCAGATCTCCGCTTGTTAATTTTATGTTATCTTGGAGGAGCTAGATAGTTGGGATGTTGGAAAGAAAAGAAGAAATAAAATTATTGGCCTTTGGATCTTAAAATAAGTACACTTTACCATTAAGCCATCTATTATATGTTGGCTCCATTTCCGGATTCCAGGCATCAACAAGCTTCAAACAAGAACTGCTGAACTGGGTGTTTATCATGGAATAGTTTTACGGAGAGTCCATTTGTAAAAGGACCAGAAAAATCTACCTCGGGAGCTGACATGCATAATGCTCGGTGCTACACTGCTGCCTGATGAGCCGATTTCGCTGTTGGTTGTATTGCATAGCCGACTTTCCGCCATCGTTATCGCTTCCATTGTCTTCGCTGCAAATCTCAGTACTTCCCATGACATACTTATTACTAGATGTCATGCGCTCATGCTTCGTTCCAAATTCAAGGCCCAGGCGAACAAGCTATCATAAGTCTATTGTCTATATAACCTACCGCGGGATATACAATTTCTAACACGCCCAGCTGCTGGCATAATTCATCTCCTATAATTTTTTTTCCTACATATACCATCTACCCTATGAGGATTGGCCCACATGGTGCCAATGACTAACCAATGTTTATACGATCAAATCATTTGGGCCTACAAACAGACCAAAAAGTCTCCACAGCTAGGTAGATTAATTGAACTTAAGTCTCCATAGCTAGCTAGATTAATTGAACTTGGGGCACTTATGTTTTGATCCATAGTGCAATCGAAATAGCAAATTAAATTGGCCACAACAAAACAATTAATATAAGAGCATTCCCCACAAAAAAAGGGTAACGTTTCGACTATGCAACTTCTAAACAGAATGTTAACATCCAATTGCTGTTCAATGAAAGGCAAAACATTTTAGTCCTAGCTAGTCAGCGCTTACAGTTACAATATCTTGATGAAATCCACGTGGCCGTGCACTTTTCTGATGACTTAACTCTAATTATCAAATATAATTGTCTGTCCAAATAAGCACTCTCTCCGGTCATAAATATTTGGTGTTTACGATAAGATTTGGTTATACTTTTAAAATTTTAACCAACAATTTTAATAAATTTATAAAATATAATAGTTTTATGATATTATGATAGTACTTTTTAAAGTATACCTTTTTTCTTTAAAACTAAGTATTTCAGAAGTCATTGATGGCCAAAGTTTAAATTTTGATATATTTTGTCATAAACGTTAAATTAATTACCAGATGGAGATATATATTTCTTTCACATGCGTGTATGCTTGTACAAACCCCGTCCTAACCAGAGAGGCTACATCACGTTTTGATATTTAGGTGAAAGCATAATGCATAGAAGAGGGCTATGACAAGGGGACCCGTTATCACCCTATCTATTCATTTTGGCGATCGACCCACTCTAGAAGCTTCTTAGCAAAGCAACAGAAGAAGGCTCACTGACCCCGATTGGATGCAGAGTGGCGAAGTGCAGGCTCTCCCTATATGCTGATGACGCCGCTATTTTTTTGTATCCAACAAGGATGGACGTAGACAACCTCATCCTCATCCTGAACAACTTTGGAGCGGCAACAGGTCTTCAAGTAAATTTAGAAAAAAGTTCGATAATGACAATTAGCTGCCAAGACATTGATCTTCTAGAGATCTTGTAGAATTTTAAAGGTCAAAGGACCTTCTTCCCCATGACTTATCTTGGCCTGCCCCTAACTACTAGTCGGCTTAGAAAGGTCCACTTGCAACCAATACTTGATAAGTTAAGGTCTCGGCTAGCTGGTTGGAAAGGCAGGCTTTTAGCATAAAGTGGCAGAAGGACTTTGGTGGCTTCAGTCGTAAGTCCAATACCAGTCTACCTCCTCACTGCACTAAAGCCACCAAAATAGCTCTTAGAGGAGATTGACAAAATGAGGAGGACATTCTTATGGGCTAGCGACCAAGAGTTAAGTGATGGCAAATGCAAAGTGAATTGGCCTAAGGTATGCTCGCCCAAGAATTTGGGTGGTTTCGGAATCCTGCACATGGTAAACTTTGCATGTGCACTACGACTGAGGTGGTTGTGGTTTGATTGGGTTTGTCCGGATAAGCCATGGATTGGCATGCCTACACCGTGTGATGAAAAGGATAAACAACTTTTTGTAATTAGCAACCAAAGTGGTCATAGAAGATGAGAGAAAGACGAAGTTTTGGGGTTCAAATTGGGCAGGAGATCGACCTCTAAAAGATCTAGCACCATCCCTACATGGTCATTCCAAGAGGAAAAACAGATTAGTCAGGGAAGCTCTAACTGATGGACAATGGATAGAAGAGAATTCATAGAGGTGTGGACATACTTGAGGTCAAATGCGACATATCTTTAGGAAGGAACCGATGATAAGATAATTTGGTGATTAACTAGCTCCGGTGAATACAGTGCTAAATCAACCTATCTTCTCCAGTTCACTGGCAGAATTGACTCGGCCTCATCAAGGGTCATTTGAAGAGCTTGGGCACCGGCAAAATGCAAGTTTTTCAGCTGGCTGCTCCTGCAGAATAGGATTTAGATGGCTGACAGGCTATAGATCAGGCAATGGCCAAACAACTATTTTTGTCAATTATGTTACATGAATTTGGAGACCTCCCAGTACCTTTTCAAGGATTGCAAAGCAATGAGAGAAATTTAGGAGGCAACTACGCCAAGGATCAGCTACATGACAGTAAAAGAGGACTACAACCCCAATGATTCATTGATTGATTGGTGGACAAGGTGAGTGGAACAAGGAGAAAAACAGAAAACACGAGGCATGCAATCTATCTTCATGTTAATTGACTGGGAGTTATGGGGCGAACGAAATCGCTGGGTGTTCAAGGGAGAAGAACTAAACACAAGCGAAATGGTGTGCAAGATAAATGATGAGATCAATCTCTGGAAGATATGTGGAGCGAAAGATATTGAGAATATCCCCCTAGCCAACTGTTGTAGGCGTGCGGCGCCGTGTTGACCTCCCATCTTGTAAATCCATGTACACTAATTCCGGCAACGACGGCTTCGGTTTCAAAAAATACATCACGTTTTGATATGCTCATGTTGCTCTATCCCACCTCTTTCACATGTGTGTATCTTTGGATTAAAGGAATTTCAACATAAATGTAGAGGATTTTATTCCTTGGGAAATACTTTCTATGAGGTCCTTTGAATTAAAGAAATGGAGCTTGTAAAATCCTATGGATGTTCCTATGCCCTCATTCCATAGAAGAAAAACATGAGATCCTAACTTATGTTTTTATTTTCTTTGAGAAGTCAAATGCAATTACTCTCTTTTCCTCTCGACAATCTCTCTAATTCCTTCAAAATTCCCGTGTTTCATTTCACGTGAACTATCCAAAGGTATTGCTTATAATATTCTTGTGTTTTTGAATCATGTAGGATTCTATTATGCATGACGTCAAATTCTATGTTTTTTCTAATCCTGTATTTTTAAAATCTTGTGTTTCTAAGGAGCCTTAAACTTAGTGAATTATGGCTTATCTCTCCCTAACTCACCACAAATATGTTTGTGGCGCGATTCACCGTGGATACTACAGTCCCAATGCCCAATCTTTCGATTGATTCGCTCACCGTACTATCCATCCACCTGTTGCTCGCATGTCTTGGAAAAGGTCCCATGGGCCGACGAGACCAATGAGTACCGTAAGAAAATGGCTATGCGACCTGGTCTATTGGAAATAACACCTTGACACACAGATCTTAAAGCACCCACCAGCCACCTCATAACAGCAAGTACAATTACAATGGTACGATATAGGCTGGCTATAGAAGTTTCACATTAGATTTGTGCTTAGTTAGAAAAGAAAGTAGAGGAGAGAAAAGTGGGCTAAAGCATGGCCTCTAACAAGCTTCATGAAAGAAATAGGTAGGCCAGATAATAATGGTGCTAGTATACATCTATAGCGAACTATCGCATAGGTGGCTACTAGATTGGTCGTCAATTTTTATAGGTAACAATTACTTATACTAGTGAACTTGCTATAGCGTGAGTAAAATAAGAGTGGAAGTGCTAGATATAGCCAAGGAAGCCATCTAGTATTTGGTGTCCAGTTGGAGAGAGAATGAGTGAGTGAGCTATTAAGCGGTACTTCCTCCGTTCTAAAATATAGTTGCTTTTAGCATTTAAAGGCCCTTTTGATTTATAGAAAAACATTGAAAATTTGTAAGATTTGAATCCATTAAGAAAGTTTTTTATTTGATCCTTTAAAATAAATGATTGGGACTCTAACAATCCTATAAAATTCCTATGAAATGGCTCAAGACAAGAAGATTTTGGAGGAATTTAATTAGCATAGAGTCCAACCTCATGGAAAATTTCCTTTGAGTCTTTATCTCTTCTCTAATTTTTGTATTTTTTTTTGTCTATTCAAACAGCCATTTTGTATTTTTCATGTGTTTTGTAATTCTCTATTTTACACTTACATTCTCGTTAAAATCCTAGGTTTTTCTATTTTGTATTTTATCAATCCTGCGTCTCAAAGGAGCCATAAATTTTGTCCCATAGTATAAGTACTTCTCTACTTACCTCTTATCTAAGCTAATCACAACCATCTCTCATAATTTTATCACATATTTCTTAGTCAATCATAACTATCCCATATTTAATTTAATTTCAGCTCTATCTTTCTTGTGACAGAAAAAATCTATTAGTTCTTACATTTGAGGACAAAGAAAGTAGCTAGCTGCAGCTTCAAAACCGTGAGGCCCATTACTAGCAAATAACAATACACTTGACAGGGCAATGTATATGGAAAGAGAGTTTGGATGAAATCCTACTGGTGAAATATGTTTTACGTTTATTGTGCCAATAGCTATCTAGTATTTACACTTTATCTATATGGATATCTTTAAATAATGTGGTACATACTTATAGCTAGCACTATTAAATTTGCTCTAAGCTTACCCACGTTCCCATGTGTTCTATCAGCTCATATCTCCTCCGGTTTCCAGTCAGCAATCAGCACGCTTTCTTATCCAGGATTTCAACAGCAAATGGCAGCAGCTGCCAGTAGGGGTGGCAATTTCCCCATAGAGGCCAGGTCCCGGCGGGGACCCGTCCCTACAGGAGCGAGGACGGATGTTATTTTGGACCCGCAGGTAGTCGGGGTCAGGACCCCGATTATAAGCGGGTGCGGGTTCGAGGGAGGATCTAAACCCACGGGTCATCCGCGGGACCTGAAGTAACAGTAAGTCCATTAGTCCAGACTATATAAACTCACTCAACCCTAATCCCCAACCGGCCACCCCTATCCCCAATCCCCATCGCCTCCTCCCTCTTCGTAGCGCTAGGCGATAGCGGTAGGCGGCGGGCGACAAGCGGCAGGGCAACGGGCGGTGGGCGGCGATGGCATGGGGCAGGCGGCGGGCGGCAGCTGCAGGGCAGCCAGGCGGCAGGCAGCGAGCAGCAAGGGTGGGCGACAGCGGCAGGCGATGGACGGCAGCAGCAGGGCAGCCAGGCGGCAGCGGCACCCTATCTCATTTGCGACCAGCCGGTCCGACCTCAGGTGAAGCTCCAGTTCCTCAAACCAAGCACACTCTGATGTTTTGATTTCTGAACAATGTCATATGCATATTATTGCTAATGCTTATATCTTTACTTGATATTTTATCTGTGGTGGGAAAGAAAGTGCACTAGTTCGAGGCCCCGATCAGAGGTCAAAGCTCCGGCAGGGTCAGAACCAGGTCCATATTTCGCCCCACCCATAGCATCAGGACCGGGGCCAAGAACCCACCCCCGACCCGACCCGTTGCCACCCCTAGCTGCCAGAGACCTAGCAGTAGCAGGCCAGCAGGCCCGTTCCCGTTCCCGTTCCTGATCTCCTTTTAGGCTATTACGCCGTCCAGGTGCACACAAGGACGGACGAGATGGCGATTGCCCCCCAACACGTGATTTCCAGCACATTATTAGTACCATAGTGGGCCACAGATGTCACATCCCGAGCATACACGATGGGTGAGACTAGAAAGGGCTAAGATTGAAATTTTAAGTTGAGAGGACTATATATTTACCATATTTCTGTTAAAACAACGACATCAGGGATCAATGGGCGAAGTTCCCAGTGTTTCAGACGTTTTACACAATTTCAAAGATAACTGTGCGTATTTTTAAGTGATTAAATTAATTGCCGTGCATCCGTGCATATTGTAAAATTAACATGGTTGGCCCACAAAGCAGTGGGAGACTGGGTTGATGGATCGGCCGGTCTCCCACGATGCGATTCTGTGTAAAAAAAAAAATAGAAGTCATGATATGTTGTAATAAAACTCTTAAAAAATATTAATCATGGAAAGAAAACCCAAACTTAGCTATTCACCGCCATTTTCGGTAGCTCCCACCGTCACACAAGAAATCTCGCCGTTAATTTGTTTCTATGCAAGTAGTAGTGAGGTATTTTAGTTACTTGCCTCGTACTCGGGGAGGATCTCGACGAAGGCGCGCTGCTCGCTGGAGTGCTCAGAGACGATCCGTGGGGAAGATCTGGATGAAGGACGCTGCTCGCCTGTGTGCTCACGATCTGCGGAGAGGATCTCGGTGAAGGCACGGTGCTCGCCGGAATGATCAGGGACGATCCGCGGGGAGGATCAGGGACGATCCGCGGGGAGGATCAGGGACGATCCGCGGAAGGTGGCCGGTGAGGATAGAGCAGAGGCGGCTCTCGAGGCCAAGAACGAGGCAAAGTGGCGGCGCCCTGGAGTGGGGAGATGGAGAGGGGAAGAGATGCGAGAGTGGTTAGGGTTTTGGGCCTTTTGGCATTGCGCCGCCGCGACTGCGAGCGGAGTGCGTGCACGCAGCGCGCGTGGCTTTGGCCTTTGGCCAGCCTGGTCCGGTTCTTACCAGCCGTTCGATTCAAAACGCATCCCAGCTGTCAGATGGCCGCGTGTTCCGGTGTTGTGTGGAGCGCGTAGACCACGATCATGCACCGGTCACCTCGGGCGGCCTGCACAGTAGTATTACTCCTTAGCTGTGCTGCACATGTAATCTATACCACGATGTCACTGCAATGTGGACCTCAGTTATATTGGACCCACGTGTCTGTGAAGGTTAAGCTTCCGTCATGCCAGTGTTAAGCAGATACTCCAATTCTTTTTCTCGCCGGGTCGAGTGGTAGAAGACGTGGAAGGAAACTTCATAAACTCCTATCCGGGCCCACACCCGGGCAGCGGTCGAGCTGCTCCCAAAACCCAGCAACAGTACGGTGCACCGCAGATCGAGAGCAGCGATATCAACAAGAGAAAAAGAAAATACGCTAACCCCAAGCAGCTAGAGCCTAGAGGGATGGGCTGTGGCGCTGCATGGTTGGTTGACATGCGCTCGTGGACGCCTGGATGACACACAGTAAACGCATTTCTACACTGCCCAAGTGCCCAACATGTGCTTCTTGATTCCTGGCCTGGTTACTTTGCTTCATGGCATAGTCAGGAAAACATGTGTTCATTGCTTCTTGATAAGTTTTTCGAACCGTGTTAGTACTCCAGTAGTACCCAACCGGGGACAAAGCCAAACCGAGAAACACAATGCTGTGTGTGTTTCATTCCTGACTGCCTCCTCCTCAATCCATTTCTTGGCGCCGCTGTCGCCCGTCTCCACCACTCCATGGATTGATGGTGAGTTTGAGGCAGGTAACCGGCCAGTGAAAATACTAACGGCTTCTCGTGAGGATGAAATGTACCTGAGCCAAGGGACGAATATATTAAAATTGAGAAATGTGGCGTTTTTTTACTGGGTTTACTACCTAAAATTTTATTTTTTCATTAAAATTTTGTTTCCGGTCTCTATCCAAATATAATTAAAAAATCGTTTCAAAAAAATAGACCTTATTTTGAGGTTACTACCCTGCTCTTCAACAATGTCATCGCAAGATACGGTTCCAGTTCTACACCGTCCTGCGCATGGTCGTGCCATACCAAAAATATTAAAAAAAGAAAAGTAAATTTGATAGAACTGCACGTACTTTTATCAACTACTCCCTCTATATAAAAATGTAAGGCTTGCATGTTATTTATATAGTCTTTAGTAATATACTTTAACTGCTAATTACTTTCGAATACATGATTAACAACTATAAAATTAATATCGTATAAAAGTATTTTCAAGTATAAATTAAATGATATCACATGCGTGACAAAAAAAATGTTAGTTTACTCCCTCCGTCCCAAAATATAAGCATTTTTGGAGTTGGCACGGGTATTAAGAAAGTATGAGAAAATGATCGGGAAAATGTTGTAATTGATTAAGAAGGGAAAGTATGTGAAGAAATTAAATGGAGAATGATTGTAATTGGTTGAGAAGAGTGAGTATGCGGAGAAATAGTTTTATTTTAGGACAATGCTTGAGTGGCAGAAATAACTTTATTTTAAGACGAAGGGAGTAATAATTAATTAAATGCTATGAATGTTGACTTTATGAAAAAACAAGGACGCCCTTCATTTTTATATGGAGGGAGTACCACTCATAAAACTACAAATTTAAGGCCACCTTTGATTAGGAGAAAAATATAGAAATTTTATAGGATTTTAATTCTATAGAATTTTTTCTTACATGGCCCTTTAAAACAAAGGATTGGAAACCAATGAATCATATGCAATTTTTTTTGGAATGCCTCAACCCACACAAGTTTTGATGGAATTTTAACATAAGGTTCAACCTCACAGAACGTTTCATTTGAGTCTATCTCTCTCCTCATAGAACCTCACATACACCACAACTGGACATAGAGTATTACCTCATCTCGAGGGACTAAACCAGTATAATTTGTTTCGTGTTTCTTTGCAATCCATCAAATTTAGGTCTTACGAGTAGCCCCATATCCTCATTGCCGATACAAAACATCGATAGTTGGCGCGCCAGGTAGGGGCATCGGCAAGATCATCTTCAACAAGCCTGATGGATCCAATAACCAGAGTCGACAACATCAACTTCTTCCCCGGGCAAACAGTCACCTTCGGGAGCCTCGACTTCGTCGCTGACAAATTCGACAACCTCACCCTGTCCGACTCGGATCCAATCCAATCGGCCAGGAACCAAGCCGACACTGTGCCGGTTGGCCCATGCAACGCTGCAGCAATTGTTGTCGACATGCTGCGGCAATCTTCAACATGCCCGTGTCTCGGGACAACTCTTTCTGTCGGTGTTCGACTCGGACTCGGCCTCAAGCCGGCAGAGATTAGGCTAAGAAAGGAGGAGATCGTCAATCTCCCGTTCGGACACGGCGACGCCACAGATATCTTTAATCAACATCCGATACGGCAAACCCGATCTCCTAGAGACTGACTTGGATACGGCCCAGAGCCGCTCGAGATTGGATCTAGGGAGGTCGGAGTCGTAATTACCCCCATCAACTACTTTGATTTCAACTCTAAGTCGGACAACAGTTTGGCAAGTTTCTCTCCACCACGCGAAGTCTTCATGGCGTCCAAGGGCTCAACTCCCACTCAGGAGGCACGCCGACTACGCGAGCAATAAGAGGAGGAGGCCCGCCGACTGCGAGAACAACAGGAGGAAGAAGCAAGACGCCTGCCCGTCGAGCGCAACGCTCGCAACGACAATCTGCGCAAGGCTGGGTGGACTGCTCAGTAGCAAATTCTCCAAACCTGAGTCAACGACCATGACATTTTCATAACTCCTCAACAGAACGTTGTGGCCGCTGCAACTCTACTAGATAAACTCCAGTTTGGACCTGATCACCAGACCACCCCAACTATAGCAAGGATTAAAGCATTGATCACTGCTGCAGCATGTTAGTAGCATCAACAGTCGAGCGATACTCTCATACCGACCAATCAGTCGACTTCTCCAACGGCGGTCTCATCTGCCTCAACACGACGCCGAGCGGCCAGCTCCAGTTAGCCGCACACGGAGTCACGCCACACGTCACTCGGCAACCACAATAACGACCGGCGGCGTCGACATCAAGACGACCGTTGGAATAACCAGGATGTCCGAGGCTGACTACGATGTGATCTTCGGCAAGACATCAACGCACGACGCCGCGAACGGGAGGAAGATGAGCGTCGCAGACTAAAAGACGAGAATGAGCGCTTCAGCCTCCACCATGAGCGGTTTCACCGCCGTAGTCAGAGTCAGAGTCCTCATGCAGATGAAGGAGTACCGGCATTTACCCATGAGCTGCAACAAGTTGACTGGCCATCAGACTTCAAGCGGACTGGAATTGAAAAATACGACGGGAAGACCAACCCTGAATCCTGGCTCACTGTTTACACTCTGGCGATCCGAGCTGCTGGAGAAGATCACAAGGCCATGGCTAATTACCGTCCAATTGCTCTAGCTGACTCGGCAAGGACATGGCTAACAGGACTTCCTAAGAGATCAATCGGCTTCTGGGGAGAACTCTGGGAACGCTTCATCGCCAATTTCCAAGGGACGTACGAGAGGCCACCTTCCGAGTACGACCTGTATCAATGCCATCAAATTAAGAACGAGTCTCTTCGTGATTTCATCAAGAGGTTTTCAAAGAAGAAGAATTTAATCCCAAAGATCAAGACCGAGGTCGTCATCACCGCCTTTCGAAAAGGAGTCAAGGATACCCCATTCATCGCTAAGTTCACTCGAAAGCCTCCAAGTTCTGTCAAAGCTCTATTCTACATGGTGAACAATTATACTGACTCGGCCGATGCTGTGGCTGAGGCCCTCGATGACACAAAGGCACCCCGACAGAAGGAGCGAAAGGACAACGACAATGTGGCCCCGGCTAAGGCTGGGAACCGCAAACGCAAGTCGGACAACCTCATTGCGGCAGTTGATCGCAACCGTCTTCAATTTCCTAGAACCGAAGATTATCAGAACAACAAGTGACATGCTCGGGGGCTCAAAAGCTCAAATGCAAGGATGGCATCCCCACTCTCAACTTGTGCAATACCAAGCAACTAAGTCGCTTTCTGATAAATATTTTCTCCTTTATATGATATTCTCATCTAAACGGGGCTGGAGGCAACTCACTTCCCAATGGTTTGACTCGGATACGGCTTAGTGCCAGTCGGGATCGGATCTAGGGGGATGAGATCATTAATTTCTCACTCGGCCTCGCCAATGCCGCAGCCGCTTACACCTATTAGGTGTACATACTGTGCATTTTTTATTTTTGCTCTTAATGATTGCAAAAGTACTCGAGTAGCATAAATTACAATCCGTGAAGTTTTGCTCCATGAAAGATGAACTCAAGTCACCCAAAATGCGTGTCTAAGAAAGAGCTATGAGCCGACTCCTGACGCTCGAGGGCTATGACTAGTCGGGCAGAGTGTTTAAACGTAAGGGGTCAACTACTCAGGGAAACTAATATCAATAAGTGGAGGAATACATATTTACATATATTATAAAATACATAAATGTTCTTGAGTGATTATTTTCTTCATCAGATGCTATTCATCCGATATGCTTATAATGCAGGGCCTAGTTTCGGATATGCGTAATAGGAACTCGTGGCTATGAGCCTATCTCCTACGTTCGGGGGCTGGACCAGTCTACCATGATGCACTTGGAGTGCGACGCTTCAAGAATCACTTGGAATGCTCCATGAGGGTTATTGTCCGAGTCTTCGCGCCAGTTGGGACTCGAATGTCACCTTTACTTTGGTACGCTCCATATGGGCTAATAACCGACCTCCAGCACCAGTCGGGGCTCGGGTACCACACTGCTGGGTAGGGCACGCCCCATGAGGGTTGCCAGCTAAATCCTATGCTAATGTAAGGTTCAGGTACCTTATTTGTGAAAGTGCATCTAGGCCCCTAAGTGGGTTTTGGTGAGTTGAATGACAAAACGATTAAAAGACTAACTTGTTTGCTAAGTGTTGAGCAGGGATTTAATCTTATGATTATATTGTGATATTATTGGCTCATAAGAATATGCATTGTTGATGGTCTCATGTTTGGAAAGCATTGGACAAATCATAATACATGGATTTTATTGGGTCTTTATTGTTGATGTGAAGCAAAGCTTAGCTTAAAGTCGACGAGAGTGTGTGAAGATGTCAAGCAAAGGGACAAGTAACGAGGGACCAAGCAAGGGGGAACCAAGTGATGACTTGGGACTAGTAACCCATGCTAGGGTAAAGTGAACGTGTGCTTGGAGTACACCTCGAGTCTTATCTAGCGAAGCAATGCAAAGCATCGAATCTTTGTTGGATCATTTGATGAAGTGGCTTATAGATGGATGATGGTATGTCAATCATATTTGTTGAAAGGTCCTAAGTCACTAGCTCAAGATAGATATGCTCAGTGGTTGTTCAATGTTGAAAGACCTCAAGTTGAGAATGATCAAGTATTGGCATGTTGAAGACATACAAGCTCAAGTGGATGAAATATTGTAAATGTTTAATCTTGAGTATAGGAATGCCGTACTATTAAGAGGGATGCAACATTGACTGCATGGAAACAACAAAAGTGCTAATAGGTCAACCCATGTGAGAGAGCCTTGAGAGTTAACTTGAGTGTGCTGACCAGAGCAAAACAGGTCTGGCCGGTTTTGCAAACCGGCCTGGCTGGTTTTCTCTGAGTCAGCTCTAACGGCTAGTTGGTTTGACAAACCGGCCTGGCCGGTTTTGGAAACCGGCCTGACCGGTTTTTTCCTGACAGTAACGGCTAGTTTTTGGTGAGTGGGTATTTATACCCTTTGGCCCTCTCCTTTGAGAGCTGCTGGTTGATTCTGGTTCTTTCACATTCTAAAGGGTTGCTAACACCAGCAAGGCTCTCCCCAACCTCTCTTTGTGAGATAGGCTTGATTTGGTTGAAATCTTTGAGTTGGGTTGAGAGAGAGTTTGTATGTGAGCTGTAGAGAGCAGTCCATAGTCTTGAGCACTTGAAGGTGAAGTCTCGCAGCTTGAGAAGCATTTGTTACTCTTGGAGGTGAAGCCTCCTAGACGGCTAGGCGTCGCCGGTGAGCTCCCAGGTTTGTGGTGAGCCACGGATCGTTTGTACAGGTTTGATCTTGCCTCCGAAAGGGAAAAGATCGCCTTAGTGGAATCGGGGACATAGCTTGACCTTGGGGTCACGAAAAGCTTCCTCAACAGAGACGTAGGGTTCACGGTGGTGAATCCGAACTTCGGTAAACAAACTCCTTGTGTCTCTACTGCGGTTTGTCTCACATTTGATCTCTAGCACATTTACTTTGCTTCCGCTCGATTTACTTTGGTGTGCTTGTATTATGTGCAGGGACTAAGTAAACCTGCTGTGCTACATCAGCATAGGCACATCTTCAAGTTTGGTTTGTGTTGGAACTCATTAAGGGGGTGTATTTTACTTGTGTAGGTTCTGCAGTAGAAAACCGGCCTGGCCGGTTTTGGTTTTTGAGTCAGAAACCGGCCTGACCTGTTTGGGAAACCGGCCTGGCCGGTTTTGGTACTGACTTTGCATTAAGTTTTTATAATTGCAGAATTTGCCTATTCACCCCCCCTCTAGGCGACATCTCGGTCCTTTCAATTGGTATCAGAGCAATGACTCACATCCAAGCTTAACCGCCGTGAGAAAAGATGTCGACCCCATATGAGGTAACGTTTGAGCCACTCAAGCGGGATGGCTCAAACTATAATGATTGGTCTCTTCATGTACTTAATGCTTTTAAATCTATGGGTCCCCATGTTGAGCAAATTGTAGATGTAAGCATTTGTCCTCCAAATCTTAATTCATACAATTTACCCAACCTAACCTAAGAGGAGGAAAAATGCGTGCAACTCAATGCTTGTGTTACAAGTTTTTTGGATAGTGTTGTGAACAGGGACCTACTTGATATCAGCTTCGATAAGGAAGAGATTTGCGAAGATGCACATCTCATTTGGACACTTCTTGCGAAGATGTATGCAATGCCCAAATGTGATGATCAAGTGGAAGAAGAGGAAGAGTCACTTGAGGAGTGCTCCACCTCATCAACACCTTTCTGTGAGCCTCTTGTGACATCTTCGAGAAGCAAGATGACCACAAAGCCAAGATTCGGTTCACTGCTGAAACCGTCTGGTCGGTTTCTTAAAACCAGTTTGACCGGTTTTGGCAGGGAAAATGGGCCGAACTGCAAGAAAAGCCGGAGACGACGAGCAAGAGTCATGCAAACATCAGCAGGGTTTTCATCTTCAAGTATAGGGATCCAAGTGCTTCATGGCTGAGAATAAGAAAACCATGGAAGATGAATTCAAAGGGTTGGAACTATCAAGGCTCTAACCGAGGAGCTTGAAAGGCTAAGCTCTCTAATGCTTCCTGGTTCAGTGATTAATATATGTGTTTTATCTGAAAAATATTCTTGTGCCACTAACCATCTTGTGAGTGTAGTATCCTTGGACCAAGAAATCGATCTCAAGGCCTCCAACTTGAAAAAGCTACTAGAGAGCATGTGACTTTGCAACCAAGCATGTAAAGCTTGAGTGCTGCATAATAGCTCGTCGACTCATGCTATTTTGGGCAGAGGTAGCACATGAGGATTTTGGTACTTCGGTAAAATTCTATGACTACTCTCGCAACCTCATGTGAACACTTACATGTGCTCTAACTAACACATCTTATGTGGTGCTAACTCTAGTGGCTATCAAGCAAAAATATTCTTGTGTTGGAATTCTCTTGTAGAGCCTTGTGATGACTTTCTTTGCTCAAGAAAATGAAGATTTAATGCAAGATTCGTTGAAAGGCTAAAAGGACTTGATGAAGTTAAAGGAAAGGGTCAGGGTGCAAAGTGCAACCTTCTCAGATAACCGTTGAAAACATGGTGAAGAAGCTTTGAGAAGGGTTCAACCGCCACTTAACTTAATCCTCAACGGATCAGGAAAGAAGCGACATAGATTCGAAATGAGAAAGAGAAAGAAATCGC
Organism: Oryza meyeriana var. granulata; assembly: GCA_003991445.1. Taxonomy (NCBI): domain Eukaryota; kingdom Viridiplantae; phylum Streptophyta; class Magnoliopsida; order Poales; family Poaceae; genus Oryza; species Oryza meyeriana. The sequence continues at coordinate 798 of RYFJ01002269.1, read as the reverse complement.
CTTGATTTCAATAAAGATGTTTCATTGCTCAAGATGGGGCACTACTCATTGTTATAGTGTCCTAGGTCAAGATCGATGACAAGTCAAAGCTCACAAAGAAGGGAAAAATACCATGCAAAGAAAAGGGTATGCATTCAGATGCAAAGAAAAGAGTCATTTGATTGCTACATGCAACAACACCCATTGCACAAGAAGTGGCCTGCTCAAGAGCAAAACCGGCCTGGCTAGTTTTGCAAACCGGCTTCGGAGCCTCGCAGGAGCCTTTGTAAGCGCATGACGTGAAACGTCAGAATGGCTGCACATCCCTTAGAGAGCAAGATAATGTGCTCTCAAGCCGTGCAGACAATCAGAACTTAGAAATGATGAAGTGCACAAGAGGCCATGACAGCTGGGCGTCAATGCGTTGGCAGAGGCGAGAAATGGGACGGGTATGAGGATTGCGAAGTGACAGAACGGCACGCCCGCGTTTGTGCGCTATTGACGTTTGGGTCGGACCGGTGAGGAAAAGCTTTTGCAACAAGAAAGATCAAGAACCGCCATTGTTACACGTGGCCTTCAAAAGACTATGGGTACGCAGTAGACGATTTATATGTATGTCCAATCTTGGCTCGCGGTAACATTCCGTAAGTCAAAACCTTGTCCATTAGTAACTTTGCTAGCTAGGAATGACAAAGTGTTGAGGATGTGCAGCGTGTTGTGCTTAGCTCAAGGTGTCACTGTAGCCGGCGGCGTCACCGACAGACAAGCGACGTGAGCATAAGAGCATTTGATTCCTAATGCATCTTATGGCTATATGCT
>RYFJ01002268.1:0-109554 GCA_003991445.1 Oryza meyeriana var. granulata | reverse complement strand
TCCACTTCTCTCTCCAGTCGCTGACAATAGGGCCCACCTGTCAGCCAAAAATTCCCCAAAATAATCATTTTCCAAAAATCCAATAATCTTTTTCTTTTCCAAAAAAATCTTAAAACTTCAAAAATCATATCTTTTAATCCGTACTCCGATTGACCATTTCAAGTCTCTAAATTTTTCTAAAATTGAATCTACCTCATGGCCACTATTAGTTTTAATAATAGTATTTTATTTTTGGGATTTATGTGTTTTCTCATGTTTATGTGTAGTCGGCATTACGAAGTCGTCGACGTCGGATTTTCGTGAGAATTTGAGATGAAGTCAGAGGCAAGTCACTCCTTGACATATCGTCTAAATTGAAAAATATTTTATTTGCAAAATTGCATTAGTGTCACGATAATTTGATTGCCTGGTTTGCATGACGAATGATGGACCTACCAGTAGTTGCATGAAACTGTAGGCTTTGATAACCCTATTCCTTTGTAGCTCACACCTCGTTACCCTCTTCATATCGTGCTCTTTGAGCATGGGACGAGATACTGCTTCCACAAAATTGGGTTTATAAATATTTGGAAAACCCGACACTCGGTGTCGGCAAGTTTTGCGAAACAAAATATGGTTTTCGAAAACTCGCGATGCAAAGTGATCGTCTTGTAGGGATGCTTTGTATTTGCAATAAAGACTGATTCCCTTGGGGAATTGTACTGATCATAATAGTGCGAGCCACACGGATGGTATGGGACCCCCTAGGCTGAGTATTTAGCTGAACAGAGGTTACCTCGTATGCAGTAGATGTTAGAACACGAGATAAGGTGGTTGGGGAATCTCGGGTTCCCTGAGTAGAGCAAGAAACAGAAGCTTGCCAAGTCTCGCTCAAGGTGTTTGGGTATTTGATTAAAGCGTGATGCTAAATGAGATTTGGTTTGACCCGTCTACTAGGCACAGTACCCTGGGATGTGCTCCCTGAAAGGCTTGTCACGAACCTCCCCCACTTATCAATGAGGAAGTTAGCTCGCGTCGTGTGGGTAAAGCGTATCCTCTGTGAATTTGAACTATTCGAACAACATGCCCACGGTAGGGCATATGAAGTGATTCCTCTAGTGGTTTGTGGAATTGGGAACTGTTACCAGAATCAGCCAAGACGGCTGATAGATGACCATACGTGGTCTGAAATGGCATTGTGTGGACGGGATGTCGAATGGCATCACTAGATTAGCTCCCGAGGAAAGCAGTATATGTTGAGATGAAATTATGATGGCTGAAGAGCCACATGAAATGAGATAATGTCCTGAATAGGACGAAAGTAAAGGAAAATAATAGAGAATAATGAATTGGACGCCTGAAAGGACGAAAGTGAAAATTAACTAATATACAATATGCTCTGAACGCTGTGTGGTCCGACAGGTGGTAGACTGACTAGAAACTTAATCAATTAAATTTGTTCGTCCGCTAAGTTGTTGTGCAAAGTAATTCGCGTCATCGCGAGAGCCTCCTTTCAGTACAACTTGGAGTCAAACCGCACCAGAGTTTTGGAAATGTTTTGAAATAAAAATGTCTGCGAAATAAACCTAGCCTCCCCCCCCCTCTTGGGGCTGCATATTCACATTTTCCTGTAACTTGCTGAGTACGTATATACTCAAATCTATATTACTTTCTCCCCCTTCAGGAAGTGAAGATTAAAGTGAAGATTAGGGTTTTTCCTAATCCCAAGCCGTATACTTGTGGATTGGGTTCTCGCTGCGCTGTCATTCGCTGCATTTTGTTGAAGGTTGCTACTTAGGCTTGCTGAAGTTGCCCAGACTAAACTTAATGGTATGAAAAATAAATATTTTATTTAGTGCTATGGTAACATCCGGTGACCCGGTACAGCAAAGGTTGTCTGGGACTGGTACCGGCAGTCGCGATTCCAATGGGGTTGGTTCACGCCATCTCTACAGCGCTTCCCCTCGTTTTGGTCACTTGTTATAAAGGGTGCTGCCCCCCCCAGGGCCGGGTGTTACAAAAGGGTGGAGCTACCTTTCCCTAGCTCCACAGTTCCCAATCCACCTTAGATTCCCTAGCGTCATCAGATTCGCCGTGCACCACCACTCCTAGACTACTCATTTTCTCGGCCGGATCATACCACGCCTTATTGCCGGCTGACCACCCCTAGCTTTGGTGGCATCATCGCTGCCTCATAGCACCGTTTTACAGGTTGAGGAGAAAATTTTGCTTATAGATTTGTAATTAAGAAAAAAATTTGCAAACTACTTGTTCCCTCCAAAAATATCTGCTAATTAGCGGATATTCTTATAGAGAAAATTTATTTAACGATATAAGTTGTTTTTCTCATAAATTATTGACGCTGACTGATGGCCCGTTCTGATTTCTTGAATGATCCATCGCCTCCAATCCCTGCGACCGATCAACAGTGATATATATTTGCATCTTCTACTACTAGCATTAGTGACAGAGTAATGGCAGACTGTGATATTCCTTTCATCCGGACAATCCACCCGAAATCAACGGCTGAGACATTAATCGTCCCATCTTGTTACTTGAAAGATGGGTGCATAAAAATACACTTCAAAGTGCACAAAAAAAATGTGAAAACCTGCATTATACAACACGACATGTACCATTGCCACAAAATTTTAAAAATTTCAACGTTTTATTGAGAAAAAAAGTGAAATGCATAATTCGAACAATGAAAAAACAGTGCATGCGTTCACACGGCATGCTTATAATTTTATATCTCTGTGCGTATACCGAATTTTGAGATGATCAGATTGAATAGTGATAAACACAGTACATGTTTCGTGTTGTATGGTTTAAATTTTTCACGAATTTGTTTGGTGCAATTTAATTGTATTTTGAGTTGCTAGCACGGAGCATGGCTATTATCATCGCGCCCTCCAAGAGTTTTGGTTTGGTACCATACCAAAATATTAGTAATACGATTAAAATTATTCAAAAAAGTCTGGCTATGACCTAGGGCACGCGACTGTCAAGGTGTCTTGGCGGCGGCGACCATGGTTGGGAGTTGCATCTTGATAGGTTGGAGCTCGTCTCAGATCTGTCAAAGGAGTCCTGAGTGGAGGTGTCTAGCGAGTCTGCGGCAGAGCGATCTCTCTCTCGTGCTGGACAAGGAAAGGCTATTCCCATCTGCTATAAGAGAAACCCTGGAGCACAGGAACCGACCATCTGGGAACCTTTGATCAAGCGGGAGGCAAGAAGCGGTTCAGGTGCGAAAGCTAGTCCTGCAACCTGCTTTATGGCGACCGTCGACGGTGGGGGTGATAAAAGGGGCATCCGGTGAGGACGCTATCCACCCGAAGCCGACGGAGGTTGCCTTGAGTGACAGGCAGTGGGCAGGGAAGATGGTGATGGAGGAGAAGGAGTTGATCGATCCTAAGAAACAAGATGCAACGCGTAAAGGAGATGTGGAGGGTGTGGAGGAAGAACCTCTTGAGATTGAATTGTACGAGGAGGAGGCAAATACAGCAGCGAGATGGACAATTCTAGCAAGATTCTACTCTTTGAAAAGGCCTGACGTGTCTGCACTGTTTGATTGTTGGGTTTTAATCTTGTTGTTTACGTGTTAGTCATGTGTTGTGGAGTGCATGAGTTAGTTGGGTCAGTGATCAGCCAAGACTTATATGCAAGTGACTGTATGCAGCTAGAGTGCGTTGGCTTGAAGGTGCGGCCTAGTCAAGTGAAGTAAGAAGTCATGGCGTGAAGCATGGATCAGCTAGCTAGTATGCATGTGTTAGTGGTGATATGCATGCAAGTGATCATGGCTTGCATGTAGAGATTTGAATTAGTGGACAGTTAGTCACGTGAGTGCTCGGCTGAGTCATGCAGCCAGACGTGGTTGAGCCATTGCTTGATTAGTGTGTGGGTAAGCATCTTGTTCAGTTTAAGTGAGTGAAAAAAAAAGTGCACTGGTGCTGTGTGTAACAAAAGAGCTTTCGTGTGTGTCCTTCTCATTCCTGAGCTAAACACTGTGTAAGTGTGTGTTAGTGCGTGCAATCTGTGAGCTGGGCTAACATTGTTGACATGTGTAGGGCTTGGAAACCTAGGGCTTCGCTCAGCTACAAAGCACTGCGAGAAAATTCGCTCATTATCACTCTTGGTTCACAGGGGGATTATGAATTTGTTTTGCGAGGAGGGTCATGGGTGCATAGAGGTGATGCCCTCATCGTGGCTAAGCTGGATGGGTTTGTAACGCCATCGAAGATCCCGCTGGATACAATCCCAATCTGGGTGCGAATTTACGATCTACCACTGGGCTTGATGACCAAAGCGAAAGGAGAAATTTTTAGGAGCCGGTTGGGAGAAGTTTTGGAGGTAGATGTGGATTCCACTGGAAGGAGTAAGCATGATTTCTTGAGGATACGTGTTGATTTATCAGTAAAAAAACCACTGAAGGTAAAGCTGCCGATCAAGGTGAAGGTGAATGGAAGACAGGAGGTGAAGAGCCTTGATATTCGATATGAACGTGTTCCGTATTTTTGTTTTCTTTGTGGCTTCATAGGGCACTCAGAAAAGGATTGTGGAAAGAAGATGAATGCGGAGTTTGCCCCTTTGGTATACTCAGCTGAGCTAAGATGCTCACCGCTCAAGAAATTTGAAAGAAGGGTTGGCAATATTCAGGTGGAAGAAACTAAAATGGTTCAAAGGACTTTAAATTTTTCACCAGCTGGGAGTTCAAGCTCCAATCGCGATCGCCATAGGAGTTTTGTGAAGTCAAAGTAAAATATTCCGACTAGAGTTGGTGAACATGATGGTTTTGATACGAGAGAATCTGAGGGAGATAAGGAACTGGATATAAACTTGGCCCAATTGACAAACAAGCTTCAGGTCACAAGCAAGGCAAAACAGGGAATTGTGCAGGGGCAGTGGTATTGGACATACAAAACATGCAGATCGATAAAGAGATATCTGATAAACCGAGGTCTAGTGACATGATTCAGGCTTTACGGGACCTAGGCTTTTTGGAGTCGCAAGGGCACTCTTTTGTAGGAGATGAAGTGCTGTCAGCTAGGAAGAGAAATGCAGATCACAAAAGAAATGAAGAGCATATGCAGGGTGATGAGAAGATGGCTCTGGTGGTATATGATGGTTCGACTAGTGGTAGCGCTCTGAAGAAGCCGAAGCTGCACTGACCAGAAAGGAAGGGGATGAGTTCAAAGGAAGCGACTGGCTCTGGGGCTGCCGGTCAGGAGCAATGAGTACTCTATGTTGGAACTGTCGAGGGGTGGGGCGCCCCTGGACAGTTCAAGAATTAGTTCGCCTCGTGCGAAAGCATCAGCCCGAGATGGTCTTTCTATCAGAAACGAGACAACATGAAGCATATGTTCGCAATTTAAAGGGGAGAATCGGTATGCGCAACTGCTTTATAGTGGATGGAAGAGGAAAGGGTGGTGGCCTAGCTTTATTTTGGAGCGATGATGTGCAGGTGGATTTATTGTCATATAGCATACATCATATTGATGCTCTTGTGAAGGAAGTTTCGAATGATGCATACTGGAGGTCAACTTTTGTTTATGGCGAACCTAAAAATCATGAGAGGTACCATGTGCGGTCTACTGCGTCGTATCTTGTTCAGCCCCTTGGCTTATGATTGGCGACTTCAATGAAGCAATGTGGCAGTATGAACATTTCTCTGCAATTCGCCGTTCAGAAAGGCACGTGATGGACTTCAGGGAAATTTTATCACATTGTGATCTACATGATTTGGGCTTTACAGGCCAGTCTTGGACTTATGATAATAAACAAGAAGGAAATCGTAATGTTAAAGTGAGGTTGGATCGAGCTGTAGCTTCCCCAGCCTGGACGGATCTTTTCCCTGAAGCTTGCCTAAAACACATTGCATCGTCGAGGTCCGATCACTGCCCGCTGATGTTGCATCTACGACGGCTTGCTCGGGATGACAGGAAGGGGAAGTGCATCCGTTATGAGATCATTTGGGAAAGGGAGAATTCACTACCTGAGGAAATTAAACGTGCCTGGCTTGAGGATGGTGAAACATGTGATCCGGGTGATATTGCAAAATCGTTAAATGGTGTTATGAGGACCCTGCAGATATGGAGCAAAAATAAATTTGGTGCTGTTTCAAAAGAATTAGAAGATCTCCGACGTAAGTTGGACATGCTACATTCTCAGGGTCAGAATACAAATGATAAGGAGGCCGAAGAAATTATGAAAAGAATGGATGAGGTTTTATATAGGGAAGAAATGATGTGGTTGCAACGGTCACGTATATCGTGGCTGCGTGAAGGGGATCGCAACACTAAATATTTCCATCGGAAAGCTATTTGGAGAGCAAAGAAGAACAAGATTCTGAGGTTAAAAAGAAGCGATGGAAATATTACTGAGAAAAGTGAGGAGATGGAAGGGATGGTGACTGACTTCTTTAGAAGTCTGTATACTAAAGACGATTATGTCAGTCCACAGCCATTACTTGAGCTTGTGCAGCAGAGGGTGAATCAGCATATGAATGTAGATTTATGCAAAGCGTTCTCAGATGAAGAAACCAGTGATGCCTTATTTCAAATTGGCCCTTTAAAGGCACCAGGACCGGATGGATTTCCTGCTAGATTCTTTCAACGGAATTGGGAGGTGTTGAAGAAGGATATTATTGGCGCTGTTCGGAAGTTTTTTGAGGAGTGCCACATGCCAGAGGGTGTAAATGAAACAGCCATTGTCTTAATTCCCAAAAAGAACAATCCTGAAGAGCTTAAGTATTTCCGGCTAATTAACTTGTGCAATGTTGTTTATAAAATTGTAGCTAAGTGTTTGGTGAATCGTTTGAGACCCCTGCTCCAAGATATTATATCTCTGACTCAGAGTGCTTTTATCCCGGGAAGGATGGTTACAGAAAACGCCCTAATCGCTTTTGAGTGCGTGCATTATATCCAGAGGGGAAAGTCTGATAGGCAAAACTTTTGTGCCTACAAATTGGATCTTGCCAAGGCATATGACCGTGTGTTGAAAATGGGCTTCGATACTAAATGGGTTACTTGGGTCATGGAACGTGTTAGAACTGTACAGTTGTCTGTACGGTTCAATGGGACTCGGTTGGAACCTTTCACACCGTCACGCGGCCTGCGACAAGGTGATCCATTATCCCCATATTTGTTCCTTCTTGTGGCTGACGGCTTGTCATGTATTCTTGATAAGAAAGTCCAGGCAGGCGAGTTGGAGGAGTTAAAGGTATGCCGGCGTGCTCCAGGTATCTCGCACCTGTTGTTTGCGGACGATGGTCTTTTGTTCTTTAAAGCGGAGGTGCAGCAAGCCAGGGTAATCAAGGAGGCTCTTGATATTGTATCAACGATGTACTGGACAGTTGCTGAGCACGACCAAGTGCTCAATGCTTTTCAGCAAACATTGTGATCATAGCGTCAGAGAAGAAATAAAAAACATTCTGCATGTGGTTCATGACTCGTTTGAGGAGAAGTACCTGGGGCTCCCAACACCGGAAGGCCAAATGAAAGCTGACAATTTTCAAGCATTAAAGGAGAAATTCAGGAAAAGGATGACAGATTGGGCCGAGAAGTATCTAATCCTTTGAGGGCAAGGAGGTGTTAATTAAGTCAGAAGCACAAGCTTTACCAACTTACATTATGAGTGTGTTTAAGCTTTCCGCAGGATTCTGTGAAGATTTGATGCAATTGATCAGGAATTTTTGGTGGGGGGATGACAAAGATCGGCGCACAATTCATTGGTTAGCATGGGAAAAAATACTACTGCCCAAGAGGCATGGTGGTATTGGTTTTGTTAGGAATTCCCCAACGGATCGATCGCTAGGACTCGGATGAACACTACGCACGTGATACTGTAGACAATATGGCATGCAAGAGAGAAGTTTTGTGCTGCGATGAGGCTGCAGAGTTTTCTGGTTTTTCACCTCGCTATATAAAGCAAATGCGATTACAACTGAAAGGAAACAAACTTGAGCGATTCTCACCCCGCACCGGTGTCGCGTACATCCCCACGACGCTATCCACTCAAATCATGGGCACATGCTCGCACACACTAATGCAACAAACTGAAAAGAAACTAACTTAACTATCTTTCAGGCACACGTGTTTATTCTGCTAACAGGTTTTCGTGACTTAAATCTGTTCAATCAAGCTCTGCTTGCCAGGCAAGCCTGGAGGTTAATTCAGTTTCCAGAGAGCCTATGTGCCCGATTGCTGAAAGCGAAGTACTATCCGAACGGGGAGCTGGTTGACACTGCTTTTCCTGCAGATGCATCTCCGGTTTGGCATGGTATTGAACATGGATTGGAGCTTTTGAAGAAAGGACTGATTTGGCGAATTGCATCAGGGGAGAAAATCAGGATTTGGAGACGCAACTGGATACCTCGGCCGTTTTCTTTTCGCGTAATTGGCTAATTAACTCGTTGCCGACTAAAGCGGGTGTCTGATCTCTTTGTACAGGACAGGAGAGAATGGGATGAGATGCTAATTAGGCATGTTTTTTACCCGTGCAACGCAGAGGAAATCCTAAAGATTCGAGTACCAACAGGTGGTGGAGAAGACTTCTTAGCATGGCACTATGAAAGGACCGGCATGTTCTCAGTAAGAAGTGCCTACAAACTGGCTCTAAATCTGAAACAACTAGAAGGTTCAGCTGGCGGTGGCTGCAGCTCTAGTGGAGCTGATGATAGAAAATTATGGGATAATATATGGAAAACAAATGTGCCGTGGAAGGTTAGAATCTTTGCCTGGAGGGTGGCAACTGATAGCTTAGCCACACGTATGAACAAGAGGAACGACATGTTGAGGCAACGGATGTCTGCATGCTTTGTGGTTGTGATGTGGAAACTGGTTTTCATGCGGTAGTCAGGTGTACCAAGGCTCGTGCGCTGCGGGCTGAGTTGAGGAGGATCTGGCCATTGCCCCATGAGGAAGATTTTCCATGTGCAGGTCCTGATTGGCTACTTGTTCTGCTAGAGGGACGGTCAATGGAGGAGAAGATGGGGATACTTATGCTTTTTTGGCGAGCTTGGCACCTGCGGAATGACTATGTACATGGCAAAGGTGATTCAGATTCGTATTTCAGATTCTGCTGTGTATCTGCAAAATTATCTTGACACGCTATTACAAGTCAGACAAGATCAGTAAGGGCCTGATCCAAAGGGGAAGCAAATGATAGGAATCAGCCGTGCTGCTACTAACCAAGCATGTGGTGTTGTGCTGAAACAAGGGTGGCAGGCGCCGCCAACTGGCTGGGCCAAACTGAATGTCGATGGTGCCTTTATTGCTGCAACCGGCCAAGCGAGCATCGGCGTTGTTGTTCCAAATAGTCTGGGCCCGGTTCTTCTATCTTCCTGGAGGGTGTTAGTTCAGTGCGCGGATGCGGAGGAAGCTGAGCTTCTAGCTTTCCTGGAGGGCGTGATGCTATCAACTAAGTGGATAAAGCTACCCATAATTGTTGGATCAAACACAAGAACCAAGCCTACCAAAACCAAAATCTTTTGTGAAATAAAAGAAACCCTCAAACCTGGATGGAGTGCACCGGTCAGACCTATCTCTGTTGCGCCAGTCTGACCTCCGTCTCGCTGTTGGCCGGAAGCAAACTAACACACAATCACAACGGACGCAAGGAGTTTTGGTGCAGCGATGAGCGCTACTTTTCTGGACTCTATTGATCGAATTATATACACAACAATTACAAGGCCGTAGCCACAAACTCCACTACGTCGTACGCACCACGACCTCCGACTGGTTCGCGCCATCCCACGAACGAGAGCATACACGCACGGTGACCACTACTAGCAAGAAAACAGGAAAGCCAGTGCATAAACTTGGCATGCATCAGGCTGCTACAAACGTGCTCGAACAGAATTGACCGAGCTCACTTAATCAGAAAAGAAAAACAGCCAAAAAATAGGAGCTAAACCAAGCTGACTTATCCAACAATCTCCCCCTAAGCCTGACTCGGTTTACCTTAGCTTGACGATGCCGATTTTGCCGCGAAGCTCGCAGAACCTTGCGCGCCCAAGCGACTTCGTCAGGACATCCGCGAGCTGCTCCTCAGTGCTCACATGGTCCACGCAGATCTTCCCGTTCTCCACACACTCACGGATGAAATGAAATTTGGTGTCTATGTGCTTACTTCTGTCATGGAGAACCGGATTTCTGCTGAGTGCGATTGCGGACTGATTGTCCATCTTCAGAAGCGGCGGCTGGACCTTGACGCCGGTGATGTCGCCCAGCAGCCGCACGAGCCACACAGCCTGGCACACTCCAGCCGCGCCCGCCATGTACTCGGCTTCACAGGTTGAGAGGGCCACCGTCCTCTGCTTCTGAGATTGCCAAGAGACTGGCATCTCGCCGAGGAAGAAGATGACGCCGCTGGTGCTCCTCCTCTCATCAATGTCTCCCCCTAAATCGCTGTCGCTGTAGCCTGTCAGCGTGTAGCCTGTCAGGACATTGTCGACGCTGTAGTGCTTGGGGTAGTGTATGCCGTAGTCGACCGTGCCGGCTATGTAGCGTAGGATGTTCTTGACGGCGGCGAAGTGCTCTTGCCGGGGCTTCTCCATGAATCGACTCACGTAGCCCACCGCGAATGCGATGTCCGGCCTCGTGTGCACCAAATAGCGGAGACTGCCCACCATGCTGCGGTACATCATTGCGTCGACCTCCGGCGTTGTGCTCTTGGCTGAGAGCCTCAACCGGACCTCCATCGAAGTGTGGCAGGGGTTGCAGGCCACCATGCCTGCCTTGTCTAGTAGCTTGCAGGCATACGCCGCTTGTCCCAACGTGATGGCGCTCCGTCCTTGCTTGACTTCGAGGCCGAGGTAGAATGAGAGAAGGCCGAGGTCGCTCATCCAGAACAGATGGCGCATCTGCTCCTTGAACGCGTCGACGTCCGCCGGCTTCGCACCAGTGATAACCAGGTCGTCGACGTAAACACCTGTAACGACCCGCTTTCCTTTTCCCTATTGTAACTGGTTTTCTGGATCTTAATCTTTTCCTATCCTGTCAGCTGTGCCTCCGTTTTCCCTCTCCCCGGCCAGCCGACTACCTCCTCTCTTGTGCCGAGTAGAGTTGCTACTCAGTCCTTGCATCCTGCCCTTTCCTTTGTCTTACTCGGACCTCCTTGCTGCCGAGTAAGCACTGTGAAGTGGCCGACTACCTTGTTGAGACCGGTTGTTTCCTTGTCCCCCGAGTTGCACCCGCCCGTTGGACGCCGACTACCGAAGTAGAGAAGAACCAGTCTTCATCTGCCCTCAGCACCACTTGGACCGATGGACAATAACCTGCAGCATCGCTTGGACCAGTGGTCAGTCCGAAGCCCGGTCAGTGAGATTTCTCCAACCTGTCCCAGCCTTGACCTTAATATCTCATCGCAGCTACAGTGCCTGCCCCCTCCTCTGACCAGTTGGACTCCAAAGTCACTTCCTGTCATATCCCTGTCAGTTCATCTTGACTTCCTTGCTCCACCCGTTGCCCAGCTCCACCGTGCCTCAACCTTGCACGTCGGCTATATATATGGCCAACCGTGCCCCCTTCTTCCTTTGTTTTGCAAACCGGCCAGCTCCAGCTCTGCTAAGTTTTCATCCTCTCAAGCTTTGGAGCTCTGTCGCCTGGTTCGCAAGCCTGGTTCAGCCGACTGCCACATTTTCTGCAGCCGACTACTTCTTGATCCTTTTCTTGGTGTTTTAACCCTCCTGCTTATCAGTGTTTCTTTCTGCTTGTTCAGAGCCTGAACCGGTGGACGATCCAGAAGCCGCCTTCGCCGAAGACGACCCCTCCTTGGAACAAGGCAAGCCTCTTTGATCATATTGTTTCCCATATATGCAAAACTATGTTATTGGGAAAATATTATGCATGCTTAGTTTACACCTTTTTAAACTGTTGGCCTCGGTTTGCAAGCGCAACCGATGGACCTACCCAGTAGTAGCACTTATTTGGTAGGGTGTTGATATATATTTCTCCCTTGAGAGCCCCACAAATAGCACGCTAGCATCCTATCTGAGGATACGATGCCGAGTAGAATGGCTTAGTTCTGCAACGTTGTTTGTCGTTGGGAAAAATGATGGGTTTTACTAAACAGTTTGGAAAACCCGATACCTCGTGTATCGGCGCGTTTTGTGAAATAAAGGAAAGATTGTGAAAATCTTGATGTACAGAGACAGTGCCTGTGTGGCTTGGCTATGTATTATCATTAAGGACCGTTTCCTTTGGGAATTCCATCCGAGCATCATACAGTGCGACCAGACGGGTATTATGGGATGCCCCTGGCCGAGTAAATAGTAGGTTTAGGGAAGTTCAGTGCCGACCACTGGATCCTGTGTGGACCTTTCGGCTGGCATTGGATGACTCTAGACTGGCTTTGGAAATGGCCTTGTCACGAATTTCTGGGTACAGGCCAGTACTCGGTGTAATTTTCGTGTCGGATGGGTAAAGCGCACACCCTCTGCAGAGTTTAGCAGAACTGTTCGAACAGCCGTGCCCACGGTTAAGGGCGATGCAAGGTGATTCCCATAGCGTAGATTTGTTTGCCAGTGATTTGTGAAAGTGATTGATGGAAAGGGAACTGTGACCAGAGTTTGCCGAGTGAGCAAACGGAAGGCCTGTGTGGCCAGAAACGGATCTGTGTGGTCCGGGGTGTTAAGCACCATAAACAAGTGTATGAAAAGTAAACAGGATGAAGATCATGCTCCCGGGTTGTAGCCAGGGCAGCAAAGTTTAAGCCCCCGGGTTGTAGCCAGGGCGGCAATTCAGTCTTCGGGTTGTAGCCAGAAGACGGTGATGAGCACGCTCCCGGGTTGTAGCCAGGGCAGCAGTGTTCGAGCCCCCGGGTTGTAGCCAGGGCGGCGACTTAGCTAGCTGGTTGTAGCCAGCCTAGCGGGCATTTAGTGCCATGATCATGCTCCCGGGTTGTAGCCAGGGCAGCGATGATGAGCCCCGGGTTGTAGCCAGGGCGGCCGACTAGCTAACTGGTTGTAGCCAGTGTAGCGGGCATCAAGTGCCACAGCTGAGATTTGGTTGTAGCCGAGTCTCAGGGTCAACGAGTGGTTGTAGCTACTCGGGAGATAAAGGACCACAAATGCAAAGTAAAAGATGATCAGAACATGAATGATTATGCTTGATTTCTTTAAGTGGTGAGTTGTTGAAAAGCAACTTGCGGATTGGATAGAGGCGTGAGCCTCTGTCCGACAACAAAAATTTAAGCTCACTAGTGTTTGCAAAGAAAAGAGTTTAATAAGGCAGTCTTTCGCAAATGAAACCCTTAGCCTTTTTGTCTGACCGACATGGCATCATTTCCGGCTTGCTGAGTACGAAAGTACTCACCTTGTTCATATATATGTATAGTAGGTTTTGGAGTGGAAGACGAAGATCCGACTGCTGCCGAGTTCCTCCAAGACCAGGCCGACTACGAAGACTTCTGAAGGTTTCGAGCCTAGTTCCCAACCGAGCCTATGGAGTAGTTTTTGTCCAGCTTCCGCCATGTTCTGCTGTTTCGCTAGTTTACCAGTTGATTACTTTGCCCATCCCGGGTCTGTCCTGGATGGATCTCCTTGTACGTATATGTAAGTACTCTGTTTATGTATTATTGTAACTCTGTGTTGTATCATTGTTGTGCGTACCCGACTACTGATCCTGGGATCGGGTGCCTTATGCACACGGTGGCCTTCCACCTAGTCGGGAGGCGCCACAACACCCACCACCACGCGCGACATCGCTATGTTCCTGGTGTACATCCCGTGCTCGCTGGCGCACCTGGTGAACCCGAGTTCGCGCAGGCTGTTGTCCAGCTTCGTGTTCCACTCCCGCGGCACCTAGTGAAGCCCGTACAAGGCCTTCTTCAACCTCAGGACCTTCCCTTCGTGCCCAGCTGCGATGAAGCCCGGCGGTTGCCGGACGTACACCTCCTCCTTGAGCTCACCGTTCAGAAACGCTGACTTGACATCCTTATGATGAACAAGCCAGCCCCTCTGAGCTGCGACGGCGAGCAGCATGCGAACAGAGTCCATCCGAGCGACCGGGGCAAACATCTCGTCGTAATCAATCCCCTGCCGCTGGATGTATCCCTTGGCGACGATGCGGGCCTTGTGCTTGACGACGGCGCCCTGCTTGTCCCGCTTGAGCTTGAAGACCCACTTCAGGCCAATGGGTCGATGGCTGGGAGGGAGGTCGACTAGGACCCACGTCTTGTTCTCTTCGATGGACGCCATCTCCTCCCCCATCGCCTTGCGCCAGCGAACGTCGCCACGGGCTTCCTCAAACGTGGCCGGTTCGTCGTCTCCTGTGGCGAGAAGGAGCTCCTCATCTGCCATGAACTCCCGCTCCGCCAGACCGGGAATCTCCACCGGCCCAAGCACGTTGTCCAGTGCCCTGAACCGGAGGGGTGCTTCTTCGTCATGGTCGTCGTCGAGGTCCGGATCAGCTACGGGCGGCGACACGAACTCCACCGGTGACGGCGATGCAGATGTACCGGCTGTCGCTGCAGTTGCCGCCATGACTGGTGTATGCACGGGCATCCCTGGTGAGCCAGGACCAGACCCCGTGTCGCTCGTGCCCGCCGCGGATGACATGCCTGCCGCACCGGAGGCCGCGCCTACGCCCGTGCCCGGGACATCGCTCGCGCCCAGCGTCCGCGCCCGGGACCCGGGGACCGCGTCCGTGCCCGGGACCTTGCCCGGGGACCGCGTTCGTGCCCGGGCCCTCGCGCCCGGGAACTTGCCCGCGCCCTCGCGCCCGCGCCCGGGACTGCGCCCGCGCCCGGGACTAGGCCCGCGCCTGAGCCCGGGACCTTGCCCGTGCCCACGCCCGGGCTCTCCTTGCGACGAAGCGTCGCCATCATGAACTCAACGTGAAACGACTCCAACTCCATCGCACTGGATCCGGCTCCGCTGCTCCAGTCCCACGCCTTTGATTCGTCGAACACTGCGTCGCGCGAGATGTACACGCGCTCGGTATTCGGGTTGTAAAACCTGTACGACTTGGACCCTGGCTTGTACTCGATGAACACCATTGGCGTGCTACGGTCATCCAGCTTCTGCTGGTGCCCTCCGGCCACCTTCACATGCGCCACGCATCCAAACGTACGGAAGAAATGAACTGGAGGCTTAGTCCCATACCATACTTCGAACGGTGTCTTACCCTCAACGCTCCTTGTCGGTGACCGGTTGAGGATGAATACGGCCGTCGTGACCGCCTCCCCCCAAAACCAGCCGGGCATCCCTTTTGCCTTTAGCATGCTCCTGGCCATGCCCAGCACCGTCTGGTTGCACCTCTCCACCATGCCGTTTTGCTAGGGAGTGTACGGCGCGGTGAGGTGGCGCTGGATGACCTACTCGGTGCAGTAGTCGCCAAATGCGCGCGCCGTGAACTCGCCGCCGCGATCAGTGCGGAGCGTGCCCAAGCTCCGCCCAGCCTCTGCCTCTGCACGCGCCTGGAGCTGGATGATGGCCGCTGTAGCTTGGTCCTTTGACGCCAGTAGAACAAGCCACATGTAACGGCTCTTGTCGTCGACGGCGAGGAGGAAGAGCCGTTTTCCGCCTGGCGTCTTCGAAGTGATCGGCCCACACAGGTCCGCGTGCACCAGCTCAAGAAGGTGTCCAGCGCGATACCTGCTGGTCGCCGGGAATGGGCTTCGGTGCTACTTTCCGGCCAAGCAGCTATCACAGACCTGATCGACATGATCGATCGGCGGCAGTCCACGCACCAGTCCACCCTTTGACAGCGCCCTGAGCCCCTCGAACCCAAGGTGTCCAAACCTGGCATGCCATTGCCAGGCCACCTCGGAGCTCCGGGCGGCAAGGCAGACCGGCTGGTCGACGTCGAGGTTGAGCACATAGAGACGACTTGCCGAGCGCTTCACCTTCACCAGCAACTGCCGCCTCTGGTCCCAGATCCTGAGAACGCCTTTCTCAATCAGGACCTTGTAGCTGTCTTCGTCGAGCTGTCCCAGGCTGACGATGTTCGCCGTCAGCCGAGGAATGTAGTAGACGCCGGCCAGCACCTGATGCTCGCCGCGCCCTTCGATGTCCACAACTGAACCGTCTCCCAGTCAGACGGTGCCGTGAACGCCGGTGTCGAGGTCAGAGAAGGCCGATCGCGTCCCCATCATATGGTTTGTTGCCCCGCTATCGAGGATCCAGTGCGTGGCGTCGCCGTTGCCTTTCTCCCCGATCTGCACAAACAATTTGTCCTCTCGGAGGTGAATTGGAGCAGATGCCTCTGGCGAGGAATTTTTCGTGTCGATGGAGTAGTCGGCGTCGCCGGCGTCGAATACCCAGCGCACGGCGCCATCATCACCTTCTTCGCCGAGGTGGACGACCAGACAGTCATCACGGCGCCCTGGAACGCCAATCGTGGGCGCAGACACGACTGCGAGGAGCAGTGTGCCCTCGGTGTCTTCCTCCACCTGCGCCACGTGAGCTTGTTCGTCGCGTTTCTTCTTGCGACACTCGCGTGCCCAGTGTCCCTTCTTGCCACAGTATCGGCATTCATCGTTGCCGACGGTTTTCTTTCCCTGATCGCTGCCTCTACCGGCCTTTACCGGTCTAGAGCCGCTGCTGCTCCCACTGTCACGTCCGTGGGTGCCGCTGCGTCCACGTTTCTGCTCCGAGCCCGAGGATATGTATCCCCCCGTCGGCCCCTCCCCAGAGAGCTTCAGTCGCGATGCAACGCGAGCGACCAGCTCATCCTTGGAGAAGTTCAGCTTGCCAATGGCGCCGCCGCCTCTGCCGCCAGGGTTGCGATGCTCATCCGCCGCCTTGAGCCGCCTGATCAGTTCCTCGATCGAGACCTGGCTCAAATCAAGCAGGGTTTCAATGGCTAAACCGATCTGCTCGTACCTTTCAGGGAGTGCCTGAATAAATTTTCTGACGATGTCCTCCTCGGTTTGCCGATCACCGAGGGTCGCCAGTTGATGGGCGATGGCGTTGATGCGGACGGCAAAGTCGTCGATGCTCTCGCCGTCTCGGAAGCGAAGCGCGTCGAAATCCCGTCGAAGCATGTTCGCCTTCGCACGACGCACTCGGTCGACACCGATGTGCATAGTGCGGATGCAGTCCCATGTAGCCTTAGCCGTGGGCTTGGTTGCGATAGTTCCCATCATCTCCATGGGCACAACCTTGGAGATCACTTCCAGCGCCATTCGATCCTCGGTGAAGTCGACGTCGTTGCCGCCAAGGCTCACGGCCTGCCAAAGGCCGCGCGCCTGGAGCATCACTTGCATCAGCGCCGCCCAGTCGTGGTAGTTCGTCCGCGTGAGAGTTGGGTACTGACCACTCCCACTGACCTCCTTGGTGACCCGGTGAATCACCAGGTTTCTACCCGAGTCACCATTGCCGCTGCCGCTCCCCGGCTGCGGCGTCGCGTCCCTGTGATGGCGACGAAGTGGCGACGCAGAGCGACCGTGCGGCATGAGTGCCCACTCGACCGCGCGATTGCGAACCCACCGACGATACCGGGCTCTGATACCAATTGTTGGCCAGAAGCAAACTAACACACAATCACAACGGACGCAAGGAGTTTTGGTGCAGCGATGAGCGCTACTTTTCTGGACTCTATTGATCGAATTATATACACAACAATTACATAGGCCGTAGCCACAAACTCCACTACGCCGTACGCACCACGACCTCCGACTGGTTCGTGCCATCCCACGAACGAGAGCATGCACGCACGGTGACCACTACCAGCAAGAAAACAGGAAAGCCACTGCATGAACTTGGCATGCATCAGGCTGCTACAAACGTGCTCGAACAAAATTGACCGAGCTCACTTAATCAGAAAAGAAAAACAGCCAAAAAATAGGAGCTAAACCGAGCTGACTAATCCAACACTCGCCACTGTGCTCTTATCGGATGAACCGTCGGAATTCAGAAGGATATATACCAAAGATGTTCTTCAAAATAGATCAACTTTATTGCATCAAAATGTGTTTACAAAGTACACACAAAGCACTTCTGTCTCTCAAAACTAAACTCTAGCTTTTCTCTCTTCCAAAAGTTATACTCTAGGGTCTCAATCCCTCATCTATTTATACCTAAGACCTTTTATACAAAGTAGTAGGACTTCTAGTCCTACTATCATAGAATCTGATTGTAGCTCGGTGGTGGCTAAGTTGAAGAAAACACCAGATAAAGCTAGGTGGTGTTTCCTCATTGAATTAAGGCAATGATGCTGCTGTTGCCTGAGTCTTCTATATCCAAGGTAAAGAGAGAGTGCAATGGAGTTGCTCATGATCTTGCTTGTTTTGCTAGACTTTCTACCAGCTGTGCTGTGTGGAGAGGGAATGCCCCATCCTATGTACATCGGCAACTCCAGCGTGATTGTATGAATACTGTTTCTATTTAATAAAGCTCTCTCTTTTCTCACAAAAAAATATTGGTAACACCAAATCCTAGGTAAATTTCTGCGTTGTCAATACTCAATATGCTGGAAACATATGTATATTCTTAGCATATTTTGACAATAAACCAAATATTACCAAAGTACTTCTAAATTTGAGTAAATTTCACAAAACCCCATCTTTAGAGGCAAATGTAACACTACACCACATATTTTCTATTTCTTATCACATAACCACATGCCTATCATCCAAACAACAAGAAACCACATGTTTATAGTGTAACGACCCGTTTTTCTTTTCCCGCTAGTCTTCGCTTTCCCGAGTTCCCTTCCTATCCTGTCAGCTGTGCCTTAGTTTTTCTCCCTGGCCAGCCGACTACCTTCTCCCTTGAGCCGAGTAGATTGCTACTCAGTCCTTGTATCCTGCCCTTTTCTTTATCTTACTCGGACCTCCTTGCTGCCGAGTAAGCACTGAGAAGTGGCCAACTACCTTGTTGTGACCTGTTGTTTCTTATTCCCCCGAGTTGCACCCGCCCGTTGGACGCCGACTACCGAAGTAGAGAAGAATCAGTCTTCACCTGCCCGCAGCACCGCTTGGACCGATGGACAATAACCTGCTGCATCGCTTGGACCGTGGTCAGTCCAAAACCCTGTCAGTGAGATTTCTCCAACCTGTCCTAGCCTTGACCTTAATGTCTCATCGCAGCTACAGTATCTGCTAACTCCCTGACCACGCCAGACTCCCAAGTCAAGCCCTGCGTGAACATCAAATCCTTTGTCAGTTCACCTTGACTTTTTCTCCCTACCCGTTGCCCAGCTCCACCATGCCTCACCCTTGCACGCTGGCTATATATTGAGCCATCCATGCTCCTTCTTCCTTTGTTTTGCAAACCGGCCAGCTCCAGCTCTGCTAAGTTTTCATCCTCTCAAGCTTTGGAGCTCTGTCGCCTGGTTCGCAAGCCTAGTTCAGCCGACTGCCACTTTCTCTGCAGCCCACTACTTCTTGATCCTTTTCTTGGTGTTTTAACCCTCCTGCTTATCAGTGTTTCCTTTCTGCTTGTTCAGAGCCTGAACCGGTGGACGATCCCGAAGCCGTCTTCGTCGAGGAAGATCCTTCCTTGGAACAAGGCAAGCCTCTTTGATCATATTGTTTCCCATATATGCAAAACTATGTTGTCTGGAAAATATTATGCATGTTTAGTTTACACCTTTAAACTGTTGGCCTCGGTTTACAAGCGAAACCGATGGACCTACCCAGTAGCCACACATATTTGGTAGGATGTTGATATATTTCTCCCTTGAGAGCCCCACAAATGGCACGCTAGCATCCTATCTGAGGATACGATGCCGAGTAGAATGGCTTAGCTCTGCAACGTTGTTTGTCGTTTGGGAAAAACATTAGGTTTTACTAAACTGATTGGAAAACCCGATACCTTGTGTATCGGCGTGTTTTGCGAAATAAAGACAGCTTGTGAAAATCTTGGTGTACAGAGACAGCGCCTGTGTGGCATGGCTATGTATTACTGATAAGGACCGTTTCCTTTGGGGATTCCATCCGAGCATCTTACAGTGCAACCATACGGGTATTATGGGATGCCCCTGGCCGAGTAAATAGTAGGTTTAGGGAAGTTCAGTGCCGACCACTGAATCCTGTGTGGATCTTTCGGCTGGCATTGGATAACCCTAGACTGGCTTTGGAAATGGCCTTGTCACGAATTTCTGGGTACAGGCCAGTACTCGGTGTAATTTTCGTGTCGGATGGGTAAAGCGTACACCCTCTGCAGAGATTAGCAGAACTGTTCGAACAGCCGTGCCCACGGTTAAGGGCGATGTAAGGTGATTCCCATAGCGTAGATTTGTTTGCCTGTGGTTTGTGAAAATGTTTGATGGAAAGGGAACCGTGACCAGAGTTTGCCGAGTAAGCAAACGGAAGGCCTGTGTGGCCAGAAACGGATCTGTGTGATCCAGGGTGTTAAGCACCGTAATCAAGTGTGTGAAAAGTAAACAGGATGAAGATCATGCTCCCGGGTTGTAGCCAGGGTAGCAAAACTCATGCCCCCGGGTTGTAGCCAGGGCGGCAGTTGTGCAGTTGTCTTCGGGTTGTAGCCAGAAGACGGAATTGATCATGCTCCCGGGTTGTAGCCAGGGCAGCAAGTTGATCAAGTTGTGCTCCCGGGTTGTAGCCAGGGAAGCCAGATGAGCAAGCTTGAGCTCCCGGGTTGTAGCCAGGGAAGCAAGATAGCGAGTTGCGCCCCTGGGTTGTAGCCAGGGCGGCGGCTGAGATTTGGTTGTAGCCAAGTCTCAGGGTCAACGAGTGGTTGTAGCTACTCGGGACATACACTCGTTGTAGCTACTCGGGACATACAGGACCACCAAATGCGAAGTAAAAGATGATATACATATATATATATGCTTGATTCATTAAGTGGCGAGTTGTTGAAAAGCAACTTGCGGAATGGATCGAGGCATGAGCCTCTTTCCGACAACTAAAAATTGAGTTCACTAGTGTTTGCAAAGAAAAGAGTTTCTAAAGGCAGTTTTTCGCAAATAAAACCTTTAGCCTTTCTATCTGGCCGACATGGCATCTTTTCCCGGCTTGCTGAGTACGAAAGTACTCACCTTGTTCATATATGTATAGTAGGTTTTGGAGAGGAAGACGAAGATCCGACTGCTGCGAGTTCCTCCAAGACTAGGCCGACTACGAAGACTTCTGAAGGTTTCGAACCTAGTTCCCAACCGAGCCTGTGGTGTAGTTTTTGTCCAGCTTTCGCCCTGTTTTTGCTGTTTTCGCTAGTTTACCTGTTGATTAATTTTTGCCCATCCCGGGTCTGTCCTGGATGGATCTCCTTGTATATATATGTGTGTACTCTGTTATGTATTTATTGTAACTCTGAGTTGTATCATTGTTGTGCATACCCGACTACTGATCCTGGGATCGGGTGCCGTATGCACATGGTGGCCTTCCACCTAGTCGGGGAGGCGTCACATATAGCTTTGGGATGGCATCTAAGGAACAGCTTTGGGATGGACATGTGGGCTATCGATGTTACCATAGACCCACACGTCAGGACAGATTGGACATGAAAGTGCATCTAGACCCCCTATGTGGGTTAATTTTAGATGATTAATGACAAATGATTAAGTGATGAATGTGCTAATTGAGTGTATTATGACACCCTAAAATTCCCTAAATAAATAAATCATGAGAAAAAGCATTTTTAGAAATTATTTAAAAGCCCAAGGAGTGAAATCATAAAAATCAGTGAAAATTTTCAATAGAAAGTGGGCCCATATAAAATTTTATAAAATACTTTGCTTAATCCTTTAGCTCCTTAGAAATCCTTGTCCTAACTGTTGGGCCGATTTTGACCCGTTCCTGTTACCTCTCCCGCTGGCCTGCCTATGCTCTCTCTCTTCCCCACGCTCACGCCACGGCCCAGCTATCCAGTCGGCCCGTTGGCCTTTTCCTCACGGTCGCTCACTGACAGGTGGGGCCTACCTGTCATCTTCGTCCCCGAGCTTAGGTTGGAGTCCTACTCCTCTCCGACTTGGCCACCGTTGCAATCTCGTGAAATCTGGTCGATTCGGCCGCGTTTCTCGCCAATCAGTTGAGGGGAAATATTCCCCTTGATCTCCTCCACTGAACCCCTCAAGAATCAGGCCGAATCCCCTCATGTCCGATGTGGACTCGAGCTTGGATAGGCGCCACCACCTATTTAGGGTTGCGCCACCGCAATCCCGCCGTATCCAGGACGGATTCCCCCTTCCCGGGCTATATATAGCTAGCCCGAGACCACCGTCACTGAACCCTAACCCTAGCCACCCTCGCTGCATCGTTTTTCGCCATCGTTCACGAGATCAGAGCCACACCACAGCGCCGCCGTAGTCCAGTCGCTGCTCCCCGCCGTTCCAGCCATCGCCAGTGCTCGCCATTGTCACCTTCGAGACCGCAAGAGCAAGGAGACCTTCGGCCACCCCTGCACCGCCGCCGAGGATTGCCAAAGCACCACTGTCGCCGACAACTCGAAGCTTGCCTCCACTTGGAGCTCATCACCGGCCGATTCCCGTCGCCGTTCTTGCTTCGGTGAGCATCAGCGCGAACCCCTCTACCCTCTGGTGCCCTCACCGTACCTCGCCGCGCCGCCGTTCACCGTTGACCATCGGTTCCTATGCCACTGTCGCTGGTCTGCCCACGTGGCGGCCACGTCAGTGCTACCTTGGCCGCTCTGTTCGACGCGGTCGCTGAGTCAGCCTCCCACAAGATCAATCCGATCGGGTTCAATCTCAGCCATCGAATCACCTTGATCTAATCCTAGTTGCTCGATCTAACCCCTAGTTTAATCCTAACCATCCAGCCCTTTGGTGCGCCCAGTCCATGGTGCGCCCACCCCCTTTCTCTCTCTGACCAGTGGGTTCCGCATGTCAACCACCGGCTCACCCTCTCTCTCCCCCTAGGGTTGACGTCATAAATCGTTTAATAATTTCTTTAACACATGAAATATGCTATTAACTTCGAAAATTCATAACTAATTCATCCTAACTCCATTTGAGGTGATTCAACATGCATAATTCTTTAAAAATCAAGATCTACCCATTAAAAATATAATATTATACTGTTGATGTGTGCTTATGTACTGTTTCTTTTATTTTTGTTTATTGTCTTTAGCTACCGATGTTCCGGAAGAGTCAGGATTCTACGAGGAGAGTTCCAAAGCTGTCATAGAGCAGCAAGGCAAGTCACACAGATCTTGAACACCTTTGAGCATGTTGTACCTATGGTTTAAAGTTATATTTTCCTTCAAATATACATTTATTTTACAATGTCATTGGGAGGGAAAACCTTGACCTTTGATTATGGCCTTATTGCTTTGATTTCATGTTATTTGTACCTATGCGAACAATGTGACTAGCTAGCTTTAATTATTAGTTAGCTAGAGTAATTCTAGGACCCTGCTTAGCCATGCCTAGAAATTGTAGCGGAACTTATGGGCTATTCACTTTATTACTACCAATGATATCTGATTCACATGAAATGATGATTTAGTTCACGACTGAGGTCGTGTGTGTTCACTTAATGGTCAACTAAAAATTGATTAAATGTTGGGTTGTGAGCACTTGGATTGAGGTTGATGCTAGCGGTGCTCATGACGCTCAGGGACCAATTTGCGGACTACTTGTTACGAAGCAATACTCGTACTAACCACAAACTAGAATGGGCAATGGCAGGAACTGAAGTGTGATTCGTTCAATCGGAGGCCCCATGGTGTGTTGTGGTAGTCGTCAATAAGTCCATGTTCTAGGCGTTGGGTCGTTTCCCTATTGGGAGGCTGATTAGCTCCTGCCAGAGACTGATGGTTCGGTGGGTGGCTCTCTTGTTGTGTGGGTTTTATGGATGGGCCTATCACAACTCCTTTCCAAGGTACCGTGGTGGTATTGACGTGCACGGTAATGTATTGTGGGGTTATGTCCTGTGGGTAATAGCCGTACCCACGGTTAATGGGTGGCCTAGCGATGTTTTTCCTAATTAGTCCCACACTACTCATTAATAATAATAAATGATAGAATATTAATAGCTCCAAGTTGGAAGTGGTTGGGCTGGTACTGCTTGGGAGAGTGGTACAGTGTTAGCTAATATTGCTTAATGGTCATTTGTTTTATTACTCTCTTAAATGTTTTATTAAATGTTGTTTATGCAAATGAGCTCTATTATGACATCCTTTGTATACCTATGCACTGCATTCTTGTTGTGTGGCTTACGGAGTATTTCATGTATTCACCTTGTAATCAACAATCATTATTAGAGGAGTACTTCAGCGATGAGGGATTCTTGGAGGATTGAGTGGGAGCCTGGTTAAGCGCCTGTGGACTTGGAGTCATCACGTTATCCGTAGTTTATTATCGCTGCATAGATTTTATATTTTGAGAGGTGCCATTCGTCTCTGTAATAAGTATGTCACGCCTAGAAATTGACCAGAATTTCTAAAGTTAATTTATGCAATAAATTCTCATCTAGGAATCAGCCGAGATACACAAATCAACAATTTGATAAGCATAACCAAAAACAATATAATGATAAATACATACAAAAGAGGCACTTAGTCCTCACACAAAAGAAAACAGCAGCGGAACGGCAACTAGCGTAGCTAATGCAAGACTGAGTATCACCCACCGTACTCAACAAGCCACACTAGAAAATGTCTTCCGCAGATCTTCCAAACTCTTCTTCGTGCTTCACGATCCTCCGAAACGTCGAAAACTGCACGACTATACGTAAAACGAGGAAAAACCCTAAGAAACTCCAAATAAACAATACATATATAAATTGGTAGATCATGATTTTAGATGAATTTAGGAAGAAGAACATGTTGAATTAGAGTTTGGACGAAAAAGATATGACTCTCGGAAGTTTGAATTCAAAGAAAATCCGAAAAGAAAAGGAAAAGAATATTCCCTCGGGAAATTAATTATTGGAAGAATTATTTTTGAACAGGAAATAGAGGTTAGAACCACTGGTCAGTGGCCTGGCTCACATAGACTAGATCTATGGACCAGAGGAGAGATGACTGAGGTGGACTGATGACTAGGATTCCACGTAAACCAGAGGGATGAGGTGGCTCAGAGGTGGCAACATACGTTGCTAGGGCTGACGTGACGGAGGGGTTAGGTTAAAGAGGATCCAACGAATGAAACTAGTCTTGGGTAATCCAACGGTCTAGATTGCTCCTGGTATTTGACGTGAATCCAAAGGACCGGATAGATTGGAATAAATCAAACGGCTAGGATTGATCAAGCTACTGTGCTCGGGCCTAGATGATCATATACAGAGAGACTGCTCCCGGGTCCCACATGTCTGTCACACAGGAGGGAGAAACATCGGGCCCCGCTTGTCTGTCTCCGAGGATAGGGATGCCAGTGGGGTCCACCGGTCGGTTGCATGGGAGGGGTCCTCGGTGGGGCCCGCTTGCCAGAGAAACGCGGCCGGGGAGCGAGCTCCCATGCGACGGCCGAGCTTGAGCTCGCGCGGCCAGGGCAACATAGAGCAGCAAGGCAAGTCACACAGATCTTGAACACCTTTGAACACCTGATTTGCCGCGGCGCCCGCGGAGTTCGGTGGCGGCACAAGATGGCGACGCGGGGGTGGGCCGGATTGGGGCGGCGGTGGTGGTGGCGAGCTGAGGCGTGGAAGGCCGGGCTAGAGTGCAGGCTGAGGCGAGGCGGCGCGCAGGAGGCCAGGCCGAGGAGGAGGGGGGCCCGGCCCGAGGCAGCTCGGCGCCCACCAGAAGGGAGAGAGAGAGGAGAAAAGGAGGAAGAAGGAGGAGACCCGGGTGGAAGAAGATGAACAGGAGAGAGGGAGAAAAGGAAAAAGGAAAAAAAAGAAAAGATGGGAGGAAAAAAGAAAGGAAAAGAGAGGGGGTTTTCTGGAAAAACCCAAAATTCGCAAAATTGGAAGTTAGTAATTCGAGGAATAGTTCTGAATTGAAAATTGTACAAATATTCAGAATTTTTGGGATATTCCGAATGTCGGGATATATATATATATATATATGGAATCTCGGGAATATCAAATATTTGTGGGAGTAAAAAAACAGAGAATATTTTGGAATCAGAAAACTTGGAAATATTTTTATGGAATCCAGAAATTGGAAGAGCTCGAGTTATTTGGGGATTAGAAACTCGGGGATATTTTACGGAATCTGGAACTTTGAAAGTGGAGGATACTTTACGGTGATCGAGAAATTAGAATATTCGAGGAATAAATAGATATCCAAAATATATATGAATATTTCAGGGAATCCGAGAGGGGAAATATTTTGTGGGATTTGGAGAATGGAGAATATTTCACCGAGGAATATTTGCGGTCTAGAATATTGGAATATTCTTCGGTTTAGAAATTGGAGGATATTTTTCCCGGGAACTGGAAAAATGGAATATTCTGAATATTATAAATATTCCGAGATTAAGGAATTGACAAGAATGTTTTATTGGGACTGGAATTGGGGAAAATCTCAAATGATTGGAGATTTGGATTTGTTTCGACGGAGCAGAGTTTCAGGGAAATATCTGAGATTTATTTCAAATGGAAGAATAGATATTTTGGATACAGAGAATCTCCGATTGGGAGTTCAAAAGGGTTTTAGGGTTTTGAAATTGAATAAATCCGAGAACTCTAGATTTAGGTTTTCGAGGTGACTTTAGGGTTCCGGGAACGACACCAAACCCTAAAGAAAAGGGATCCAAAGTTCGAGCTGAACAGAGGGATATCGAAGGACTGAAGCAAGAACAACCCGAACAGGGGAAAAGAAAGGGATTTCATTTTATATTTAATTAATTACTGAAATAATCTTTGTAATATTAAAATTAATTCTGGAGCTCCAAAAATCCGAGAAAATTTCAGAGAGTATAATTACACACAAATAATTTATTAAAAATGATTTTGACAATGATTTATTAAAGAAAATTTTTAGTTCCCATTTTTACTTTACTTAACTGATTTGCTTTACAATTTAATATAAATTCAAGAAAATTAATTATTAATTAATTTATTTAATTCCCAAAAATTTGGGCTGTGACAAAGTACAATCGATTTGTGTAAAACATTTACTTGATATCAACTGTGTTATTTATGTGCCTCGGTTGATTCCTAGACGAGGATTTTCGCACAATAAATCACCCGAATTTTGGATGGAAATTATGGGTGTGACATGTATGAGCCAGGGATTAGTCCCGTGGGGAAATTGATGATAAAAACATGGAAGATCAAGGTGGAATTGCTCAAGAAGAAGAAGATCTTGAGGTGGAAAAGACTAGTGTGAAGTTTGGAAGGAAGAAGGTCAAGACGCCCTGAGATTGCAATGGACCGAACAGTCCAGTACTATTGTAACCGGACAGTCCTATCGTGATCGGACGGTCCACCTAGTGCAAATTGGCATGTAGGACAATGTGTTTGTCCAAGTCAATTTGTATATGTCAGATATTCTAGGTAGAGTCGAATAATCTGGGTGAAGTTGATCATCGACTTCATCGCCGACAAATTCGACAATCCCACCTTGTCTAACTCGGTTTCAACCCGGTAGACTAGGTACCAAGCTAACCTAGCGCCAGTTGGCTTACTCAACACCGCAACAGTTTTTAACATCCTACTTCGGCGATATCCAAGATCTACGAGCCCTGGGACAACTCTCATTCCTAGTGTTCGACTCGGACACGGCCCTGAGCCGGCTGAGTTCGGATCTAGAGGAGACGAGGTCGTCAATCTCCCACTCGGATTCGACATCGCCGCAGCCATCTTCAATTCAAATCTAATACGGTAGACCCAATCCTCTTTAATTCGACACGGATACAGCCCAGAGTCGCTCAAGATCAGGTCCAGGGAGGTTGGGGTCATCATTATACTGCTACACTACTCCAAGTCCGACTCCTAGTCAGACAGCAGCTCGGGAAGCTTCTTTCTACCACGGAGGTCTTCATGACGTCAAAAGGATCAACTCCAACATAAGATGCACGCCGACTATGTGAACAGCAAGAGGAGGAGCCTCACTGACTGTGTAAGCAAAAGGAGGAAGAAAACCTATGTCTACAGGCCGAACGGGACACTCGCCGCGATCTGTGCAAGACCGGCCGAGTAGCACAGCAGGAGATCCTCCAGACCAGGGTGGGCGACTATGACATCTTTGTTACACCCAACAGAACGTTGTCGCCGCTGCTACACTCCTAGACACCCTGCAGCTGGGGCCTGATCACCAAGTGACACCGACTATTGCCAAGATCAAGGCTATGATTACAGCTGCAGCATGGCAACAACGCCACCAGTCTGGAGACACCCTTACCCTATCCAATAGGACAACCTCAAACGCGACGACATCATCAACCACAGCACGACACCAAGCGGTGGGTCTTGAATAACCCCACTCGGAGTCCAACCGCGCATCACAAGGACATACTGATGATCAACAGCGGTATCAGCACAACGGGCGATGGGATGACCACGATGCTCGAGAGCAACTACGGCGTGATCGCCGCCACGACATCAATGCTTGACGCCAAGAACGCAAGGAAGACAAACGTTGCCGACTGGAAGATGAACATGAGTGCTTCGGCCTCCACCACGAGCGGTTTTGCCGCCTGTAACAACCTAAAATTACCTAATTAAATAATTGGGTGAAAAAATGAATTTTAGAAATATATTTAAAAGCCTCAAGGAGTGGAGATAATAAAAACAGAGAAAAATCTTAACAAAAATGGGCCTGGAAATAATTTTAAAAAATACTTTGCTTAATTATCTATCTCCTGGAATTTTCTGGGATTTATTTGAGCAAGAAAAGTATTTTTAATAATTGGAACAAGCATTTCAGTGATTAAATAAAAGAAAAACAAAATAAAAATCCCTTCTCAGCCCCTAGGCCGAATTCAGCCCAGCCTCTTTCTCCCCCTCGCCCTCCCTGTGTGTGAGCGCAAGCGGCCCAGGAGGCCCATCTCCTTTCTCTTTCTTTCTTTCGCCGAAAGGTGGGCCCAACTTGTTGGGTCATCGTCTACCTCCCGCCAGGGCTGGAGTCCGACTCAACACAGTGGCCACCGCCGAATCCGCACCGAATCCCATCTCCATGTGTGGTTGAACCCGAAATTGGTTGAGGGGAAATTCTTCCCTTATCTCCCTCTATCTTTTCCCCCAAAAATCGTGGGAGCTAACCCCCGGGAATGCCGCCTATCCGAGCTCGTGGGGCTTCAGGTCTCCAAGCAAAAAACCTAATCCGCCGCCGCTCTATATCAGAGCCAATCTTGCCTCCCCTCTGCTATATATAGAATCCCTCGGCACCCCTCTTTCTCTTGCCGCCTCAAACCTAGCCCGTCCCAGCCTCGTGTGCCCTAGCGCCGTGACACCTCCGCTCCGCCGCTGCCACCGAGATCGAGTCAAGCCTCGCCATCGCTTTAGCCCTATTTAGCGCACGCCGCCGCCTCGGTTAGCTTCACCGAAGCACCTAGAAGCAAGGCCGTCGTCTCCCAACCGTCGAAGATCGTTGGAACCTCGTCGCCGCTGAGAACCCGAGGAGCTTTGCCACCAAAAGCACACCACCGGTCGCTCTCATCGCCAATCGTCGTCGTTTCACTCACGGTAAGAATCCCCAGGATCCCCTCTACCCGTTTCTGTCCCCGCCGCATGCCACCGCATCGCCGATCGCCGTTGACCATCGGTTCCCGAGCCGCCGCTGCTACCGCCGTCACTGGATGCCAACATGGCCGCCATGTCGATGCCAGATCAGTGCCGCGTCAGCCTGTGAGCCCAATCTGATCGGGTTAAATTCCAGCCGTCAGATTGCTTAGTTATATCATAGCTGTCCAATCTAGGTTGGATTAGATTTAAGCCCTCCGATCCATCTCAAAACCCCAATCGATCTGGGCCGTCTAATCTTACCCCTTTAAATCCTAGCCGTTGGATCCTCCGTAGGCCCTCGGTAGACCTGGTCTCCCGTGAACCAGCGACCTCCCTCTCTCTAACCTGTGGGCCTCGGGTGTCAGCCGCCTCTCTCTCCTATGCTGACACCATAAACCTTTTCCCGAATTAAAATAAAGCTAAAATGACGTTATAAATCTGTAATTAATTTTTTTAACACATGAAATAGACATTAAACTTTAGAAATTCATAACTAATTCATCCGAATACCGTTTGGGATGATTCAACTTCCAAAATTCTTTAAAAATCAAGATCTACCCATTAAAAATAAAATATTGTACTATTGATGTGAGCTTATGTACTGTCTTGCTCTTTTTGTTTATTTCCTTTAGCGGCCAACGTTCCGGAAGAGTCAGGATTTCCCGAGGAGAGTTCGGAAGCGCTTGCAGAGCAGAAAGGCAAGTCACATAGATTTCCTCAACCCCTTTGAGCATGTTGTACCTATGTTTTAAGCTATATTTCCTTTCAACTGTGCATTTATTTTTATAATGTCATCTGGAAGGGAAACCTTTATCCTTGATTATAGCCTTGTTGATTTGATTACCTGTCATTGTACCTATAGGAGTAATATGACTAGCTAGCTTTAATTATTAGTCAACTAGAGTAATTCTAGGATCTTGCTTAGACTTGCATAGAAACTGTAACATAACATATGGGCAATTACTTAAACCCTGATTACAATGTCCTGTTCACATGAAATAATGATTTAGTTCACGGCTGTGGTTGTGGGAGGTTAACTTAATGGTCCACTAAAACTTAACTAAATGGTGGGTTGTGAGCACCAGGATTGTGGCTGTTGCTAGAGGTGCTCATGACACTTAAGAACCAGTTTGCGAGCTATCTTTGCGAAGCAATACCCGTACCAACCACAAGCTAGCATGGGTAATGGCGGAATTTGAAGTGTGATGAGTTCAATATGAGGCACCAGGTTAGGTTTGTGGCTGATATAAGTCCACACATGGCAGTCGTCAATAAGTCCATCAGTTTGGGCGTCGAGCCGTCTTGCGGGAAGGCACTTGATCACCCCTACCGGAGACCGGAGGCTTGGTGGGAGGCTCTCCTATTGTGCAAGTTGCATGGATGGTTCTGTCAAAACTTCTTTCCAAGATACCATGGTGGTATTGAGACGCACAGTGATGTATTGTGGAGTTGTGTCTTGTGGGTAAATTGGTACACCTCTAGCCAGAGTAAAACTGTTTGAATAGCCGTGCTTGCAGTTAATGGGCGGCCTAGAAATGTTTTTCATGATTAGTCCCACACTCTCTTAAATGAATATTGAATGATGGAATATGGTTAGCTCTAGGTTGGAGTGGTTGGGCCTATATCGCTTTGGAGAGCGGTATAGTGTTGGTTAATATTGTTTAATGGTTACTGTTTTATTACTCTCTCTTAAATGTTTTATTAAAAGTTGTTTATGCAACTCGAGCCATATATTGCCATCCTTTGGATATCCTATGCACTTGCATATTTGCTGTGTGGCTTGCGGAGTATTTCATATACTCACCTTGCAATCAACAATCATCATCAGAGGAGTACTACAGCGAGGAGGACTTCTTGGAGGACTGAGCGGGAGCTTGGTCAAGTGCATGTGGAGTGGGAGTCGTCACGTTGTTCGTAGTTTATTTCCAGTGCTTAGACTCTATTAATTTGAGAGGTGCCATTCGCCTCTGTAATAAATACAGTCGATATGTAAACAATTACTTTGTTATCAATTTTGTCATGTGTGCCTCGGTTGATTCCTGGACGAGGATTTACACACAATAAAGCACCTGAATTTTGGATGGAAATTCCAGGTGTGACAACGCCGCAGTCGGAGTCGAAGCACCTACTCGGACGAAGGAGTTCTATCCTTCTCGCGCGAGCTACAACAAGTCGTCTGGCCCATGGGCTTCAAGCCGATTGGCATAGAGAACTACAACGTCAAGACCAACCTGGAATCCTAGCTAACAATGTACACCTTGGCAATCCGAGTAGCAGGAGGCGACCACAAAGCCATGGCAAACTATCTCCCTGTCGCCCTAGCCGACTCGGCATGAACATGTAGTTAAGGGGGTTTTCTAGAGGGTCTATTTGGCTCCTAGGGGGAACTTCGTAAGCGCTTCGTGGCCAATTTCCAAGGAACATACCAAAGACCAGCGTCCAAGTACGATCTATACCAGTGCCATCAAAAGTAGAATGAGTCTCTCCGAGACTTCATCATGAGCTTTTCCGAGAATAGGAACTCTATCCCCAAGATCAAGGACGAAGTGGTCATTGCTGCCTTCTACAAGGGAGTTAGGGACACTTCGTTCATCGCCAAGTTCACTCGGAAGCCGCCCAACTCCATCAAAGCTCTATTCGACATGGACAACAAGTATGCTGATTCAGCCAACATAGTCGCTAAGGCGCTTGGCAACAAGAAGGAGCCCTGACAGAAGGAGCGACAGGAGATGGACGACGTGGTCCCATCCAAAGCTGGGAAACGCAAGCGCAAGTCGCAAGACATCGTGGCGATAGTTGACCGCAACTGACCACGACCCCCAAAGACGAACGGCTACCATAAAATTATGAATCTGCCATGCCCTTTCCATCCAAAGGGGAAACACACGGCCAAGAATTGCTTCATGCTCAAGAAATTCGTCACCAAGCAGACATCCACATCCGACGAACCAAAAGACAAGGACAAGCTGGATTCGGACCCATCTAGCGATTACCAAGATTCTCAAGCTGAGCTCAACCATATATTCGGAGGGCCGTCAGCATATGAGTCCAAGCGCAAGCAGAAGCTAACCGCACGTGAAGTAAACTCAGTCTCTACCGATGCCCCCCAACATCTACTGTGGTCCGAGGTGGCAATCATGTTCGACCACACGTATCATCCTGACCGAGTGGCACATCTAGGACGTTATCCACTCGTCCTGGACCCTATTATCAAGAACATCAAGCTGAAGAAGGTTCTCATTGATGGAGGAAGCGCTCTCAACATTCTCTTCGCCAAGACACTCGACGAGATGAAGATACCTCGATCTGAGTTACGGCCGAGTACAACTCCCATCCAGGGGTAATCCCTGGCCTCTCTTCAACGCCACTCGACCAGATTACTCTGCCGATCAACTTTGGCACGCAGAAAAATTTCCGCACAGAAAACATCTGCTTCGAGGTCACCGACTTCGAGACAGCCTACCATGCCATACTTGGATGACCGGTACTCGCCAAATTCATAGCAGTACCCCACTACACATACATGATGCTCAATATGCCTGGACTAGCAGGAGTACTCTCCCTACGCAACAACATCAAGCAAGTCTTCATCTACGATAAGGAGAGTTGCGAGTTGGCCTAGTCACACGAAGCTGCAGTCGGATAGGGCAACATCCGACTAGCGGCAACAACTTCAAAGGAGGACAAGGAAGTCCCGGCAAAAAAAGTCGGCCAAGTCAGGAATTTTAGCGGAGTCAGAAACAAAGAAGATCCCCCTGGACCCTTCTGATCCCACCAAGACTGCGCTTGTCGGGACTAGACTCGACCCCAAATAGGAAGACGAGCTCATCACCTTTCTCCAGGCGAATAAGGATATATTTGCTTGGAAGCCTTTCGACACGCCTGGTGTACAAGGGAGGTGATCGAGCATTCCCTCAACGTCAAGTCAGACACCAAACCAGTCAAACAATGACTACGGTGCTTCGCACAAGACCGCAAAGATGCTATCCGTGAGAAGATAACCAAGCTCCTGGCAGTCAGGTTCATCAAGGAGGTCTACCACCTGAATTGGCTAGTAAACCCAGTCTTGGTCCGAAAGAAGAACGGTAAATGACGCATGTGCGTCGACTACACCGACTTAAACAAAGCGTGTCCCAAAGATCCATTTGGTCTACATAGGAAAGATCATGTGGTTGACTCAACTACGGGATACGAACTACTCAGCTTTCTCGACTGCTACTCGGGATATCATCAAATCAGCCTAAAGGAGGGGGACTGCCTGAGACTTCTTTTATCACGCCGTTTGGTGCATACTGCTATATCACTATGCTGTTCGGGTTGAAAAACGCTGGCGCAACATATCAACATGCCATCCAACGGTGTCTTCACACTCAACTTGGGTACAACGTGGAAACATATGTCGATGATGTGGTAATCAAGACCAAGTTCAAAGGTGACTTCATCGCGACTTAGAAGAGACTATTCAAAGCCTTCGAAGATTCAAGATGAAGCTGAACCCGAAAAAGTGCGTCTTCGGAGTACCTCTGGGAAAACTATTCAGTTTTATCGTTTCACATCAAGGCATAGAGGCGAACTAGGAGAAGATCAACGCAATTATGAACATGGCTCCCCTGACTAGCCAGAAAGAGGTACAGAAGCTAACCGGCTGCATGGCAGCACTCAGCTGATTTGTTTCCCTACTAGGTGAATGGGGCATGCCCTTCTTTAAATTGCTGAAGAAAATTGACATTTTCTAGTGGACACCGGAAGCCCAACAAGCTATTGAAGACTTCAAGAAGTTTCTCACATCACCACCCGTGTTGGCATCACTAATGCCCTAAGAACCGCTCATGCTATACCTTGCAACAACTACTTAGGTGGTCAGCACGGTTCTAGTTGTCGAGTACGAAGAGC
Source organism: Oryza meyeriana var. granulata (assembly GCA_003991445.1). Taxonomy (NCBI): domain Eukaryota; kingdom Viridiplantae; phylum Streptophyta; class Magnoliopsida; order Poales; family Poaceae; genus Oryza; species Oryza meyeriana. Next base: position 75,210 of record RYFJ01002268.1, on the reverse strand, counting down.
CAGGACATATCCAAAAGGTACAATGACCAGTTTACTTCATCAATGAGGTCCTAGGCGAATCCAAGATGAGATATCCCCAAGTTCAGAAGCTGCTGTATGGACTACTCATCACTGTTCAAAAGCTGGTGCACTACTTTCAATCGCACCAAGTTACAATTGTCACTTCGTTCCCACTCAGGGATGTTCTACACAACTACGAAGCCTGTGGCGCCTCCCGACTAGGTGGAAGGCCACCATGTGCATAAGGCACCCGATCCTAGGATCAGTAGTCGGGTACGCACAACAATGATACAACACAGAGTTACAATAATACATAACAGAGTACTTACATATACGTACAAGGAGATCCATCCAGGACAGACCCGGGATGGGCAAAATAATCAACTGGTAAACTAGCGAAACAGCAGAACAGGGCGGAAGCTGGACAAAACTACTCCACAGGCTCGGTTGGGAACTAGGCTCGAAACCTTCAGAGGTCTTCGTAGTCGGCCTGGTCTTGGAGGAACTCGGCAGCAGTCGGATCTTCGTCTTCCACTCCAAAACCTACTATACATATATATGAACAAGGTGAGTACTTTCGTACTCAGCAAGCCGGGAATGATGCCATGTTGGTTAGACAAGAAGAGCTAAGGGTTTCATTTGCGAAAGACTGCCTTATTAAACTCTTTTCTTTGCAAACACTAGTGAGTTCCAAATTTTAGTTGGCGGACAGAGGCTCACGCCTCCATCCATTCCGCAAGTTGCTTTTCAACAACTCACCACTTAAAGAATCAAGCATAATCATACATGTTCTTATTATCTTTTACTTTGCCTTTGTTGGTCCTTTATCTCCCGAGTAGCTACAACCACTCGTTGACCCTGAGACTCGGCTACAACCAAATCTCAGCTGTGGCACTTGATGCCCGCTACACTGGCTACAACCAGCTAGCTAGTCGGCCGCCCTGGCTACAACCCGGGGGCTCATCATCGCTGCCCTGGCTACAACCCGGGAGCATGATCATGGCACTAAATGCCCGCTAGGCTGGCTACAACCAGCTAGCTAGAACACTGCTGCCCTGGCTACAACCCGGGAGCGTGCTCATCACCGTCTTCTGGCTACAACCCGAAGACTGAATTGCCGCCCTGGCTACAACCCGGGGGCTTAAACTTTGCTGCCCTGGCTACAACCCGGGAGCATGATCTTCATCCTGTTTACTTTTCATACACTTGTTTATGGTGCTTAACACCCCGGACCACACAGATCCGTTTCTGGCCACACAGGCCTTCCGTTTGCTTACTCGGCAAACTCAGGTCACGGTTCCCTTTCCATCAAACACTTTTCACAAATCACTGACAAACAAATCTACGCCATGGGAATCGATCCTTAATGATAATACATAGCCAAGCCACACAGGCACTGTCTCTGTACATCAAGATTTTCACAAATCTTTCCTTTATTTCACAAAACGCGCCGATACACAAGGTATCGGGTTTTCCAAACTGTTTAGTAAAACCCATCATTTTTCCCAACGACAAACAACGTTGCAGAGCTAAGCCATTTTACTCGGCATCGTATCCTCAGATAGGATGCTAGCGTGCCATTTGTGGGGCTCTTCAAGGGGGAAATATAACAACATCCTACCAAATAAGTGCTACTACTGGGCGGGTCCATCGGTTGCGCTTGCATAACCGAGGCCAACAGTTTAAAAAGGTGTAACTAAGCATGCATATATTTTCCAAACAACATAGTTTTGCATATATGGGAAACAATATGATCAAAGAGGCTTGCCTTGTTCCAAGGAGGGGTCTTCTTCGGCGAAGGTGGCTTCGGGATCGTCCACCGGTTCAGGTTCTGAACAAGCAGAAAGAAACACTGATAAGCAGGAGAAGTAAAACACCAAGAAAAAGGATCAAGAAGTAGTCGGCTGCAGAAAAGGGGGCAGTCGGCTGAACCAGGCTTGCGAACCAGGCGACAGAGCTCCAAAGCTTGAGAGGATGAAAACTTAGCAGAGCTGGAGCTGGCCGGTTTGCAAAACAAGGAAGAAGGGGGCACGGTTGGCCATATATATATAGCCGACGTGCAAGGTTGAGGCACGGTGGAGCTGGGCAACGGGTGGAGCAAGGAAGTCAAGATGAACTGACAGGGATATGACAGGAAGTGACTTTGGAGTCCAACTGGTCAGAGGAGTTGGCAGGCACTGTAGCTGCGATGAGACATTAAGGTCAAGGCTAGGACAGGTTGGAGAAATCTCACTGACCGGGCTTCGGACTGACCACTGGTCCAAGCGATACTGCGGTTAGGTGAAGATTGATTCTTCACTACTTCGGTAGTCGGCGTCCAACGGGTGGGTGCAACTCGGGGGACAAAGAAGCAACAGGTCTCAACAAGGTAGTCGGCCACATCACCGTGCTCACTCGGCAGCAAAGAGGTCCGAGTAAGACAAGGATAAGGGCAGGATACAAGGACTGAGTAGCAACTCTACTCGGCACAAGAGAGAAGGTAGTCGGCTGGCCGGGGAGAGGGAAAACGGAGGCACAGCTGACAGGATAGGAAAAGATTAAGATCCAGAAAACCAGTTACAACAGGGAAAAGGAAAGCGGGTCGTTACAAAGCCACCGGCAGAATAGCTAAATGGGTACTCGAGTTGATAGTGTTTCACATAGTTTTTCAACCACGGATAACAATGAAATCTCAAGCACTCGCTAGCTTCGTAGCCGAGTGGATAGAAGTTCAGTCGGCTACACCTGTGGACAAGCTTGAGTACTGGATAATGTACTTTGACGGTTCTCTATGGATCGGCGGAGCAGGAGCTGGTGTTGTTCTAACGTCACCCAGAGGAGAAAAACTCAAATATGTCCTTCAAATACACTTTCCAACATCCCGCAATATCGCCGAGTACGAAGCACTCATCCATGGGCTCCGTATTGCCATATGGCTCGGTATCCGACAATTGGTAGTTTGCTGGGATTCCCAACTAGTGGTGAACCAAGTCATGAAAGACTGGACGTGCCTGGACAGCAACATGGCAACATACTGTCAAGAAGTGTGGAAGTTGGAGAACAAGTTTGACGGACTGGAAATCACACACATTTTACGTCAATACAACAAAGCCGCATACGAGCTAGCCAACATGGGATCCAAGCATGAAGTGGTCCCAACTAGAGTTTTTGTCGAGCAGTTACTGGAGCCATCAATCAAGAAAAAGCCTGATCCCATACAGTCAGGGGTTGAGCCTGCACTAGAACCAATGGAAGTGCTAACCATCTCTCAAGACTGGCGGACTCCAATCATCTGATTCTTACTGGAAGACGAGCTCCTTGAAGATTGCAACGAAGTTGAGCAAGTCAAACGTCGGAGCAAGAGCTTTATCGTAGTCGGGGAAGATCTATATCGACGAAGTGCATCCAGAGTCCTCATGCACTGCGTCACACCTGAGGAGGGCAAGCAGATCCTGTAATCGATCCACTCGGGCATATGTGGCAACCACGCTGCATTAAGGACGTTAGTCGGAAAGGCTTACAGACAAGGTTTCTTTTGGCTGACTACAGTCACTGACGCCAAAAACATAGTTTGGACATACGAGGGATGCCAATTCTTCACTCGGCAAACACATCTACTAGCTCAAGAGTTGTAGACAATTCCATTGTGGCCCTTTGCAATCTAGGGGTTTGACATGGTTGGGCCGTTCAAACAGGCATCAGAAGGGTTCACACATCTGTTCATCACGGTGGACAAGTTCACAAAGTGGATTGAGGTAAAAACCCGTTGCTACCATCACTGTGGCCAGGGCAAAAGACTTCATCATGGGTATTGTATACCGATTCGGAGTCCCCAATCGCATAATAATGGACAACAGCACACAGTGCACCGGCGGCATCTTCCAAGATTTCTGTGACGAGTTTGGCATAAAGATATGTTATGCTTCTGTGGTTCACCCAATGGAGCAATGGGTAGGTCGAGCGCGCAAACGGCATGGTCTTACAAGGTATCAAGACTAGGGTGTTCGACCGACTACGACCATATGTAGCGCAGTGGATACAAGAACTCCCATCCGTTCTCTGGTCACTCCGAACCACGGTCAGTCGGGCAACAGGGCAATCCCCTTTCTTCCTGGTCTATGGTGATGAGGTCGTGTTACCTACCGAGTTAGAGTTCGGCTCTCCGCGAGTCTGGGCCCACTCTGAAGACAAGTCAAACGAAGACCGACTGGTCGAGCTAGATCAGTTGGAGGAAGCAAGGAAGATCGCCACAATCCAGTCGGCAGTCGGGGCTGATGAAGCTGAGGCAGGTGCTGGAGCTGTGCAGTCAGCGTCCCTTATCTTCGAACCGCTAGACGCCTTAGTCAGCGTTTTCTTAGGCTTGGCATGGTCCTTCATTGGTTACTTGCCAGCTCTCTTGGGGCTGGGTTGGTCGGCCGATGGGCTAGCTGGCCGTTTCCTTAACCCCCCCAGTCGGCTGGCTAGGAGGGTTTGACTCAAAGTCGACATTCTCTTACAAACAATGCATATGAAGACAATACAAGCAATTCAACTTCACAATAGTCATCACAGGCATTTCAATCAATCATCAAGAACTTACCACTGGCCTTGGCCTGCTCACGCAGAAGGGCTTGGGGCATTTTTCGGCATCTAGAGTATCTACCACGCCACTACTAAAGTAGTGGTATAGAGTATCTGTGACCATGTCCTTGTTGACGAGATCAACACACTCTCGAGTTGGATCACCTTTTCCCTGGTACTCGTACTCAGGGTGGATTCTGGCCTTTAGGGGTTGTGTACGTCGATTCAGGAATGATCGTGCAACCCAAGGACCAGTCAATCCTTTCTTCTTCAGAACCATAATTTTCTCCATCAACTACAGCACCTGCACCATATCGGCCTCCGAGGCGATAGCCAACCAACAATCCAGAACTTTGGGAGGGTTCCCAACAAAAGATGGCAAGGAGGGTTCTGGATTTAAGTAGTAAAACCACTCTTGGTGCCACCCTTTCAAGGAGGTTTTCAGGGGAGGTGAAGGTAAACCTTCTTCATCTCATTCCAAAGCTGAAGCCCGGCATGTCACACCCTAAGTTTTCCCCTTATTAGAGCCACACAAAAATATACAAAAGAAAATACCCAAAGAAATTATTTAATTAAGGCTAGAGAAAATAAGTAATGGTGAAAACATTAAATAATAATTCATCATGGCTGGGAGTATTTTTCTTGTATTCCCCTTGCCAAAATACACTAATAGGATTTTTATTGGAATTTTTAGAGCACTGGAAGTATTTTTAATAAATGAAAACGCATTATTGGAATTAAAAACCTTCTGGAAATCCCTAGGATTTCTTTTCCCTTTCTTTTTTCCTTTTCTTTTCTCTTTTTCTCTCCCAGGCCACGGCCCATTCCTGTGCTCGGCTTGCCCGCGTGGCCCAGCATCCCCGCGCCTCTCCCCTCTCCTCTCTCTTTAACGCGTCGGGCCTGCGGGGCCGCTACGCTCACTCGCCTCTCTTGCTGACAGGCCAAGCCCACCTGTCAGCTTCGTCTTCCTACCATTGTTCTTAGCCTCGCCTAAGCTGTGCAACGCTGTCGATCTCCTCGACCGTTCAGCCTCCCCTTCCATCCGCCCTCGGTTTGAGTGCCGCAGACCCGGTCTCCCCACCTTCCCGCGCAATTCCCCCAGGCTCTCCGCCCCTCTCACCCAAGCCCGCAAGAGAATCTCGCCACCCCCACGGCCGCCGTTTTCCCAACTTCGCAAACTTCGATCGCCTTCGCCACGATCTCCCTCGGCCGATCCTATTTAAGCCCTAGCCGGCGTCCCCTCTCTCTTTTTGCCCCAAATCCTGAGCTCCCCGTGCACCCTAACCCACGCCATGCTGTAATCCCGAAGCTCCACCGCTCTCTGCCACCTCCGGTCGCTCCGCTGCATGCCAGGGCACCTAGGCTGCCATCCCCGTAGGTCCCTATGCCGCGAGAGCCCCTCTCCCGCTGTCATCTCCCTTGGTGAGCATCGCCACTAGCCTTCGGCCGCAGAATCCCGCTGACCCACTCACTCTTTTTCCCTTCTAACACGTTTTACTTGTTCCCTAAGGTCTCCCTGTCCTCCTCAGCACCTCCGTCGCTGTTAGACGCTGCTGAAACACTCCCGTCACCGTCCTTCCAAGCCTCACCGCCACCTTCCGCCTCTGTTAGGCACCATTTGCCACCTTCTCGTCGCCGCCGACCCTCGGTGAGGCCTCCACTTGCTTCCCCGTCTCCCCCACCGCTCGCTGCTGCCTTCCAGCGCGCCGAATGGTCGCCGGCGGGGACCATCGGACTGCACGTGCAGTTGCTGCCTGTGCGCGTCGGCAAGGCACTGCCCTGTTCGCTGTGGGCCGTCTGAGTTGCCTCGGCAGATCTGGGCCGTCCGCGCGCCCGCGCCTGTGCCCGCGGTCACACGTGCGTGGACTCGGTCCACCGTGCGCTACCAACCCCGGTGTCACTGCTCGGTGGGGCCTGTCTGTCGGTGCTGGTCTCCCAATCCGCTAATGCTATTATCCTTGTTTAATGTGCAATAAATCAATAAGGTTTTATTTTTGTATAGTAAAAACAACGTGAATCTTTGAAAATCCATAACTAATTCATACAAGCTCCGATTAATTCCATTCAAATTTCATTAAAACTAGAAAAATACCAATAATCCATTAAAAATAGTTTTAGCTCTTGTTTCAGTGCTCTCATGTTTTGTTTTTATTTGTTTGTGCTTTGGATGTCGTAGAAGCCGATGTTTCTGACCCTCCTGTGTACTACGAAGTGGTCACTGAAGTTGCAGAGCCGGAGCAAGGAAAGTTACATCATATTCTTGATCATTTTGTACCCAATTTATGCCAAATGCTTTGTTTTACTTAAATAAACATGCATGTTTGATTATTTCATGTGGCATGGGAATATGACCTATATGTCTATAGTTGAATGCCATAGTTTGACGACCCCTATTCCTTTGTAACCTGGGTAACAAGATGACTAGGATATACCTTCTAGGATGCTTAGCCATGTTTGGAATCAACTAGCTCATCTGAGGAAAAATAGTTGTACTTTTGTCATATTTACTTATGGTTCGACTTTAGGTCGAAACAATGGAACTTTGGTCATGGATAATCACTTAACTAAAATATGACCCTAATAGTGGGCTGTGGGTGCATGGTTTTGCTGGTCGCATCCATGGCAATTAAGGACCGGTTTGCGGGAACCCCTTAAGTAGTTTTTTGTACATACCACAAGCCAGTGTGTGCAATGGCTGGGCTTGTAGCGTAGCTTCTCCCTCTCCTAGGCACTGTTAGTGAGGATGGGCGTGATGGGATTGGTCGGCTCGGGGTCGGGTTGATCGACTTCCCGATCCATCGTGGTGCAAGGGGGTAGCCTGGTCAATATGGTGTGTCCTGTCGGTAGGTGCAAGCTCAACGTGGTGTGGATGGTTGAGGAGGAGCTGGTCAGAGTTAAAATCTTTTTGGATAGCCGTGCTCGCGGTTATGGGCGTTTGGTCAAGACTCACCGTGATTAGTAATTGACTTAAAATATTGTGTAGGGAAAGGATGGATAGTTGGGCCTGATCAACGTGATGTAGCGTTGATCAGTAGTGGTTTAATATTGCTTAATTAAACAACCTTTCCACCCGTTTCTGAACTATTACTGTTTACAACTGCTTTATGCAAATGAACCCAAAGCCTTTTCCTTGTCTCCCATGCAATGTACATTTTTACGGGTGTGATTTGTTAAGTACTATAGGTGGTACTCAGTCTTGCTCCCTTTCCCCCTCTCAGAGATGGAGTTCTACTCGAACGAGGATCGTCAGGAGGAGTAGGCTGGACCTGCCATCAAGCTGCCTGTGGAGTGGAAGCCTCTACGCGGCTTAGTTGTTCATAGGTTTATTTATCGTTTTCTGCTGCATTTCTATAAGACAATTTTTATTCTGTTTGTAAGACGTACTCTATATGGCAACTTGGTATTTATGTACCCTAGCTTTCCTGGACAGAGATTTAATACACAAGAATGTTCAGAATTCTGGTTGTGAATTCCTAGGTGTTACACGACTCCCCCTATGACTTGTGGATTAGATTTGGATGGTTGGGGCTTGACATAGAAAAGCTATCGGAAGAGGTTAAAATGGGGATCGACCCCAAGAAAAGCTTCACAAAGGGTGACAAAAATAGAGATCTGAAAAATGGAGTTGGGATTGAGGTGGACAACTTCAATCTGATAGTAGTCAAGAAGGCTCCAGAAGAAGTCGGAGGTGGAAGAGAAAAACCCTATTGAAGAAGGATGCAAAAACCACAATCTCATGGGAGTCAAGAGTGGGGACTGTCTCACCTTTGACCGGGCACCAATTGATGAGTTCCTTTGGTTGGAGGCACTTGTTTCGCTCCAGATGAGCTAGCTTGGAGGAGCATGAAGTCGATGTCGGCCATGCCCCAGCCGGGATGTGGGGTACGTCGGACAGTGATCTTGGCATGGCTAAAGTCTGGAGGAAGAGGGGAAAGCTTCTAATCGGAGAGAGTCGACGCTGGATTGTGAGATTTTCTGGATCTGTGAAGAAGAGCTTGAGCGACGTGGAAACCCTAGCTTTGGGGGCAGAGAATGTGAAAGTTTGGGGCGTGGATCTAGGAGCTGAAGCGGTTTGGTGATTTGGGGAAGAAAGGGGAATATTTTCTCTCTCCCCGAAACTTAAAGAGCTGTGCTGGGTGGTTGGCTTAGGCCGGCTTACTCAGTAATGGGCTGTAAGATATGAGTTCCTAAATAGCATGTCCTATTAGGCCGATGGCTAGTTGTGTTAAAATCACAATTTGGGTGCTATTTTATTGTAGCCGATTGAAATAATCAGATATGCTTCATGCTAAGCCTATTTGCTGGACACATGTGTTCAGATATCTGCATTATATAACAGGTATTGAGGATATATCTTTATAAGAATCAATAACTGGTCTCTATTAAAATTGGGGATGCAAGTATCACTCAAGTACACCTCACCACGCAGTGGATTAACTCCATAGTGGTGCTCGGCTTATATGCTTAGCCAAATTGCCTTAAGCAAAGATTTTTCTAGCTAATGTAATGCTGAAGAGTCCAATTTCTAAGAAATATATCTCGAGAAAGACTTAAAGGTTAAAGATCTTTGACTTTATATTTAATTATTTCTCAATTAAGCACAAAGTCGGGGGCTACACCTAATAGGTGTGCCTATTCGGCACACACTATTCATATTTTCCATGAAGCCCTTCATAGCCTCGTTGCCAGCCGACATTAAGCAGGACTCGGGAGAAGAAGTACTCAAACAAAGAGTACTCGGGAGCAATGTACTCGGGAATTCTTCACTATGGAGGATGAGTACTCGGCATTAGTTGTAACTCAACTATAAAGGTTTCAGGAGCTACTGTGGAGGCCATGGGCCCTGGGTACCTCAAGAAAGGCAATACGACCACTCGGATAAAGGGTGGGCTGGCCCATGTAATTTGCGATATAGTAGAACTCAGCTTCATGTAACCTTGCACAACAAGAAAAGGGATATAGTCCTAACCGGTTACTCTATGTTTTGAGAAAAAAATCCCTTGGTTGAGTCCGACTAGGATTCCTACCTTGTAACCTTGTCTCCTCGGTATATAAGGCGAGGCAAGGAGCCCCCTGGGGCAGATCAATCCTTACAGCAAAAACAATACACCACAACTAGAAGTAGGGTATTACCTCACCCCAAGGGCCTAAACCAGTATAAATTGTCTTGTCTTTAGAAGTCCATCGAGTTTCGATCCAACAAGTAGCCCTACAATCAATATAGCCGATATAAAACATCAATACTTGAATGGATCAGATTGTCCGAGCGTGGTCTGACATATGCTTGACTCAGCCAAACGATTGCTATATAGGACAATGGAGATGATAGAACCGGACAGTCTGATAGATGCTCGACCAGGTAGTCTGACGGTGGCCAGACAACCCACCCCTTTATGGCCTAATGGCTAGTTACTAGCTGGCCGTTGCTAGGGTATAAAGAGTCGGACTATTCAGCCTGTGACCGGACTATCCAACCCTATACAATATAGGCAACGGCTAGAAACGGCTAGTTGGAGTTAGGGCTATAAATGGGCGTTGCCTTGAACTCATCATTTGGAGATTTTTGGACCCCTCTTCAATCTGAGCAACACAAGTGAGTGTTCAAGAGCTTAAAGAGCAAATTGAAGATATTTTGAGCTAGATTTTAGCATTTGGTGTGTTGTTAAGCAAGTTTAGAAGGCTAAACTCTCTGTCTTACTCATTCTTTGTTCTAGAGCTTATGTGCCTTGAATGAGTTGAGTTGAGAGTGTTTTGGAGGTTGAGATTTGTAATCTCGCAAGCAAATAAGGGGTGTGGTGTGGCTAGGAACAATTGTGAAGTTTCTACCTCGCCTCTGGAAAGGAAGAGGTAAATTTAGTGGAAACCAAGCCTCGCCTTGGTGGAGATTTGATAGAGCAAGCTTCACTGGAGGCAATTGCTCGTCGTTCAAGCTTAGACCTTGGTATTCACTTAGAGACGGGGCTTAGCCTTGGTGGCTTCTTGGAGACTGAAGCTTTATTGAAGGTTGTTGCTTGAAAAGGAAAAATGGCCAAGAGAGATCTGGCCTTTTGAGGCCCCCCAACGGAGACGTAGGATTGATTGGATCCAAACTTTGGTAAACTAATTGGTGTCTCCTTTTCTCTCTTTTATATTGCATTACCACTTTCATACTCTCCCATAGTCGGACTGTTCACACCATGACCAGACTATCCGGTTGTAATATCTGGAAATGCTTATTCACCCCTCTTTAGGTGACATAAAGATCCTTTTGGCCTTTTCAGGATGGATCTTGTGTTAAAACAACAAGGAAGGGAATCAGATCGATAGCCATGAACAGCAGGAGGCAAGCTTGATTCGGACTCAAAGGGCTAATGCATGAACGTTCGTGCGATTGGGTCGCACACGGCCGCTTGTAGTTTCCATTTTTCTTTGATAAGTTTATACGCACGAAGTTTATATGTCTGATTTTAGTTCAGATTTAAATGTTTTTTTTATAGAATGTTTCCTGTTTTGGTATGTTTATATTCATATACACAAAGTTTACGTGTCCGATTTCGATTTAGATTCAAATTCAAATGTTTTTATATAAATTTTATACACCCAAAAATTATATCTGATTTTGATTTGGATTTGAATGTCTTTATAGAATGTTTCCTGTTTTGGTATGTTTATATTTATATGCACAAAGTTTATATGTCCGATTTCGATTTGGATTTGAATTCAAATGTTTTTATATAAAGTTTATACACCCAATGTTTTATGCACCAAAAGTCTATATGTCCCATTCTGATTCTGATTCAGATTCAGATTCGGATTCGGATTCAATTAAGTTTCTACGTATAATAAAGTTTTGACACCAACCCCAAGTCCCTCCCACGCTTGTTAAGCTAGTTGGACCGCTGCCAGGCGTTGTCAGGCCGGTAGCAGAAAAGGGCCCTTCGTGATTCGTCCCATCAAGGCCCTGGCCGCAAAGCACGCCTCTCGCGATTAGCGCCAAAAAAAGCCATTTATTTGTTCGGAAGGAATCCCTCCTTTTTTTGTGTCCGAGATGAGTGGGTCGAAACAGCGGAATTAACGGGAGCCGTCGATTAAAAGGAGGCCCAACCCATCATTATCGCAGACACTCGGCTCGACACTTGCGCCGCCTTTATTCGCCCCGCGCCGCCGCCCACGCCCAAGCTGCCTCCGCCACCCCCGCTGCTCTCTGCGCGGGGCTTCGCCGTCTTATCGCTGTCATCCGCTCCTCCCGCTGCGGTACGCTCCCACCTCGAAGCGAGCACGAGGGAGCGTGACCACGGGGGCGGCGCCGTCCTCCTCAGCGCCTCTTCCCCTCTGCTATTGATTCCTTTTGTTGGTGAGGATGCCCTGCCTAGCTTGCATTGCTCTTCGTTTTGTTCTGGTACTCTTTTTTTATCTCTTTTCATTTTTTTTCTGTGAAAATCGAATCCAACCAGCTATTATATCTTAAAATTCTCTCGTTTAATCACCCTACCTCTGGTTTAATCTGTGTAATTATTGGAATAGACTCTGGACATGAGTTTTTTTTTTTTTTTTGGAAGCCACGGCTACAGTCTACAGAACCAATAAAGCTAGGAAACAGGCCACTGTCCGCTGATTCCGTTACCTGCAAGATACAACTAGTTGAGAGGAAGATATTTTGAACTGTGTCGCTGTCTTGGTCGATAATCATTTATACTTCACTTATTTATCTGTTCCAGTACCGTCTGTGGCATGTATGGCGATAACAAACCGTAGCTAGCTTGTGTTGCTGTGATGAATGGTAAATCTGCTGCGGGCTTAGCAGATATTTCACTATTGCAACTCTATCTTTGGATAATTTCAAAGGTAATTATAATCAATTTTAGAGAGGAACAAAATTATGGAGTATAAGCATTGACATTTTATTGGCAGAGTTTGTATCGCTATTTTTTAGGAATAATTAATTAGATGTAGTTGTGTTGGTACCACCCTTCTTGTTTACCTATACAATACAATGCCAATAAACTCGAAATTTCAGGCTTATTCAGATCGTGTGTCCACCCGTAGAAGCCATTTTGTTCACACTGTTTTGTTGCTGCCACTATTTTCTTGTTTACATTTGAAAAAAATGACGTTATCTTATCCTTTGAGCTCACTAATCATGATATAGTGAGTGGAACTCCATTCTCGAGTTCAACTTTCATGAATAAAGCCATGATCTATTTGTTTTAACTTTTGATTTCAAAGCTCAGTCTGTGTTTATTAATATCCTTGCACTAGTTACATATGTAGTACAATCAACATCTGATTCTGGAACTGTGCATTGCAGATTTTCCTTTTTTTGCAAAAGAAATCCTTGGATTTCTTGAAATATGGCATCTCCTGGTGAAATGTCAGTAGGCAATCTGTTACGCCTCCAAGGCTTTCCTAGTAATGCGGTAAGCAACCTTTGCATGTAACTGGACTTATTCTGTATCATTGCTATGTTCTTATGTGTCTACTTTCCACTTAGGGAAAAAGAAATGGTTTCATTGCTGCAAGGGGTCCTGGATTGAGAAGGACACGAATGGCTCAACACTGCTTCCGCCAACATCATCTTTGTTGGCCACGTGTCCAAAGAGCTTCAGTTCCTAATATCCGATTGCTGCCAGCTCCTGGTGCCATCGTCAGGGGGATTGACAGTCCATTGTTTCAGAAATCTGATAATGCATCTGAAGCTGGAGTTTTTCAATTATATCGTGAACCATATCTTCAAGAGAGTGAAACAATCGAGCTACTTAGGCAAGTGCAAGCAAAGGTTTCTGCTAATATTGTGGGTATAAAAACAGAGCAATGCTTCAACATTCAATTGGATAATGCACTAACTCCAGAGAAGCTCGCAACACTTAAGTGGCTCTTAGCAGAAACTTATGAACCTCATAAATTACAAACAGGGAGCTTTTTGGAGGAGGAAGTCTCTAGGAGCCCTTATATTGTCATTATTGAGGTTGGTCCCCGGATGACTTTTCAAACAGCGTTCTCGACCAATGCTGTCTCGATATGTAAGTCTCTCTCCTTGATGGAAGTAACACGCTTGGAGAGATCAAGAAGATATGTTTTGTGCCTGGAGCCTGGCTATGGCCCACTTGATGAAAGCCAGCTTAATGACTTTGCTGCTCTGGTTCATGATAGAATGACAGAGTGTGTTTATCCTAACAAGCTCACATCGTTTCATTCAGATGTAGTTCCTGAACCTGTTCGTATTGTTCCAGTCATTGAAAGAGGAAGGGAGGCTTTGGAAGAAATAAATGTGAAGATGGGGCTTGCTTTTGATGAACAAGATATCAAGTACTATACCCGCCTCTTCAGAGATGACATCAAATGGAATCCAAATACTGTTGAACTTTTCGATATCGCATAATCCAATAGTGAACACAGCAGGCATTGGTTTTTTAATGGAAAGCTTGTGATAGATGGAGAGACCATGCCTAGTACCTTGTTTCAGTTAGTGAAAAGTCCTCTGATGGCCAACCCTGATAATAACTCTGTCATCGGTTTTAAGGATAACTCAAGCGCAATAAAAGGATTCCCAGAAAATCAGCTACGTCCAACAATTCCTGGCTCCACTTCACCATTATCTCTTATCATGCGTGAGCTTGACATTTTATTCACAGCTGAAACCCATAATTTTCCATGTGCTGTGGCCCCTTATCCAGGAGCAGAGACAGGTGCAAGTGGTCGGATAAGAGACACACATGCCACTGGAAGGGGTTCTTTTGTTGTTGCTTCTACTGCTGGCTATTGTGTTGGTAATCTCCGAATTGAAGGTTCGGATGCACCCTGGGAGGATCCATCCTTTTCATACCCCTCAAATTTAGCCTCCCCTTTGCAAATTCTTATTGATGCTAGTGATGGTGCTTCTGACTATGGAAACAAGTTTGGCGAGCCCCTAATTCAGGGATATACCAGAAATTTTGGTATGAGGTTGCTTAATGGGGAACGGCGTGAGTGGCTGAAGCCAATAATGTTTAGTGGAGCAATTGGGCAAATTGACCATGCACACATATGTAAGGGGGATCCAGAAATTGGCATGCTAGTTGTGAAGATTGGTGGCCCAGCATACAGAATCGGTATGGGTGGTGGTGCTGCCTCAAGCATGGTCAGTGGACAGAACGATGCAGAGCTTGATTTTAATGCAGTGCAGCGCGGAGATGCTGAAATGGCACAAAAACTGTATCGTGTGGTTAGGGCATGTGCTGAGATGGGAGAGAGCAACCCCATCATCAGCATTCATGATCAGGGAGTTGGAGGAAATTGCAATGTAGTGAAGGAAATAATCTATCCCAAGGGAGCTGAAATTGATATACGGTCAATTGCTGTCGGTGATCATACTTTATCGGTCTTGGAGATCTGGGGTGCTGAGTACCAGGAACAAGATGCACTTCTGGTGAAGCCTGAAAGCAGAAGCCTGTTGGAGTCACTATGTGAAAGGGAAAGGGTTTCAATGGCTGTCATTGGGAAAATCGATGGATCTGGAAAGATTGTTTTGATTGATAGTGCTGCTGTGGAGCATGCCAAATTAAATGGCCTTCCTCCTCCCAACCCCTGTTGAGGATCTTGAGCTTGAAAAGGTTCTAGGTGATATGCCCCAAAAGACATTTGAATTCAAGCGAGTTTCTTTAGCGAGCGAGCCCTTAGACATTGCTCCTGAGGTAACAATCATTGATGCTCTGAAGAGGGTATTGAGGCTCCCATCGTTATGTTCTAAGCGTTTCTTAACCACAAAAGTTGACAGGTGTGTCACAGTTCTTGTTGCACAACAGCAGACAGTTGGTCCTTTGCAACTTCCTCTTGCAGATGTGGCTGTGATTGCACAGACATATGCAGACCTGACAGGTGGTGCCTGCGCCATTGGGGAACAACCAATGAAAGGTATACTTAATCCTAGGGCCATGGCAAGACTTGCTGTTGGAGAGGCCTTGACTAATCTGGTTTGGGCTAAAGTTTCATCACTTTCTGATGTCAAAGCAAGCGGTAACTGGATGTATGCTGCAAAGCTTGATGGAGAAGGTGCAGATATGTATGACGCTGCTGTTGCATTAGCTGACTGCATGATTGAACTTGGAATTGCAACTGATGGTGGAAAAGACAGTCTTTCCATGGCAGCTCAATGTGATGGTGAGGTTGTCAAGGCTCCTGGAAATCTGATCATCAGTGCTTATGTGACATGTCCTGACATAACATTGACGGTAACTCCTGATTTGAAGCTTGGCAATGATGGAGTTTTGCTGCACATTGACCTGGGCAAAGGAAAGCGCCGGCTTGGTGGTTCTGCTCTTGCACAGGCTTTTAATCAAATTGGAAATGACTGCCCAGACATTGACGATGTTCCCTACTTAAAGAAAGCCTTTGAGGCTGTTCAGGAATTGCTCAGTGAGTGTCTTATTTCAGCAGGCCATGACATTAGCGATGGAGGTCTCATTGTGGGTGCTCTTGAGATGGCATTTGCTGGTAATTGTGGTGTCAAGCTGAACATTGACTTGGAAGGTTGTGGCCTTCTTCAAGCACTGTTTGCTGAGGAGCTTGGCTTTGTTCTTGAAGTGCACTTGGAAGATCTTAGTGTTGTAAAGCAAAAGCTTGAAGCAGCAGGCATTTCTGCTAATGTAATTGGACAAGTTACAGCATCATCAGATATTGAGCTGGTTGTTGATGGCAGGCTGCATCTCAAGGAAAGTACTTCAGATCTCAGGGATATCTGGGAGGAAACAAGCTTCCAACTTGAGGAGCTACAACGTCTCAAATCATGTGTCAAACTTGAAAAAGAAGGATTGAAACACAGAACATCACCGTCATGGTCTTTGACTTTCACTCCGAAATTTACAGATGAAAAGTTGTTGACTGCCTCCTCAAAACCAAAGGTTGCCATTATTTGTGAAGAAGGGAGCAATGGTGATAGAGAGATGGCTGCTGCATTCTATGCTGCTGGATTTGAACCACGGGATATCACAATGTCAGACCTCTTAGCTGGGAAGTCCTCTAGAGGAGTACTGTGGGATTGCGTTTGTCGGTGGTAACTATGCAGATGTTCTGGATTCAGCTAAAGGTTGGGCAGCATCGATCAGGTTTAACCAACCCCTCATACAGCAGTTCCAGAATTTCTACAATAGGCCTGACACTTTCAGCCTTGGAGTGTGCAACGGTTGTCAGCTCATGGCTCTTCTTGGCTGGGTACCTGGATCAGATGTTGGAGGTTCTCTTGGTTCAGGTGGGGACATGTCGCAGCCAAGGTTTATTCACAATGAATCTGGCCGTTTTGAGTGCCGTTTTACTAGTGTCTCCATAGGGGACTCTCCTGCTATCATGTTCAAAGGAATGGAAGGTTCTACACTGGGCATTTGGAGTGCTCATGGTGAGGGGAGAGCGTTCTTCCCAGACGAAAACATTCTAGCTAGGATTGTGAAGTCTAACCTGGTTCCTGTGCGGTATTCTGACGATGCGAATAACATAACTGAAGTCTACCCCTTCAATCCCAATGGCTCTCCACTTGGCATTGCAGCCCTTTGCTCCCCTGATGGAAGACATCTTGCTATGATGCCACACCCAGAGCGCTGCTTCATGATGTGGCAATATCCATGGTACCCCAGGGAATGGCAGGTTGAGAAGAGTGGTCCCAGCCCTTGGCTGCGCATGTTCCAGAATGCTAGAGAATGGTGTTCATAGTGCAGGTATAACAGACTTGAATTTAGTTTTCAAGCATACAATTTTCTTCGCAGTTTTTACAACACCCAGAGCAAGTTAACCGAAACTATCTCCCGCTGTTTATTCAACATTGATGTCTTTATCAAATGGCTTTATGTGCTACTTCCTCCATCCTAAAATTTAGCTATTTGTAGGGTTCAAATTTGTTCCAAAATGTAGCTGTTTCTCCACCTACATACTCATCTCAACCATCTCCTATTTTCTTCACCTACTTCCTCTTCTCAACCAATCACAACCTTCTCTCATCTAATTCCACCTACTTCTTTAATTACTGTGCCCAACTCTAGAAATGGTTACATTTTGGGACAGAGGGAGTATGACTTCTTTTATATGACATGGCAATAGATGTTAGATATCCTGGATCTTTCATGTTATGATACACTGTTCTGTTCCTGTGTTTCTGACTCGAGGAAACTACAGTGCATGGGTGGCTGGTGCTAGACTTGTACATTGTTCATGCGGGCATGAAGTACTCAAGGACACTTACTGATTTTTTTTTCAATTCTGCAAAATACAGGGACTTAACTGATTGCCATATGACGAAAAGTTGGAGCTATGGACTTGTTTGGACACTTAAACTTGGTGGTATCTGTTGCTGGCGTGATGCACTCAGAAGTCTGCATTGTTGTTACTGATGATTAAATAAATGGGTTCAGCGAAATAACTAAAAGCAGCAGAAATTTATGACTCTTGCTTGCTGCTCTGAGTTTTGCTGTTGGGTTCGAAAGTAGGAATCCTGTAAGGCTGCATTGTTGTTACTGATGATTAAATAAATGGGTTCAGCGAAATAACTAAAAGCAGCAGAAACTTATGACTCTTTCTTGCTGCTCTGGGTTTTGCTGTTGGGTTAGAAACTAGGAATCCTGTAAGGTTAGTAGTGAGGTTAGTGGTGATTTATTAAGCAGGCTCCTGCAATGCTGCTATGAGAATAATCATGTATCAGAGTTCTGCTTTGAGAATAATTCTTTTTTTGCTAGCTGAACAGAACACCTATGCTGTTATTCGGTTGTCCAATGATAGTAATTGTCATCTTTATTCTATGGATATCTGTTTGCAGCATTACCTCTCATGCCATAAGTAACAATGCATGCATATTAACTTCTGATCATAAATCTGGAGTAGATGGTGTCCTGATGGTAACATCATAATCTCCTGGAGTGATATTTCATGCAGACTCATGGCAAGCCCCATATTGGCATATGAGTACATGTTAATCCGTTACATCTCCGTAGTCCATGCCATTCTCTGATGTGAAGAATTATATATGTCCAATTTGTTGCTCATTAGTCAACCTGGGTCTCTGCGTTCTGTACTACTTTTGACCTGGAAAGATATTACCAGGATCTTTCGAAAGGATCGGAAATTTTTGCTTCTGGAACCAGAACCAAAAGTTGGTGACATCTTTGGGATCGGAATATTTTTGCCCCTTGAACCAGAAGTTGGTGATATCCTTCCAAAGTAGAAATTTTTGCTTCTTGGACCAAAAGTCGGTAGTATGTTTCCAAAGGATTGGAAATTTTTGCTTCTTAAACCAAAATCCTCTGGACCTGACCGAGTGAAACAATCTGACAGCCTTTGATGATTAATTAATTAATCAACCACTACCTAGGTGCCAATTTTGACCATTCCCTACGCAAGCAGATACGTCCGGTGCCAACGTAAATAAAGGTTTTCTGCAGGCCGCACTACCCATCTAAATAACGCTAGCAGCTTAGCAATGTATTTTGGCAGCAGAATCATGGCAGGGTTGAAGGTGTTCGGTCCGGCGATGTCGACCTCGGTGGCGCGCGTTCTACTGTGCCTGGAGGAGGTCGGAGCGGAGTACGAGCTGGTGCCCGTCGACGTAGCTAGTCCTCGCCGGTGAGCACAAGGGCCGCAACCATATGTCAAAACTAAAATGTTAAGTTCGTCGAGCTTGGTCTCGAATTTGTCTTGTTGAGGCTTGGGGGTATTAGTTCAAAACTTGGTAATTTGGTGAAATCGGGGAAATCAGTTTGTAAATTTTTGTATAGAAGTTTTAGAAAATTCACTTATGTTAACACCCAAATTTAGCACTAGTTTTGATTTATAGCAAGTTCAAGCTAAATTTGAAAAAGACCGAAGCTTTCCTATAGAGGCCGGTCTAACCGCTATTGTGTGGCCGGTCAAACTGGATAATGATCTGCGGTCTGATCGCAGGTGTCCGAGCGGTCATACCTTCAGCCTCAAGTCCGATTTTAATTTAGGTATTTCTCGTGTTTCCTTACTTGAGGCTAGGGTTTTCTGAGTTCTAGTTGATCTCTAAGCCTAATAGGACATGGAGAAGGTCCTATAGATATAAGATCACCCCTCCTATAAATATAAGGGGTCAAGGCCAATTGAACCAAACAACCAGTCAATCGTCAAAATCAATCTACTACCTTTACCATCTATATTCTATATCTCTCTTCTTCTTGCTACCTGTATCCCACGTCTATTCTCCTTCAACCCTCTAATTGCTCATTGTCTCTCGTCTCTACAGCGTTTAAGGATGTCCTAGCTGGCTTGCTGAGCCTATGATAAACCGGCGCTCGTTTATCCTGATGGGGTCCCTCCTGGGTGATTGTTTGGTGGCATCTACCCCCTGCGGCGGCACATCTCCGAGTACCGCCGCGGGTTGCACACAAGGTGCTCGTGTGTGTGGCGGCGTGACGTGTTTTTGCGCCAACACAATTTTTGGCAACTCCGCTGGGGATGATTTTGGTTGCTATAGCCAAAATTCTACTTCTCCACCATGAGCTCTCGCACCAAGCTTGATCAAGACAACATGATGGCGGCGGATTATGGAGAGTTTCCTGAAGCCGATCGCCAAGGGTTTGAAGCTCATGTTGAAGATTTAAGGCGAAAGATGGCTTCATGCTACCGAAAGACAAGGCAAGGCGTCATCAAGCAAGAAGAATTTACGTTGTCCGTTGACGACAAAACTAAGGTAACACATGATTCTAGCAATACTCCTGTTCTTGTATCTGAAGTTGCTCAAATAGTAGATGGTGTTGTTATTCTTAGTTTAAATAGTAGATGGTGCTATTATTCAGAAGATTAATCGTGAACAAAGTAGGATGAGCAATGAGCTTGCAAATGTAGCTAGGAGCCAATCCCTTACGAGAATATGGCCGAGATATGAGTGTAATTTTGTTTCACAACTAATCCGCGATGATTGTTCACGTATTGAGTAATGGAAATCCTCTTTCCTTACAAAAAAAAATCGGTTTACATCCTTTGAAAAAGCCTTAGATGCTCGTATGAATGATTTAGATAATCGGCTTAATAATCGATTGTTAGGTGGTGCATCTACTTAATATAATAGTGATCTATGTATGGTATTCCATCTGATTTTATTATACCAAAAATACCTACACAACAAGATTGGCTGATGAAAAGTACCTACAATCCTCTCAATAAGGTAGATCATAGATTTATCACTGCAGCACTGTACGCTGGTCAGACCGGTATAACACCACCGGTTTGACCGAAGGTAGCGGCCGATCCGACCGGTGTCACATTGCCGGTCCGATTGGGGGGGGGGGGGGGGGACAACACCGGTCAGATCGCAACCGAGGAGTCCTTTTGGATCGGCTCTTACATCGATTGTTCCTTGTAATCCTATGACCAGTACATGTTCAAAACCCAAAAGTTTTGATGATCAGATCGCTGAAGCTTTCAAAAATTACTTCGGCATAAAAGGACTTTGGTTCAAGAAAGCCAAGCCAAAGAAGCCGAGATCTCACCTAAGTCTGATCGTCCCCATGAAAATATAGTTGATGAAATCGTAGCTTCAAACGATAAGATAGTTGACGTGTGTATAGCCGAATGAGTTTGGACCTCTAAGTCTAAACCATTCATTTGCTCCGTTCTTAAGCCGGTTGATCTAAAGATCGACAAGAGAAAATAAAATGCACGTTTGATGTAGCCAAATGCGATAGGATCTTTGACTTTTTATTAGAAAATAAACAAATCAAATTATCGCAAGGCCATGTCATACCACCGCTTGAGGTGTTAAAGCGGCAAGCTTATTGTAAGTGGCACAACTCATATTCTCATGCTACCAATGATTGCAACATATTCAGAAGGCAAATTCAATTGGCCATTGATGAAGGATGATTGGAGTTTGCAAGTATACGAGTAGATGAGCAATCTTTTCCTGTACACACCATTGAGTTGCAAGAGAAGAAGAACCCCAATGACAAGGAGGAGATCACATTGAAGACTTCAATGCTTGGGGGGCAAGACGATAAGTTGAAGGCTCCAAAAGATAACAAGCAACCAAAGAGATTGAGTTCGCTTTCCAAGCAAGGTGGGAAACGAGCGAGGATAGATCTTCGGCAATATTCTTCTTTTTCTTCTTCTTCATGGTTTTACCATTGGTATGGGTCATGGAATTTCAATGGTACGTTGATGATGCCTATCTGTATACAATGTTATTATCCATTATGGGCATTGCCTTAGCGACCGATTTTGATTAATCAACCACGCTCATCTCATAGCCGGTCGAGACAAGAGAATTGGTCAAAAAAGAGTCAACATAAAAAGTGGTAAGACAAGATTGGAGGTCAAAGAAAAAAGCAACCATATCTGAACAAGACATGGCCTCTCCAAGTAAAATTATTACATCGCCGCTAAACATATAGCCTTGAAGGTAATCATGGCCGGTATTGGTGAATATCATCCTTAGTTTACCCCGTACTTAGTGTTTTTTGGATCACAAGTTTGCCAAAAAGGCAGGAGGGTATGTGTTGATACCTAAATTTGGCACTAATTTGGATTTATAGCAAGTTCAAGCCAAATTTGAAAAAGACCGGAGCTTTCACGTGGATGCTTGTCTGACCACCATTGTGTGGCTAGTTAGACCGGACAATGAATTGCTGTCTGATCATAGGTGTCTGGGTGGTCAGACCTTCAGCTCCAAGTCTGATTCTAATTTAGGTATTTCTCGTATTTTCTTACTTGAGGCTGGGTTTTTTAGAGCCCTAGTTGATCTCTAAGCCTAATAGGACATGGAGAAGGCATTGTAGATGCAAGACTATCCTTCCTATAAATATAGGGAGCTAAGGCCGATTGAACCAAATAACTAATCAATCGTCAAAATCAATCTACTACCTTTATCCTCTATATTCTACATCTCCCTCCTTTATGCTATCTGTATCCCACATCTATTCTCCTTCAACCCCCTAATTGCTCGTCATCTCTCGTCTCTATGGCGTTTGATGATGTCCTAACTGGCCTGCCGAGCTTAGGAAAAACTGGTGCACGTACGGGGTTCCTCCCGGGTAATCGTTCGGCGGCATCTACCCCCTACGGTGGCATATCTCCGGATACCATTGCGGATTGCACATAAGGTGCTCAGGTGTGTGACGTGACACCTTTTTGTACCAACAACTTAATGAAAGTACTGACCATGGATTTGGTCTTTGTTTTTGAACCGTTCGGTCTGGTTCCATCTTTCCAGGATGGAGATCTTGCTCTTACTATACATTACTGCAAATTATTCATCGTCCAATCTAAGTTCAAATTATGCCTCTCAAATACGGAGAACAGGACTCTCTTTGAGGGAGCTTATTACAGATGCAGAAGCAGATGCTCTAAGAATCTGCAATTTTTCAAATAGTCTAGATTCGGTATAGTACAAATGTAAGATTCAGATTTTCCAGTGTAACTATATGGAAGTTACACTTACAGTTTAAAATTTATGTTAAAAATTTTGAATTCTTTTATGAAATATATATAAGATGCCATAAATATAGATACTCCAAATAAATAGTACATAAAAATTAGTTTAAAATCCTATATCCGCTAATTACAACGAAGAAAACTAGAACTCCAAGTTAATTGGGGTATCAACTGTCAAGCTAGCTAGGAAAGATTCCAAGTTTCCAACTAGCTCAGCTCGGTCTGGTTGACCATTTCCTCTAGTCCATGCATGCGTACCATCACAACTAGGACAACCCCGCGTGGAGAAAACTGCGCAAATGTTTTCAATCATCACCTATATAAAGCCCCACGAACGTATCAAATGCATCTCTTCACACAAGAAAAGAAACCAAGTAATGGAATCGTCACTGCAAACCAACCTGCTCAATATGCCACCAGAAACCAATGGCAACGGCGACGCCGACGCCGCGACGGAGACAGCCACAAGCATGGCCACGTGGACACTGATGCCTAACGGTGTCGGCGAGCGTAACGCGACAGCTGCGCCTGCCCTGCCGGCCGCCAGCCCGCCGCCGACGATGACAGATAAGGTTATGGCCAGCACGGCGAACCTGGCGCAGCTGCTGCCGACGGGCACGGCGCTGGCGTACCAGACGCTGTCCACGTCCTTCACCAACCACGGCCAGTGCTACAGGTCCAACCGGTGGCTCACCGCCGGGCTCGTCGCCGTCCTCACCGCGTCCACCATCTTCTTCTCCCTCACCGATAGCGTCGTCGGCCGCGGCGGCAAGCTCTACTACGGCATGGCCACGCCGCGGGGGTTCAACGTGTTCAACCTGTCCCGGGAGGAGGAGGAAGCGGAGGACCTGCCGCGCGGCAAGCTCCGGGTGCTCCGCCTGCGGCCGCTGGACCTGGTGCACGCCTTCTTCACGGCGGTGGTGTTCCTCACCGTGGCGTTCAGCGACGTCGGGCTCACCAGGTGCTTCTTCCCTGACGCCGGCAACGACACCAATGAGCTGCTCAAGAACCTGCCGCTGGGGATGGCGTTCATGTCGACGTTCGTCTTCTTGCTCTTCCCCACGAAAAGGAAGGGCATCGGATACACCGACACCACTCCCCGTCCGGCGGAGATGAACCCTACCCATGTTTCACATCACATGCCATAGAAAAAATTAGACTGAATTACGTAAATAGAGACCATAAAAAAGAATATATGCCACTAAATAATCACTGTGGCCTTACTGCTGATTAGTCTTACACATATATCTGGCGGATGTAGGCTAGTTCTAATGTGCCTGACAGAGATCATGCATGGCAGCGTACTATATATAGTGTCAAGTTGACAAAAGTTCGTATAATAACTTTGTTAATTAATCCGCTGAAGTTACAGAAAGGATGATATATACCTCGATCGGTTAAGTAGAAAAGAAATGTGCATATGCGCAGTTGCGGGATCTAGAAGTTTTCTATAGTCTGGATAGAACACACGGGACTTGCTGCGTCAAACATGCATGATGGCATGATGTGTTTACTATATTGTAGGGTGGCATGAGGCCGGCTGCTACCAACGACGCTAGGCCTAGCATTCGCTGTGCCTGCTTTTATGTAGCTATATATAAAATACTCACTCCATTTATAAATATTTATTGTTTAGAATAATATTTTGCTAAATTTTTAAAACTTTGACCATCAACTTTATATTAGAAAAGATTTATAAAATCCAATAAACCTAGGATATTATGATAGTATCACTACTACAGAACCCCTCATCACTAACGGGTCATCTGTGATGGCTCAAAGAGAGCAATTATAGATGACTATATCTATGATGGCTATGTAAATCAACCATTGTAAATGACTATAGGGGCCAAGAGCCGTCATTGATAAATAGCTATCAGTAAAGAGGAGCCGTTGCAGATAGCTCTTTTAGATAAATAATTACCCCAATTGTTCGAATGAATGGTCACTCTTAGCCATTTTACTGTACCAAGTATTGCTAGGAGGGTTGGGGGGTGAATTTTTCCTTTATTCTCAAGTAAAATCCCTCTTCTTTTAAATATTTTCATTAAAAAAATTATGAAACTTAAACTGGTGTTAGTTTTTTAATGTACAATTTCTTTAATTTTACAAATGGATCAAAGTTGGATGTATGGTGATCATGTGAGCCAAGATTATATGAATGGATTATCTGAATTTTTAGCAGTCGCGGAGATGGAAAAGACGATTAGTTGGGTTGAATATATGCCTGTAGAAATGAGAGGTTGTTTGATAATGGAGTTCAAATACAATCTCATTTGGTAAGAATATGTTTTATGAAGAACTATACTTGTTGGACAAAACATAATGAGACAGAATTTACCAATGATGAAGCTGCCAATGGATCTAATAGGGTCGATAACCAAGACGAGAAACATAACAACTTGTTTGTTTCTTCTTCTCCGCTAGGAGTTGATAGTGTTGTTGTCGATGATTGCTTCGATGAAATGTTACGTGATGCAAAAAATTCGAGTTACAAAGAAAGAGATTATAAGAAGTTTACCAGGTTGATTACAGATTCAGAGACGGCTCTATACCCTAGTTGCAAACCGAAGTACACAAAATTTTTGGCCATATTGGAACCTATGAAGCTTAAAACAAGCAATGGATGGTCACATAAACGTTTCACATAACTACTTGATTTACTGAAGGCCATGCTTCCGGAGGGAAACACGATGCCAAAGACAACATATGAAGCAAAGAAGGTGTTATGTCCATTAGGGTTGGAGGTCCAAAGAATTCATGCATGCCAAAATGATTGCATATTATACAAGAAAAATACGGACTTGGAAGCATGCCCTACATGCAAAGCTAATCGATACTAGAAGTCAAGCAGTAGAATAGACTGCAAGAAGTCAAAGAAGGGTGGTCTTGCCAAGGTTGCATACTATCTACCTATAATCCCTCGTTTGAAGCAAATGTTTGCCAACCCAAAAGAAGCAAAGCTCGTCCTGCTCGCATATGGAGGAACGCACTAACAATAGTAATCTAAGACATCCTACTAATTCGATACAATGGAGAAATATAGACCGAACATTTCCTGAATTTGCAAGTGACCCAAAAAACATTAGGTTTGCAATGAGCATGGAAGGCATGAACCCATTCGGCAATATAAACAGTAAACATAGCACCTAGTAATTCTCTGTAACTATAACCTCCCACCATGATTATGTATGAAAAAAAGTACATCATGTTGGTGATGTTGATATCGGCCCAAAACAACTTGGTAATGATCCTAAGTCCTATTGTGGATGACCTACTAACATTATGGAATTAAGGGTTGCAAACTTGGGATGCATGACGTTTGTGCCCTCCTGTTGTGTACTATAAATGACTATCTAGTACTTGGAAACCTTTCATGGCAAAGTATAAAAGGAGCTAATGCATGCTTGGAGTGTTTGGAAGACAGGAATAGTGTGTGGTTGAATAATTCACGCAAGATTATATACATGGGCCATCACCGTTTTCTTGGGAGAAGCCACCCGTAGAGTAGGATGAAGAAACAATTTAATGGTAAGAAGGAAGATGAATTGTCTCCTAGGAGTTTCATTGGAGCAAAGGTTGATGACATGGTCAAGGAAATCAACACAGTGTTGGGAAAAAGCAATACAAAATCGGTCAGTAGAAAGAAGAAAATGTGGAAGAAAAGATCAATTTTGTGGGAACTACCATATTGGAAACATCTTGATGTTCATCACTGTGTTCATGTCATGCATGTTGAGAAGAATTTGTGTGGTAGTATTATGGGAATGTTGCTAAATATTCCAGGCAAAACAAAAGATGGGTTTAATTCAAGGCAAGATCGTGTGGACATAAAAATCCAGAGTGAACTTTGTCCGACTGTTACTGACATATGAAGAATTTTTCTTCCTCCGGCTACATACACCCTATCAAAACAAGAGAAAATAGAGCTGTGTTAATGTTTGCACGGGATTAAAGTCCCTTTTGGTTACTCATCGTGCATTCGTTAAAGGGTAATACTAGAATTGAAGATCTCAAATTGATTGCCACGTGCTTATGACACCGATTCTTCCAGTAGCTATTAAAAATATATTGCCCACTACTGTACGTGAGACCATAATGTCTTTGTGTTATTTCTTTAATACAATCTCTCAAAAGATCATTGACCCGGAAGCACTTGATTCCATGGTCAAGACCTTATGTCACCTAGAGATGTATTCCTCCCCCCCCCCCCCCCCCAAATCGTTTTTTGACATCATGGTTCATCTAAGTAGACAAAGGAAGACCTGCATTTCTATGATAGATGTACCCATTTGAAACGTATGTTGGGATCATAACCTAGATAAAGAAGTCCCAATACTGAAACGTCCATCAAAGCAAACCAAGGCTATACCAACCCCACTGCCAAAAGGCCCAAGGAAAAATCCAAAGGCGAAGGGTAAGTCCATTGCCTCGTTGGATCCATAGAAGCAGCAACTATCAGGGTTTGTGCTTGGTATACCTTTAGTTACCGACCTCAAGTTGCAGAGGATGGGGTTCACCTGCCAAAGGCTGCATGCAATTTACATGGAGGCCTCCAATGCTTCAAGGAATAATGGGAAAATATCGTTCGTCGGTCAATATGCGATAGAGCAATTGTCACATTATGAGTTTTTCCCTTTTTTAGAAGCCCAAAATCAATAAATTAATTATTAAAGAAATTATTTTATAAGGCAAGAGGAAAGATATAAATAAAAATATTAAATAATAACATGTCATGGTTGGGAATATTTTTCTTGTATTCCCCTTGCCCTAATACATTAACATGATTTTTATGGGAATTTTCAGAGCATAGGAAGTATTTTTAATAAATCATTGGAATTAAAATTCAACAGGAAATCCGGGAGAAATCCCTTTCTTTTTCTTTTTCTAGTGGGCCGTCCTCGGCCCAATTTCCTCCCACGTGCGCCCGCGCTGCGCCGGCCTGCTTTCCTCCGATGCGTGTCTTGGCCTTCTCTCCTCGTGTTGCTCGGCCCACGTCCCAGCGCCATTCCCTAGTCAGCCACGGAAGTCGCATGATGACGCGCCCATGTCGTCGCCCCACCGACCTCGCCTCTTTGTCTGTGAATTGGACCGCCTCGGCCACGTTTTTTCCAAGCCGAGCCCAAAAATACACCTCCTGATCTCTCCTCTCCCTATCCCCTCACTCGCCCACACTCGCCACACTCCCAAACACACCTAGCGCCGAGTTCTAGTAGCGCCGCCCTCACTGTTGCCTCCAACTGCACACCACCATCGAATGTGGCCACACCAGCTGTGCGCGCCCGCGCCACCGTCTTCGCCGTGTCTCGGAGAACCCCGGCTGCCAGTCGGCTACTCCCCTCCACCGCCGGAGCTCCTTTTCACCGAGCGAGGTGAGCTCCATCACCGCCGAAGCTCTCTGGCCGCATGTTTTCGCCATGCCGTTCGGCCTTTCTCCCTCCTAATCCTCGCAGTGTTTTCGCCAGGTCCCGAAGGCCTTTGTCCGCCTTTCCATCACAGCCAAACGCTGTCAAACCTCACAGCCACCATCACCTCTCCTTTGCCGTTGTTCGTTGAGTTCCCGTTGCCTCGTGCCCTTGGTGAGCTCCCCATCTCTTTCCCCGTCTTCCCCGCCGCTCATCGCGCACGCTGTCATGCCAGATGGTCACTGGCAGTGACCATCGGTCTGCGTGTGCCGCTGCTCGGCCGGGCTAGCCGGCGGGTGTGCTCGCCACCACCCTCGGCTGTCCGATCTACCGGAGGGGCGGTCCACATGGTGCTCGTCTCGAGAGCTCGCATCCCTGCCACGTTGGTACCGCGTCGGATCCTTCATCCGCCGTGGCAGCCACGTCGGCCGCCACGTGGTACACTCACGCCGGGCTGCATGTGGACCCGGTCCACCGTGCACCTGCCGCCTTGAGTCACCGACCCATGGGGCCCATCTGTCGGCGCCAGCCTCCCTCTCGACTGATGCCATAAACCGTGGTTTAATGGCAATAATTGATTAATGATTTTCTTTTAATAGTAAAAACATAGTATAAACTTCAAAAATTCATAACTAAGACATACGACCTCCGATTAATTCCATTCAAATTGCACTAAATCTAGGAAAATGTCAAGAATCCAGCAAAAATAGTTTTAGCCTATGTTTTAGTGTTCTTATGTACTGTTTTTATTGTTTATGCATTGATTATCGATAGAGATCGGCGTTTCCGAATCTCCGGTGTACTGCAAGGTTGTCACAGAAGTTGCAGGTGCAGGGCAAGGCAAGTTGCATTTCTATCTTGATCATATTGTACCTAATTTTTGTGCAAATGATTTTTTTACTCAATAAAATTGCATGCCTTTATATTTCATGTGGACCGGGAATGACCTATGCTTCATATAATTAACCCTAGTTTGTCCATCCTGCTCCTTGATAACTTGGGTAATAATCTGACTAAATTATGGTTTAGGAATTGCTTAGCCCTACTTAGTCAAAACTAGCTCACTTCGGGGATAATTATTCATTATGACATTTACATTCGACCTTGTGTCGAGAGGATGGATATGATTTGATAATGGTTAATTACACAACTAAAATATGACTTAATGGTGGGCTGTGGGTGCATGATTTTGCTAGTTGCACTATGGCAATTAAGGACTGGTTCGTAGAAAACCCTTGAAAGGAATTCTATACTTACCACAAGCCAGCGTGGGCAATGGCTAGGCTTGTAGTGTAGCTCTTCCCTCTCCTAGGCACTGATGGTGAGGATGGGCGTGATGGAGTTGGGTTGGCCTGGGTTACGCTGTTGATCGGCTTCTAGATCCATCGTGGTGCAAGGGGGGGTAGCCTGTCTGACACGGTGTGCCCTAGCTGCACATGCAACCTTAGCATGGTGTGAATAGTTAGGGAGGGGTTGCATGAAAGGTTCTGTCACAGCCTCTTCGCGGGGTGCTGTGGTGGCATGCCAACGCACGGGAACATACGTGGGGCTATGTCTTGTGGGTACAGTTGTACACCTCTAGCTAGAGTAAATCTATTCGAATAGCCATACCCACGATTATGGGCGAGTGATCGAGATTCACCCTGATTAGTCTCACATTAATAATTTTGACTTAAAATATTGTTTAGACTAGGATGGATGGTTTGGGCTTGTTCAACGTGGTGTAGCGTTATTCAGTGATGGTTAAATATTTCTTAACATAAACAATTGTTTTACCCATTTTACAACTATAGCTCTTTACAACTGCATTATGCAAACTAGCCAAAAAAGCCTTATTTGTCACCCGTGCATTATGGCATTTTGCTGGTGTGGCCTGCTGAGTACGGTAGGTGGTACTCAGCCTTGCTCTCTTTCCCCCTCTGAGCTGGAGTTCTACTCGGATGACGACAACTAGGAGGAGTAGGCTTGTACTGCCGTCAAACTGCCTGTGGATTGGAGCCTCAGTGCAGCTTAGTTCCTTTTATGTTTATCGTTTTTCGCTGCATTTGTAAGACAATTTATTATGTTTGTAAGATGCATTCCGTATGGCAACTTTGTCTCTATGTGCCTTGGCTATTCCTAGACGGGGGTTTAATACACATTATGTTCAGAATTCTGGTTGTGAATTTCTAGGCATGACCGCAATCATATCCCCGTCCTATAGTTGTGGGGTTCAGTGACTTGTATGATTTGTTCAGGCTCGACGCGCTTAATACCTGCCTTGTTAAGGTGTTTGAATTGTAAGTATTACCGCCTTTCAAATCAATTTATTAAACTGACAAGTGCTCCTAATAACCTGTTTGTTGGCCATGCTTTCAGGAGCACATGGCTAAAAACAAAGAAGTTGAAAGAGCCTGTTCCTTTCCTTGATCCAGAAATGGTTTTTGAAGAACATGATCGAGAATAGGTTTAATGAAATTGTGGATTATGTGGTTCGGTGCTTGCTCTATCACCAAGACGAGGAGTATATCATGTTCCTGTACTGCCAACAGTAAGATGAGCTAGCTACTCTGACCCTTTGTTTTAAATTGATAGATCCATTGATTTAACCATAATAACCCTCGTAGGTACCATTGGATCCTTGGGGCCTTAATACCAAAGTGGAACAAGCTTATATATCTTGACTCCCTCCATGGCGTAGTCCACGATTGGAGTCCTTTAACAAATTTAATACAGGAGGCATGGCATAGCTACATCGCACAAGGAGGCTGGCACAAAGAGGGCAGGGAAGACCTCGGTATTATTCCAAAATTTAATTGTCCCCAACAACCACCTAGTGGGAACACTTGTGATTTTTATGTATTCCACCACATGGACATATTAATATCACAAGTGACAAATTCTGATCCTGAGGTTTGTTTACTCGAACATCCAGAAAATCTATTATTATAAATACCACTATTTATAGAAAGTACTGATAATACTCCACCTTTTTATTTATTTATAGAAAGTACCATAGAAATTTGAAAGCGTTGACCCCGCCCAAATTAGAGGAAAGTTGGCAGAGTACATCCTTGTGAACATTGTCGGTAAGAAAGGAGCTTTCCATGCCGGTGGAAATTAAGTTCCACTTGATAAACTTTGTGTCCCCAAACTTGTGAAGTATTGAGACCTAAACTTGTAGTTCTTAATTTGTGCAACTTCTGTCTATATTCTATATTTTATTTGTGGTTCTCTATTATGAATTTATATGATTGTTAAATTGGTACTTGTGTAGTATATATTTTGTGATATATATTTGTGCAATGGCTACGAATGGAATAGAATGAAATGAATGTGATATATATCTGTGAAGTGTATGAAATGGAATTTGAATGTAATGTAGGCTATATAATATAAAAGTATTTTTTTCGACATCAGCTCGAGATTTCTAGTCAATACAGACGAGGTAACAACTAGTAATTGCGAGCAATTGCAGATGACCTATATCCGTTACTGCTACTCAGCCGTTACGCATAGCACTCCTCGTGACTGACCAAAATTCACTAACGGCTCGGTAGCCCGTTGCAGATGATGCTTTATAGCTGTTAGTACTAGTGTATTTTTCAATACAAATCCACACATCCTTTTTTTATTTTTATGAATTAAGCATTTAGTGAGTTATCAATATCAAAGTTTGAAAATTTTGACCAAACTGGATCGGATGGACTAATTAATAAGCTACAGTAGTTATGACTGAGAACCAATTAATATATTAAACCTAGTACGTACGTTAGATTATCCTGGGAAATGTCGTAACCAAGCAGCTTAATTTTGCACAAATTGGTGATTATTTGAGTCGATTAAGTATCAAGTACAATAAAAAAAAACAAGTATCAGATTCAGCATAGCAGATTAATATGGACAATTGAAGCCTTCATAAAGAAATGCACTGACGTGACGCCAACTAAATAGAAAAGCGGCGGTCACCACAAAACATGTTGGAAAATGTCTGAATTAAGTATGATGGTCTAACTGTTTAGATGCTTTGACGAATCCAGGGTACAGCCTGTATGAGCATATCCATATTTTCTGAACGTACATGTTGGTCCACATTAATTAATTACATGCATATTATTTATCTGAACGTCTTGGTTACCGTTCAACCTTTTGCATTGGAACGCCGCATTAACAAAGTTGTTACCGGTAGTCACGGTAACCAGCTTAATTTATTTGTTGGCACTATTTCACCACGTGTTCTTTACCTCTCACTGACAAATTGACAAGCAGGACCTGCATCTATACTGCAATATATGTAGATCACGAAGTTAGGAGCAAGTTGGATATTAGAGCTGATTGCTATCTCTAATTTTATCCACGTCATATATTCATTAATTAAATCTTAACATATAAAATATACTAGCCCTAATACACACTGTATCTATTTATTTTATAATTTACACCCAATTAAACTACTCTCTTTATTTTCTATTTTTTAAAATTTACATAGAGATTAATGCTTGCATGAGGGTGGTTTCACATCGCTCTCCTTCCTTCTCTCCTTCTCACAATCTAATCCTAGTGTATTTAGAGGCTTATTATACTTGCTCTAAGTGATATTTTCTCCATTATAAATTATTTGTTGTTCTAGTTTTGTCTAAAGTTAAATATTTATATCTTTGTTCATTACTTTCTAAAAATTTATATAGTTTAACATTGTAATATTTATGTTTTAAATTCATTTTAACAAATACTTTCATAATATATACTACCTTCATTCCGAAAGACTTTATTTTTAACACATCTCACATATACCAATACAATGTAAAAACCATATTGCGCTCTACTTTATCAAACTCCAATGCATTTGTCCCTTACTTTAACAAACTTCAATATATTTATTTCCTATTTTAGCAAACTCTAATGTAGTCATCCCCACTTTAGCAAACTCTAATATATTGATTGTTCTAAATATAAAATCTTTGTGTGGCAAATGAGATGGACAAAAAATAAAGGTGGGGAGAGAGTAATTCACATGTTAAACTACATGAAGGACTCCCTTGGAACAAAAAAAAAAGTGGAGAAATTTTGGAGTATTGAAATCCATTAGAAAAATTTCCTACATGGTCATTTGTAACCAAGAAATGGCTCTCTCTAGATCCTTCAAAATTCCTATGAAATAGCTTATTTCATAGGAATTTTGAAGAAAAACTAACATGAGGCTAAACCTCATATTTTCTCTTCATTGTGACTCAAATTTCTTTTGCTTTTCCTATGGTGCTATCAAACGATACTTTTTTAAAATTTTGTGAATTTATTTCTTGTAGGATTTATTGTGGTATGACATCTATTTCTGTGATTTTCTTATTACCGTGTTTTTAAAATCCTGTTTCAAAGGAGCCTGAATTTTTTAAAGTTGATGGTTAAATATAGAAATATTAGACTTATAATTTGAGACGGAGCGAATAAGGTTTAGCTGAGAGCTCTGACATTACTAATAATTAATACAAGTAGTAATGGTAGAATTAAGCGGAGAGCCCTGACACTAATTAATATCCTTGGCGTGTAGACACACACGTGTAAAAGTACATCCAACTTCTCCAGGTGGACGGATAGGATCGCCGGACTGAGTCGTAGTATACGTACGTACGTTGTCGCAGCTAGTGTAGGTATGTGCTTTCCTTCCACACGGCGGCGTCCCTTTCAGTCGCGGCGACCTCCAGCCAAGGTAATTAACCTCCATCGGCCGCGCGCGGTCTTCCAATCATCCACGTCGATCGGTCGACGGCCCGCGCGGCGATCGACGACCGATTCGCCGGAATCGCAAGCACGCGGCGGCGGACGGTCGGTCAGCCAGCCGCCATGACTTTTGGCGACAGGTTAATTTGCTTAATTACGACGACTGATTCACGCGCGTGTTTTTTTCCCCTAGTTTGCATGGTTAATTAGTGCTACTACAGTGACTGATCAGTGCGTGGCGTTGCACTTGCACTCGGGCCGGCGGCTTAGAAAGAAATTAACTAGCGCATATGGATTAGCTAGTACTGTCTGGGTATATGCTTCCCCTTGCAATTAAGATAGTGTGCACGCGCGCACCCAAACGCACACATGGTGCACGCGACAATGACTCGTTTTCATGGGTCAAATTCTCGAAAATTTGAGTGGGTTACAATTTGAAATTACGCATTCCTGTATGTGATATGTACGTATATACAAAAGCAAATTTTAAACGATCGACCAGTAACGATCGGACTAGTAAGCTGGTTTGACCCAGCATGCAAAGTTGTAGGACAATCTTTCTAATGCATGAACTAGTCCGGTACTACATGCAAACTAAGGCTGAAAAGGTACTATATATCTATCAAAAATTGTACTGTTTAATTTTTTAAAACTAATTTCGAAAATGGACTAGTTTCAAAACCTTTTTCAAAAATATACCGTCAACTCAACACCAGCCCCGAAGACGCTGAACTCCTACATCTTCGCACCACGGGGCCTAGCGCTGAGGTCTTTATCCCCGTGGCTTCCCTGACCACGGCGCTAAGCTAGCTTAACCCAGCTCCACGCCGCGCCGCGCCAAGCCCACTCCTTCTCCTTCCTTCAGCAGGCTAGCTCATAGGCAACTCTCTCTCTCTTCCCAGCACCAAATCTCCACAAATCGAAGCTAAATAGAGTTGATTTTGTCCGAATTTTTTGTGCCAGCTCATCTCCAAGGTATCCTCCATACCATGCCCCTTTTCCGCCTTGGATTTGTGATTCTTTTTTAGTTTATTTGATGAATGCTAGGTGTGAAGAACCCTAGCTTGTTAGATGAGGAACCCTAGTTTTTGGAGGATCAAGAACCCAGTTTGGTAGATGGAAAAGCCGTGCCCATATGTTTAGTATTATATTTTTAGTATACGTATGTATTTATACTAGGTATGTGTCGTATATGTATATGAATTTTCAATATGTGAAGGTGGTAATTTTGATGTATGTGTTGCATATGTAGTAGTTTAAATATTATTTAGAATGTTTTCGTCGCTTAGGATATTTTTTTATTCGCATTATGTACTTATAATATTGTTTGTCATCAATAATCATTTTTTGTTAGGCGTTTCATATTTATTTAAAAATTTATCTGATGTTGTGTATATGGATAGATTGGTCCATCTATATTACGGTGGCGTAGTGAATGAGCTAAGTAATGGTGAAAGTCATTTTGAGGGTATGATCATTAGGTCTATAGTATTTACTACCAAGCCTACTTTTAAGGAGCTTACAGCCCGTATAAAGGATATGTTGGGGTGGTCAAACGAGTCGGTTGCTCTGCAAGGTAGATACGATGTCGAAGGTAGACCAATGTCACATAAGCACATACTCGAGTTGAATAGGGAGGTGGAGTGGGAAGTATACTTTGATATTGTAATGGGTCACAATTCAATTCCCTCGATGTGTTTGCCTGTAAGGTCCAAGGGGTGATAATCAAGGAGGATTACTTGGACCTAAATCTTTCCCCGCGTGTAGTTTCCCCTATCTCTCATCTGGTGATTGTTGTGTTGGATGATGAAAGTGATGTGAAGAGTGACTTGGTTAGGTGGATGGCAAGTAAAGGAATGGCCCCTGATAGTCAACAACTTGGTCCTGGTACATCACTCGTCGAGGCGCCTACCGAGGATGCGGTTGTGCACAATCAAGTGGATGAGAATGAATTAGAAGATGAGAGAGAACCTATGATAGATAGTCAAGTAATTAGGGGTGTACGTCACTTACTGTGAGAGGGTGTTTATACACGCAGTGAGTGCGAGGAGACTATGGAGAATCACGGGTTGGACCGCAATTTGCTTGATGAAGAAAGCGAGGACGAGTCCCTATATGACGATGATTATGCCTCTAACTCAGATGACGACCGGCCGATAGCTAAGATGTCTGAGGAAGAAAGAAAAGCCTTCAAGGAAATAATTGGTCGTAATCCGGCCATAGTACAATTTGAGGATCTCACCAACGCGAACCTTGCAATCACCGACAGTGACCCTGAGTACGATTGTGGTATAGATGCAATGGGAGAGGAGCCAAGGAAGGGGTTAGAGTTTCGATCTCTTGATGAGTTGAAGATTTGGCTACAACAGTACTCGATCCACATGCACCATCCATTCTGTGTGAAGTACTCTAACATCACAGTAAGGTACACGGTGGCTTATCTTGACTCATCATGCAAATGGGAGATCCGTGCATGCAAAACCACAAGTGAACGATGGAGAATGTCTAGGATGGGTGAATAGCATAGCTGTTGTAGCGCGGAGGCATTAGGGCGTCATTTGCAGCTCACTTCTCGCTTTATTGGCAACTGGTTGCAATCTTTCTTTCGAGCTGAACCTACAATCTCTATCGGCGCCGTGGTAGAAGCGGTGGAGTTTATCATCGAGTACCGGTCATTGTATGGAAAAGCTTGGCGGGCTAAACAGGTGGCCATGAAAGTCATTTTTGGAGAGTGGGACGAGGCGTGTGTCCGTTTGCCTACTCTGTTCAACGCAATTAAGGCAAAGAATCCTTCTATGTACCATAGTGTGGAGCCACACGAGGAGAAGTCAAGAATTGTCAACAGGGTGGAAAGGCGCGTGTTTGGCCATGCCATTTGGATTTATGGGCAGTGCGTTGAGGCGTTCAAGCATCTCCGGCCTTTACTAGCAATAGACGGGACCTTCTTGATAGGGAAGTTTAAGGGCATATTGCTAACAGCGATTGGCATCGATGCTGGTTACCAACTATAGACAAGTTATACCTCGCTAGGCCAACCACACGAACTCGTAAAATGACAAAACAGAATTATATTTCAACATTTACTATGGAACAAGGGGTGCATACTCGGATATTTACCACAATCAAACATTATAAATATACTTATACAACTACATACCTAGGGTATACTACACATAGCTACGTATACTAGCAATACTAAACATGACTACCAAAAATGATATGGCATCGTCGACATTTCC
This sequence comes from Oryza meyeriana var. granulata, assembly GCA_003991445.1. NCBI lineage: Eukaryota > Viridiplantae > Streptophyta > Magnoliopsida > Poales > Poaceae > Oryza > Oryza meyeriana. The sequence continues at coordinate 37,949 of RYFJ01002268.1, read as the reverse complement.
ATCTCCCTTGCATTTCTCAAACTAGGGTTTCTTATCTAACAAAAAGGAACCTAACTTCAATTCTAGGGTTCACAAAAAACCAAAATAACTCACACATCCATGGGGAAAGTAGGGGCAATGTATGGAGGATACTTTGGAGATTGGATTCCACCAAAAATTCCAACGAAATGGACTTTATTTGGCTTGGATTCGTCGGGATTTGGGGTTGGGGGAGAGAGAAACTACGACCTATTCTTCTCTAGCTGAAGGAACAAAAAGAGGAAGGAGAAGGAGTGGGCCTGGCGCGGTGCGGCGCTGGGTTAAGCTAGCTCAGCACAGCACCCGTTGGTGCGGACCATTGCCACGTCAGCCCTCCATGTGGTCAGTGTTAGTGATATGCCCTAGAGGCAACATGGAGATGCTATATATATCACATGCTATGTTTATAATGTATTGATTTGTTCCTTGAAATAGACATTATCATTATTGATCAATGAGTACGTGACTTATTCATGAGACTCTTAATGTCAAATGTTGCTATTTCTAAATGATCCCTGATCATATATCATATGAGGAAAAGATATGATTCTAACATCAGCATATATATTGATTGATGATCATGTCTCATGGATTATGGTATGGAGATACCAAATCGATAATATGGACATATGTTAGTGAACATGTGTTGGATAGACCCGCCATGAGATATTACAGAGATTTCATGTGTCATCAGTTAGTCTCAAATAGTGTTTATGTAGAGTCCTTAGATTTGAGATCATCATGGTTCCCAACATACGTAGTAGCTTATTTTAGGACTAAACACTACATAACTGGGTAGTCATAAAAGTAGTCTTTGGGTTTGCTATGAAACATGTAGTGGGATGTGAATGATCAAGATAGAATTTATCCCTCCTTAAGGGAGAGATATCTCTGGGCCCCTCGATGTAATGGATTATGAAAGTGCATGGCCATGCTAGGGTGATTGAGGTGTCAATCACAAGTTTGTAATCCATCACAGGATCGAGAGAGTTATTGAGCTATTAAGAGGATGACACAAGTCTCGCCTTGAGCTCAATTGATATCGTGAGACAAAGGGATTTGTGCATGAGGACATTACAGGTTCAGCCGATATGATCTTTACGTATATTTTGGGGTTAATATACCTTGCTAGAGGCCGCCATTAACAGGGTGACCAGAAAGGCGTTTCCGGATCGCGACAAAATATACGTGAACCTATAGGGTCGCACGCTTAACGAGTTGGATATGGGCTCGATTCAAATAGAGATCCGAGTAGACTCTCACTGGGCCTCGGTCCACGAGGCCCGAGTGAGGAGGTCTATATATAGGGAGGCAAGGGGCCGAGGAGATTCACGCTTTTCTGTTGATCTCGAGCTAAACCCTAGCCACCACCTCCCAAGCCAAACCCTAGCCGCTCACGAGTGCTAGTACACTCGCAATCGGCGTTCCAGCCTTGGACGTGTGGATACCGGTGGAGGCGCTGCTCGTTGCGGCGTTGATCGGCATCGACGCTGATTAGATCTGTGGAGATCGACTACTTCCACTACTACCTTGACGCGCGCGTGGTTGGACCGGCTTCTCCAACCCTTCTTCCGCTGCACTGCGCGTCTAGTGGTAACGATTCATGATCCCTCTCTCGCATGATGTCCTGGTGTGCGCGGTAGAAAAGTTTTGTTTTCTGCTATCGTAGCCTGCGCGTACTCCTTTGGTGGTATCAGAGCCATCTTGCGTAGTTTGCGATCTAGATCATCGCATATGTTGATATGCGGGAGCGGTAGATTAGATCTATTGCAGTCTAGATTAGTCGGTTCATGTGATGGATCGATGAAGGCACGGGTTGATAAGATCAATCCGTGAGTAGGGGTTAGATGAGGCACGGATCTTAACACTATTAGCGCCCTAGAGATTGTCTCGGATCGGCACAAGGTAGGTTATGCCGAATGCTAATAGGGGTTAGATGAGGCATGGATCATAATACTATTAGCGCCCTAGAGATTGTCTCGGATCGGCATAAGGTGGTTATGCCGAATGCTAGTAGAATATGGATCTGATAGCCCTGGGCCAGTGGAAAAACTAACGCCCTGGAGATTGTCTCGGATCGGCATAAGGTGGTTATGCCGAATGCTAGTGATAGCCCTGGGCCAGTGGAAAAACTGGAGTCCTGGAGATTGTCTCGGATTGGCATAAGGTGGTTATGCCGAATAGTTTTTTACAGCGATTTCATAGATTGGATATGTGAATTTCGTAGGGTATCATGGGCTCACATCATTAGGTAGATTGTGATTCTACGTCTAACTTGTTTTTGCAGGGAATGATGTGAATTAGTATGGCCCTATAGCTAATTTGAAATGTATGAGATGTATATGATGCATATAACATTCGTTCATGACCTGCGTGTCATGATTTTTCAGCTTTTGTTAGCTGTCTTAATTGTATTTAATGACCTGCATGTCGACCTTAGTGCTTGAATCCATCCTTGCAATCTTCCATTGCTAGCTATTATAGGTAGTAGCCTAGACTTGAGGTTATAAGTTTTCAAGCATGGTGACCCAAAGATGAGATGTGGAGGATGAAGATCATCTACACGTACATGGAGATGGGGATCACCATCCTTTTGGGCCATATTAATTCACAGATGTATGTGTTTATCTGTGATGTTTTCTATCTTACTGTTATGCAATTATATATGTGATATGTTGCCATGGTAGGATAAAGTCCCTCATAATAAAAATTGGGTGTTTATGCCCTTCCATATGTTGCAACAAAAGATAATGATCACCATATTGTAGGCCTACCAAAGTAGGATGCAATCGGTTATTATCATTATTTGGGGTAGATGTCAGACATCTACATGTGGAAACATTTGGTTTACTTAACAAGGTCATCAGAACAGTTTTGGATCTTAGGGCACGGGTTGGGGCCGGGGCATAGTGATGCCACCCAACAAGCAAGAGTCACATAGGGATATGATTAGCAAGGTGTTGCTTACCCATGTCACCAGTTTTCTAGCCGTGATGCCAAAGCTCACTAGGAATTAGTGAAATGAGGATCTTGACCCACTATGTAACTTAGAGGGAGTTTTGTTTCAAAACACATAGTGGGAGTCTTTTGTTAAATAGTTTAATAAAAGATGAACATAAACATAGTGCTAAACTTTGCATATTCTTATGTTGTAGATCATGTCAGCTAACACAGCATCCAGTTCTTTTAATTTGCGATCTGTTCTTGAGAAAGAAAAGCTCAATGGAACGAACTTTATGGATTGGTATCGCAACTTGAGAATTTTTCTCAAGCAAGAGCGCAAGAAGTATGTCCTTGAGACTCCTTTTTCCGAGAACTTGCCTAATAATGTTTCTGTGGCTGCACGGAGAGCTTATGAGAAGTACATGAATGATTCTCTTAATATGAGCTGTCTCATGCTTGCCACAATATCCTCTGAGCTTCAGAAGCAATACGAGAACACAAATGCTTACAATATCATTGTGGGGTTGCGTGGTATGTTTGAGAACCAAGCAAAGGCTGAGAGGTTCAACACTTCAAAGTCCTTGTTTGCGTGCATGCTTGCGGAAGGGAATCCCGTCAGCCCTCATGTGATTAAGATGATTGGCTATATTGAGAGTCTGGAAAAGCTTGGTTTTCCCCTTAGCTAAGAGTTGGCCACTGATGTGATTCTCCAGTCGCTCCCTCCGAGTTTTGACCCATTCATATTGAACTATTACATGAACAACATGGACAAGACCTTGGCTAAGTTGCATGGGATGCTTAAAACTGTCGAGAAAACCATTAAGAAAAGCATCTGTCATGTGATGATGATGCAAAAAGGCAAGGGCAAGCCCAATGTCAAGAAATGCGCGGTCAAGAGAAAGTTAACTCCCGATGAGATCGCGAGCAGATCCAAGGCCAAGCAAGACAAGAAGGGTGTTGCTCCTGACGTAGTTTGCTTTTACTGCAAGGAATCAGGACATTGGAAGAGGAACTGCCCAAAGTACTTGGAGGATCACAAGAAGAAGGGAAGTGCGACTTTCACTTCAGGTATAAATGTTATAGAGATCAATCTTGCTACTTCATCTACTGATTTTTGGGTATTTGATACCAGATCGGTTGCTCACATATGCAAATCGTTGCAGGGGCTAACAAGAAGTAGAAGTTTGAGAAGGAGCGAAGTGGATCTTCGCGTTGGCAATGGAGCAAGAGTTGCTGCGGTGGCTGTTGGCACCGTGCCATTATCTTTACCTTCAGGATTAGTTTTGGAATTGAATAATTATTATTGTGTTCCATCTCTTTCTAAGAACATTATTTCTGCTTCATATTTGCAAGCAGAAGGTTATAACTTTAGATCTGTGGATAATGGTTGTTTTCTTTATTTCAAAGATATGTTCTATTGTCATACTCCTATTGTGAATGGGTTATACGTTCTAAATCTTGAAGGGGCACCAGTCTATAACATTAATACAAAAAGGCAACGTCCTAATGATTTGAATCCCACGTTTATTTCGCATTGTCGCTTGGGTCACATAAATGAGAAACACATGAAGAGGCTCCATGGAGATGGTCTTCTATACTCATTTGATTTTGAATCATTTGAGACATGTGAATCTTATTTACTTGGCAAGATGACAAGGGCACCTTTCACCGGTTAAGGTGAAAGGGCAAGTGACTTATTGGCACTAATACATACTGATGTATGTGGACCAATGAGCTCAACAGCCAGAGTTGGTTTTCAGTACTTCATAACTTTTACTGATGACTTCAGTAGATATGGGTATGTGTACCTAATGAAACATAAGTCTGAATCCTTTGAAAAGTTCAAGGAATTCCAAAATGAAGTATAAAATCATTTAGGTAAAACAATCAAGTTTCTACGATCTGATCGTGGAGGCGAGTATTTGAGCCACGAGTTTGGCAATCATCTGAAAGATTGTGGAATTGTTCCACAGTTGACTCCACCAGGAACACCTCAGTGGAATGGGGTATCTGAATGGAGAAATCGTACCTTATTAGATATGGTGCGATCCATGATGAGCCAAAGTGATCTTCCATTGTCCTTTTAGGGATACGCTCTTGAAACAGCCGCGTTCACACTAAACAGAGTTTCATCAAAGTCAGTAGAAAAGACACCATATGAGATGTGGACAGGACAACGCCCTAGCTTGTCTTTCCTTAAGATTTGGGGATGTGAGGCTTATATAAAACGTTTGCAATCTGATAAGCTCACTCATAAGTCTGACAAATGCTTCTTTGTCGGGTATCCTAAGGAAACAAAAGGATATTACTTCTGTAATCAATATGAAGGCAAAGTGTTTGTCGCTCGACATGGTGTCTTCTTAGAGAAAGAGTTTCTCTCAAGATGGGATAGTGGGAGAACTGTGCAACTCGAAGAAATTCGAGAAACACCTGAAAATGTTTCAGCTCCTACAGAACCACAGCAGGATGAACAAAGTGTTGAAGGACCTATTGTAGACACACCGGCACCGCGCTGGGTTAAGCTAGCTCAGCATAGCACCCGCTAGCGCGGACCATTGCCACGTCAGCCCTCCATGTGGTCAGGGCAGCCACTGTAACGTCCTGAAAATTGTCTTAATTAAAAATTATTGTGGGTAAATGGAAATACAAGTATACACTAGAAAATTTTTGTTTGAGAAAAGAGTTTGAATAAAATTTTGAAATTTCCAATATTAAAAATCCCGAGTTTAAATCTTTAAATAAATACTTGGATGCTTTTATATTCCAGGGGTTTTGTCGGAGTATTTTTGTGGGCACCCCGGAAGTGCATTATGGAGAGTAATTATTATGACAACGCGAAATATCTAGATGGATGAGATCTCGAATAAAAACCAATTAAGTGCAGTAACCATCCATCCCCATCGCAGCCTTGCCATAATATTTACCCATTCACAATACAAATCCAACGCGCCGAATTTAGAAATAAAGAGATATTTGGATAGTTGATTCACCAGTCCGAAACGGCGAAGTGTGCCCATCAAACCACACGAAGGTGGCGACCAAACACGATACATACTTCTGGGGACATGGTCTACGGTTGAATCAATATACATGCATCTCATCATTTCTAAACTCATACTCATGTTCAGCTAGTCCCCAGGAAAGCGACTAGCCTCACACTTTCATCGCAAGCAATTGATAAACATCATAAGTACTCTAAATATGAATAAAAGAATAGCAGGGTTATATATATTACTGTTAACGCCAAAATTTGGCACGGCTCATATCAGATTCGGTAAAGAAAGAAGCTGCGTCAACCGGAGGAAATTAATCCAGAAGAAGCCGGATTTTGAGAAGGAATCGTGAAGACCACGCTATGGCAGTTAATTATCTTATCTATTAGATAGTTTTATCTTTTAGGAAACCTGATCTCTTGTCCGATCAGGTCTGTTAGTTTTCCTTTTCTAGTTAGGAAAGTCTTGTTACGTGTCCTATAAGGACTCTTGTAACTCGGGGTATATATACGTATGCCCGGGGACCTTGTAAACTATCTCTCGATCAATCAAATTCGGCGCATCGCCACCCTTTACCAATGGGTTCTTGCTTCTCGAGCGGGGCTGAATCGGTTAGGTCCGAACTCCTGCGAGAGGATAAGTCTCGTTACCCCGACTACCAATCGGCTAGGACTTCCTCGGTTAGGTCCGATATTCTAGTCGGTCTATGGTAGTCGGCTTACCACGGTGTATCGGATCTGTCTACGGCTGCATCGGTTCGGTCCGACCTCTTAGGCTAGTCAGGTATATCACATCACGCGTGCGTAGATCTTATCAGTTTACTGGGGGCGATTTATCATCAGTTCGTGCTGCATCGGTTGGGTCCGACCTACTGAACTGCCAGTGATAAATCGTTCCTGCTAGGCTGATGGTTTTTGCGCAAGCGTCTTATCGGAATGTATAGCCGGTAAGTTATTTTCATCACAGTTGCATTAGGTCTATCGGCTCGTTGAGGTTCCTTTACTATTATCGATCTGTGCTGCATCAGTTAGGTTTGAACTACTAGATCGATAATAATAGATTTATCCTTGTCGGGCTGATCGGTGTATATGCGACGTTCTATCGGAGTGCTTAGCCGATAGGTTATCTTTTTATAAAGCCGACTGTATTATCCATACTGTTTTGGTCATCTATATTATCATCGGTTTTCTAGCCGATGCATATGTGTTTCCTCGGCAGTCGGCTGGCTTACTATTTTGCTTATCTATTGATAATCGGCTCCTAGCCGATGCACATGTTATACTGACATCTTGTCTATTTGCTCATAGCGCTATCGGTTTCCTAGCCGATACACAGGTGCCATCGGCTATCGGCTACGAGGAGCCTATATCAACCCGTATCGGCCGATAGCCGATTGCGCAATTGCTGCCGATCCGGGCACGAGGACCAACAAGGACCCGGACGCGAGCACGAGACCCGGGCGCGAGTACAGGCAGAGGCCCGGGCACGAGCATAGCGGCATCGGCTGGAAGGAATCCGTATCGGCTTGCTGGCCGATTGGATCAGTAATCTAATTTCTTCATCTCCTTGTCAATTGCTGGGTCAAATTGACTGGCACGCCCGCGAACCTCAAATATTTTAGGACCTGCACTGGAGCTAAGCAGATCTCCCAGGCCTTCGCGTGTCACCGGACGCCGAACCAGATCGTCAGCAAGCTTTTTGGCACACCCGGCGGTTTTCGGCGTCAACACGTTTTTGGCACGCCCGGTGGGACCCGATCTTCATATTATCACAGTATATCCTATCGGCTGAATCAACACGTTTTTGACCCGGTGGGACACAGAACTTCAACATGGCTGGAAAAGAGGTCAGCACAGACAATATAATCCCAGTCACAATGGAAGACTTGACCGAAGAACAGAGACAACAAGTGGAGCAGAACATCGAAGATTTTCGGAAGCTTTGTCTAGAATCCTTCGGTATGACAGATCAAGGGCCGATTCAGAAGTCGCAATTTCCAAAGCCCGTTCTTGTTGACGAATCGAGCCATATATCGCCTGCAAGTTCACAGAAGCCGATCCAAGACATGTTTAATGAAGCAGTTCATCATGCGTTGACTGATCAATCTGGGATATTGGTGAACACATTACAGAGCTTGATCAAGAAGGCAGTAGAGCCGATTCAAATACCCGGGGGGCAACAAGATGGGATTCCTCAAGGATATCAAAATGCGTACTATGGGGGGCATCAACAGAGTTATCCAGAAGCTGTTCCTGAGTACAATTATCTGAGGGGATATCAGAATCAGAATCGGCTACCAACTCCACCTCTGCAGTATCACGTCGAAGACCCAAGAGAAGATTTATCGGCAAAAGTCACAGAGGTGATGAGAGAACAATTCGGCTTAAAGCCGAAAGAGGAAACATTTATGTATCGGCCTCCATATCCAGATTGGTTTGATAGAGCTCCGTTGCCGCGCCGATACAAAGTGCCAGACTTCTCCAAATTCTCAGGGCAAGATGATGTGTCTACAGTGGAGCATATCAGCCGATTCTTGGCGCAGTGCGGAGAAGCATCGGCTGTAGAAGCTTTGAGAGTTAGACTCTTCCCGTTATCATTATCCGGATCGGCCTTTACATGGTTTTCTTCGTTGCCACCTAACTCAGTTCGAGGTTGGGCCGATCTGGAAAAGCAATTCCACAAGTATTTCTTTATGGGGAGTCAAGAGATGAGTTTGATAGACTTAACATCGGTAATACAGAAGCCGGAGGAATCAGTCGCAGAATATATCCAGCGGTTTCGTGATGTTAGAAGCCGATGTTATAGTTTAAGTCTGGATGATGCACAGCTGGCCGAGTTAGCATTCCAAGGTTTGGTGGCTCCGATCAAGGAAAGATTTTCATCAGAAGACTTCAAGAGCCTAGCACACCTAGTACAGAAGGTATCGGTTCATGAAAGCCGATTTCAAGAGGCCAGGAAGGAATATTGAGGCCCAAACAGAAGAAGAATTTCGAAGTTTGATAACAAACTCCGAAATTGGGGGGCATGTGTTAACGCCAAAATTTGGCACGGCTCATATCAGATTCGGTAAAGAAAGAAGCTGCGTCAACCGGAGGAAATTAATCCAGAAGAAGCCGGATTTTGAGAAGGAATCGTGAAGACCACGCTATGGCAGTTAATTATCTTATCTATTAGATAGTTTTATCTTTTAGGAAACCTGATCTCTTGTCCGATCAGGTCTGTTAGTTTTCCTTTTCTAGTTAGGAAAGTCTTGTTACGTGTCCTATAAGGACTCTTGTAACTCGGGGTATATATACGTATGCCCGGGGACCTTGTAAACTATCTCTCGATCAATCAAATTCGGCGCATCGCCACCCTTTACCAACGGGTTCTTGCTTCTCGAGCGGGGCTGCATCGGTTAGGTCCGAACTCCTGCGAGAGGGTAAGTCTCGTTACCCCGACTACCAATCGGCTAGGACTTCCTCGGTTAGGTCCGATATTCTAGTCGGTCTATGGTAGTCGGCTTACCACGGTGTATCGGATCTGTCTACGGCTGCATCGGTTCGGTCCGACCTCTTAGGCTAGTCAGGTATATCACATCACGCGTGCGTAGATCTTATCAGTTTACTGGGGGCGATTTATCATCAGTTCGTGCTGCATCGGTTGGGTCCGACCTACTGAACTGCCAGTGATAAATCATTCCTGCTAGGCTGATGGTTTTTGCGCAAGCGTCTTATCGGAATGTATAGCCGGTAAGTTATTTTCATCACAGTTGCATTAGGTCTATCGGCTCGTTGAGGTTCCTTTACTATTATCGATCTGTGCTGCATCAGTTAGGTTTGAACTACTAGATCGATAATAATAGATTTATCCTTGTCGGGCTGATCGGTGTATATGCGACGTTCTATCGGAGTGCTTAGCCGATAGGTTATCTTTTTATAAAGCCGACTGTATTATCCATACTGTTTTGGTCATCTATATTATCATCGGTTTTCTAGCCGATGCATATGTGTTTCCTCGGCAGTCGGCTGGCTTACTATTTTGCTTATCTATTGATAATCGGCTCCTAGCCGATGCACATGTTATACTGACATCTTGTCTATTTGCTCATAGCGCTATCGGTTTCCTAGCCGATACACAGGTGCCATCGGCTATCGGCTACGAGGAGCCTATATCAACCCGTATCGGCCGATAGCCGATTGCGCAATTGCTGCCGATCCGGGCACGAGGACCAACAAGGACCCGGACGCGAGCACGAGACCCGGGCGCGAGTACAGGCAGAGGCCCGGGCACGAGCATAGCGGCATCGGCTGGAAGGAATCCGTATCGGCTTGCTGGCCGATTGGATCAGTAATCTAATTTCTTCATCTCCTTGTCAATTGCTGGGTCAAATTGACTGGCACGCCCGCGAACCTCAAATATTTTAGGACCTGCACTGGAGCTAAGCAGATCTCCCAGGCCTTCGCGTGTCACCGGACGCCGAACCAGATCGTCAGCAAGCTTTTTGGCACACCCGGCGGTTTTCGGCGTCAACAATTACATAGAGGGTTCACACTCTAAATCATCATAGAGTAGCACAAAAGATAGCAGCGGAAAATATAAACATCAAGGATAAAACCAGTGGTGCCATACCAAACCCCACAAGGCAACCGACTGGGGATAGAGCTTAACTCCAACTACACATTATCCTCGCCACCCTCGGCAGGATAATAGTAGACCACACCAACATCGTCGTTGTCCTCACCTAAAAAGTGCAGCGTTAGTACGAATGGTACTCAGCTAGACTTATACCATATTAGTAGTACAAAGGAGTAATGCTGGTCTCTTCATCAAGGAATATGACTATGTTGATCTGATTTTGCATAAAGGTAAGTTTATTGAGCAAAATAATACCTTGAAACTATAAGCATTTGCAAAAAGTAGCAATCTGAAATTTCAGGACAGCAAGTAATATGTTCTGAAAAAGAGGTGAAACTGAGCACAGTCCCGTGCTCTAACATCAACAATGGGCCACCATTGCCCAAATAAATATGCTACACAAGCATATCATTTTTCATGGCTAAAACCAAGCCATATTTAACATCAAAGCTTTTTTTTATATAAACCCATCCATCCATGACTATCCTAAGTCATGAAATAACCACATAATTCCATAACCACATATCCCAAGTTTGATGCTAACATAGATTGACTAACACATCAAGCGGTCGTCCTGTAACCGTGGACACAGCTATTCGAATAGTTCTTACTCTGATCAGAGGTGTACATCTTTACCCACACAATGTGATAGAAGCCAAACGGCTACACTCTAGTTTGATCCGTACCCGTCGGTACCCACACTCTACACATTGAGTGCGCACTAGAGGTCACAACAAAACCTTTCCCATGCTTAGCTCCAACCACCTAAACCACGTCTGGGCCCCTGACGACTTAGCCCCACACACAAGGTGACTAAGGCGGGCTCACCGTCGCGGGAGGCACCTCCAGCCAAAACCAGGCGCGCACGAGGCCCTCCAAAGGAAAGACCATCCTCACGACTGACGGACGGGCGTAGATGGCCACAGCCTCCCGTGCTACTGAGCTAAGCAGTCCCATTCCCGGCGTGTGGAAGTATGTAGGGTGCTTGAATAGACGTCAACATGTTTGGTCCTTAACAACCCAGACGGAGCTACGTGCATTGGGAAAACACCCTCCCTTCATCGCCCTATCATCCGTCCAAGTCAAACATATTCTCAATTATAAATCAGAAGTTATTCTTTTCAGATTTTAACTCATCCATTCGTATTAAACTAGTTTTGAACCGATAGCTCCATCTATCGGATTTTTCTAAGTCTAAAAATAAGCATGGTTAAGCATTTGGTAAAATAAAAGTATCCCAAAGTCCTTAACCAGGGGTGACAAGGTAAAAATATGGAATCAATAACCAAGGAATGGAAATGCATACAGTTGGGCAATATTGACCGAAACATGCATATAGATATTGTTTTCGCAAACAAAACAATTTATTGAAGACATAGGTTCAATATACTTAGATGCTTGCCTTGCTGCTACGATGGTTCACACTCAACTTCAAGTTCTTGCTCCACATACTCCGAATTGTCTGAATATACCAATAAAAAGCAAATATACAAATAAGAATCAAATAAACATATTTATGCAAAATGCCCAATTAATTATGAAATAAATACAGTAGGTAGGCCACATTCTAAAGTGAATTTTAGTGAAATAATCATTCCAAAATCTTTTACGGTTTAGGAGATACAAAAATAATAAGCAATATATGCTAAAAATGGCCGATCTGTAATTAATTTGTACTTCCTTAGGGTATCACAAGTAACTTGCATTCCAAAATAGGATTTTACAAGTGTGAGTATTTTTATGTGAAATTACATATCCTACTGGTTCCAACAAAATTAGATTCACTGGATTTTGATTTAAAATGATTTAGTTGTGAATTTTACAAGTTTATCAAAAAGAAAGGTTAGAATTTACTTAGGCCTATTTTGGGAGGTAGTTTTGTCAAATATAAATTGTCCACAGTAAATGTTACAATTTTCTGAGTTAAACAAAAGTGGTTTCACATTTTTAGCAGTTAGGATGAATTTTCTAGAAATTTATAAACTTCTAGGTTATAAAGAGGTATATAAAAGATATTTCCATTTTTAGAGAAAAATCCTACACAGAAGTTTTCACTTTTTATTTTACAACACTAAATAGAACGTTTTTATGAATCCATAGAAATTTGGTTCACCTCAAAAGGAGTTATAAAGGATTTCCTAGAAATATTCCAAGTTCCTAGGCACAAAATAAGTTACTTTTGCTTCATATTATTTTATAGATATTTTCTGTACAGAAGTAGTCATATTTTATTTGACAGTATTAAAGTTCACAAATTTATAGAACTAACAAAATTGGTTTCACTCAAAAAGGAGTTAAAATGGCAAAGTTATGGATTTTTAAAGTTTGAATAGTTTTCTGTGGAACAATAATTCAGTTTATCTTTTCTTCTCTTTTCTTATTTATCCTCAACTCGGGCCCACATATCAGAGAGACAGAGCAGGGGAGGCGCGAGGCAGGCATGGCCGCCGGCTCTGTTCACCGGCGCCGGCGGTGAACGGCGGCTCGGCTTGGACTGCGGCCAACAGAGGAAAGGTGGAGAGGACTATGGCGAACCCATTGGTGGTCTCCTCATCGCCGGCGGTAGCCGGAGCTAGGCGCAGTGGCGACACGAGCGGCAGAGTGTTTCAGGTCGATGAGGCCGATCGAGCTACGGTCGGCTTGTGGCCAAACCAAAGCATGTGGTTGCACCTAAGGGATACCAGAAGGCTTACTAAGGGTTGTGTTGGTTCTGGCGAAGCTGGAACAGCAACGGCGACGACAAACTTGGTCCGGCGGCGGCGAAATTCTTCGGGACCACGTCGTCAGGCTTCTCCCGGGGTACTGCGACGAAGCCGAGTTGCCGAAAAGGTTAGAGACCTCGTAGAGATGGGCTCAGTGCGAGGAATCGAATGGAGGCTAACCACAGGAGAAGTAATCGACGACGGCAGCTGGCGGCCGGACTTGGGGACGATGACGCCGATCTCCTGGTACATGACTTTACGGTTCGATTGGTCGAGGCCAGAGCCTCCTGGGACCAAGACGATGCTGGCGGCGAGATGGTTCGGGCTGGGATCACCGGAGCTCGCCGGAACAGCGACAACCCGAGCGGCGGCAGTTCGGTAGTGCAGAGAGCAGGGGTGGCGGCGGCACGGCGGCTCCGACCAGCAAACCTAGGGCCATAAAGTGGGAAAATGGAATGATTAGGAGATGTATATCACATTCCCGTGGTTAAGAAAGGATGGAGCTCACCGGATCTAGCTCGGGCTCAACCGAACACCTTCGGTGGTGAAGAAAATGCTTCTATCTCTGGCAATCCTAGAGGTTTTCTTTGGCCTTCTCGGTAGGAACGTGAAGAGGATGAGAAGAGGGTTCTGCTGGCGAGATTTGGAGCGAAAAGGTCGAGGTTTCCCAGAGGTGTGCTTGCCCAGGCTACTCTATGTACTGAGGGAGAGAAACAAAGGAGGTGCTGCCACGTTTCTCATGCAGTGCTGAGTTACTCCGGTTCTACAGTGCCCAGGGTGGGTCCCACTTGTAAGAGAGTATTGTTTCACACATTCTTGGTTAGGCTTAGGCTATGACTTGTGGGTCCTTGTAGTGATGTTCTAGATGACAGTGAGGGGGATGGTAGGATTTTTGGGTGAAACACTCTATCCCAAGCAGTGCTGAGGTTTACAAGTGGGCCATGGTCTTGTGGGTCCCACTTGGAAGTGAAACAGAGAGGAGAATTCTCTAGAGACTAAGTCTGGAAAAGTGTGCTAGATAGCTGTCTTGCATCTGTGATCTCAGCAGGTTACCAAGGGGTATAATTTATGGAAAAATTATTGGAGGTAGAGGAGGATGTGTTTAACCTGCTGACCAAATTTCGTGGTTAGAAGTGGTCTGGTTCATCTTTGGTGAAAATGCAAAGTAGGCATAATGATCCAGTTTTTCTGCAGTGTAACTTATGTCCCTAGGGCTTTTCTCTTATTATTTTATGTGATTTCTTTGGGAATTAAATTGAGCCAAAATTACTGGTCGTAGGGGTCTTGTTGACACACATTTTGGTAGAATTGCACTGCCTAATTAATCTTCATTTTTATTTGGTGAATTTTAGAAGTATACCCATTCATTTTTAGCTAGCTCCCTAGTCTAGCTGATTTGAGGGATTTTATTGAAGTACTTACTGAAGTGATAAAATCATGTAAATTTTACAGTGGATTAATTATGTGGGATAGTGTTTACAGGAATTTTTTCATGATTTTATGTTTGACCAATCATTTTTAGAAATTCCTTAGGCTACACAAATGCATATGCATCCTATTATGAAAGTGCACTTTAAGATCCAAAAACAATTCAAAAGAAAGCCTGCACATGAAATGGTACTTAATTTATTTATCTATATATTTTTATGTCAAACTTTTATCTATACATATTTAGTCATATTACATTTTCTGTTTCTTGTAAATTATCTCTTGAAATTAAATCTAGGGCTGTGACAGCTCTCCCCCCCCTAAAAACAATCTCGTCCCCGAGATTCGGGTCCGACTGAGTAAACAGGATGGGATGTTCTTAGGTCTTGGTTTACTAGACTTGTTCAAAAATTGGTAGATGTGGAGGCTACCTAAGGTGTCATGTCCGCCGTTCTGCTTATTAACATCACAGTATTTTCTATTTTCCTAGAGGGAGGATGGCTAACATGGTATGGTTGAAAGGTCTTTGCTTCAAGACAGGTTTTAGGCGAATAACATTTTCTTAGGTGGAACTAGGCGGATTTACCTAAGCTTTTCAAACAAATCAGGTTCAGTATTAGTTGAGGAGTTTTCTCTAGTGATATAGCATGATTCCGATTTGGTCCTTAGCCCAAATGAATTCGTATTTTTGGAAAGATTTCTTTGATGCATGTTTGGCTACTTATTGTTCAAACTGTAATTTTAGGTTCTGATTTAAATTGGTACACAATTACTACCATTTCATCCATTGCCAAGGGTTTATACATAAAGGGTTACATGAGGGGTATCTTACACAGTGTACAAGTCAAAATTTCCCCCATCTACTCTATCAGGCTTACATAGGGCATTTCACAAATAAACAGGATGGTTATGGTGGAGTACAATATTACAAGTGGTGGCCATCTCCTGGCATATCTAGAGTGATTATTCAGAGTCTTCTAAATTTCTTCACTGGTCCATTTGTAGTTCAAAAGCACGCCCATACCATTGAACGTAACGGGCTAGTCCGTACGGTCCCTACGTAGGTTTAGACAAAAAGGGGTGCACAACAACCATCGTATACATTGACTTTACATAGAGTTATCGAGGATGTACCTAGGTGCTTTCTATTCATAGATCTACAGACCTGGGCAACATGGCTTAGGAACTTTGAAGCTAGACTTTTAGGTGTAAAGTGATGGCAAGGCTAGGCACTAATAAGAGCTAAAAGATAGTCCGTCGTCACAAGGTAGTACTCAATGTAGAATCCGTCTAGTATGTCGAGTGAGCTTTGTTGGCGGTAGCAGGGAATGCCATGGGTATGCTAAAGCTTTGGATTTATACATGGTACATGCTGACCGGGTATGCTACCCCCCTTAAAATTTTTAGGATGTGAACTGGTGAGCGGAGGACAACTAATCTAGTAGGTTAGGTCTGCTATAAATTTTCTTAGCAATACTATTTTCATTAACCTAATGATACCAGGATGACCAAATGGCTGGCTATACTATACTATCATGGAAGGTACATTGGTGTCTAGTGAAGCAAGTGTAGATCAATGCACCTGATCCGAGATCCTTTGTATTCGAAATAACTATATTTCTCTTTGAGATAAATCCCAGATATTTCTTTAAACCCCTTTTCTATCAAAATAAATCCAAATCTCCAATCGTCTAAGATTTCTTCAAATTCCTGTCCCAATAAAACACTCTCGTCAATTCCCTAATCCCGAAATATTTTATTCAGAATATTCCATTTCCTAGTTCCCGGAAAATCTCCTCCAGTTGCCAACCCGAAGAATAATCCGATATTTTATTCCCCAAATATTCCTCGAATATTCCGATATTCTACTTCCCAAAATTCCCTCGAGAAAATGTTCTTCATTCTCTAAATCCCACAAAATATTCCGTTTCCTGGACCTCACTAAATATACTTTTGTTTTCTAAATTCGTCCAAATACCCTTCGATCCCCTATATATATATATATCTCCTCGTACCCAGATAATTCCAATGTCCCGAATATTTCTGAAATTTCTAAATTCCAGAACGTGACTCAGATTCCACAAATATCCCCAAATTCCAATTTTTGCGAAATTGGAATTTTCCGGAAAAAAAGACTCCTGTTTTTCCTTTCCAATCTTACCCTTTTATTTCTTTTTCTCCCCCTTCTTTTTCTTTTTCTCCCTTCTTTTCTTTATCTCTCCTTCGGCACTGTTCTTCTCCCCGGCCTACCTCCCCGCCTCGGCCTGCCGGCCTGCTGCCGCCGTTGGCCCTGGCCCAGCTCCCGCCGCCTCAGTCCGCCGCCTCCTCGGGCTCGGCCTGCCTTGGCCCATGCTGCGCCAACCGCCGCCTGCGCCTCCTCTCCGTGCCCGCCACCACGAAACTCGGCGCTGCCACCCCGTGCCGAGGTCGGACTCCTGCGCCGCCATACCTGCCTGCCCTATCTCCTCCTTCCCATATAAATACCAGCTACCGCCACCCCGTCGCGCCACCCCTCTGCTGCTCCCGTGCGCCGTCGCCGTTGCCCCTACATCTCGAGAGCGTCGCCACCTCTGCCCCTGTCGCCACCTCGCTGACTGCCTCGCGCTGTCTGCTGTCGCCAGCGCCGCCGCCGCATGGCTCTAGCCGCCACCGCCAGCTCGTCCTGCGCTGTCGCCGCCTCTGTTTGCCCGTGCGTCCAGAGCCGCCAGCCTGTGCCACTGCTTCTAGTGCCCGCTCGCCAGGCCGTCGCTGCCCTACTCTGCTTCTGTCGACGCCGCTGCCTTGCTTCCAGTGCCCGCTGCGCACAGCGCCGCCGACTACCTCTGCCGCTGCCCATCCAGAAAGCAGCGCCGCCGCCTTGCTCTGCTCCCGCACGCCGCCGTCATTTGGACGTCCGCCGCCGCCGTCTGTCATCGTCCCGTGTTGTCGCTAGTGAGCATCTTCGCGCTGTTGTCTCTGCCCCCGCTGTCGTCACACCAGCCATCGCCCGCTCCCTCCTGGCCGTCCGCCGTCACGTCGCCCGGTCGCTGCTCCGTCGCCGGTCGCCGCGCCGCCTTCAGGCCGTCTTTTCCGCCACCCGGTGTCGTCGCCTGCCGTCGCCGTTCTCTGTGCCGCGCTGTGGCCCCTCTCCCGTGTGCCAGCTGCGCCGCCGCCAGAGGTCGCCATCATCATTGTCACCATCTTCACTGCCGCCTCGGCTTGCTCCTCCCCTGCGCATCATGCCTCCGTCCCTGTCATCGCTGTCGCCTGTGCCGCCGCTCCTCGCCGTCACTGCCGCCACCATTGCCCTCTCCTCCCCAGCCATGCACCGAGCGCCTTGGCAGAGACTTGCCCCGAGTGTTGCAGGCACTGATTTGTGAGCCACCTTCTTCGCTATGCATGACATGTGGGCCTAGGTGATTAGAACTCCAACCAATCTCGGCCGTTCGATTCCAAGGATTGAGCCTGAGCCGTTTGATCTCCATCAAAAACCTAGAATAAATCTCAGCCGTTGGATCTCTTTAATCCAGTCACTTGCCACGTCAGCCCTAGAGGCTGAGTCAGCATCCACCGTAGCTGCCATGTCATCTCCTCTGCCCACGTGGCAGTACACCTCAGCTAGTCTACCAAAGCCACCTATCCCTTGGTCCATGGACTAATTCCACTTTGAACCTAGCCTATGACAGCGGGCCCCACTACTGTGTATAGCCAAAAATATTCATTTTAATCCCAAAATCCAGATAATATTTTCGAGAATATTCTTTTCCAATTCCTTTTGGATTTACTCTAAATTCAATTTTCCAAAAGCCGTATCTTTTCCGTTTGAACTCCGATTAGACCTATTCTTCTTCCTAAATTTATCTAAAATCATAATTTACTTGTTTATGTATTTTTATGTATTGTTTATTTGGACTTTCTTAGGGTTTTTATTGTTTTACGTGTAGTCGCATATATCGCCGTTTCAGAAGATCGTGGAGTCTACGGAAGAGTTCGGAAGATTATTTGAAGACGTTTTGCGATTGCAAGGCAAGTCACACGACAATCTCCTTGAGCATATTGATCCCATTTGTGAAAAGTATTTTGTTTTAAAGTTATTGCATGAAATGTTTTGGAATGACATTATTACGGGTAATTATTTAATAGCCAATATTCCTTGATATCTATGGCCATTTTGTTATTATTATCTATACCTTGATATCTTAGGTGAATAATACTGACTAGCTGGATGACCATTTAATGGTCTAGCTAGATTATTTAGGATTTGCTTAGCCATGCCTAGAAACTTTAGCGTCATTTTATGTGGGTAATTAATGACTCATTTATGATTAATTAATTATTAATGGCTATTGGTTCACGACAATTGGTCGTGGTTGGTTAATTAAATATGCCAACTAAAACTTGACTGAATGGTGGGTTGTGAGCACTAGGATTGTGAATGTTGCTAGCGGTGCTCATGACAGTTAAGGACCGGTTCGTAGACTACTTGTTGCAAAGCATTATCCGTGCTAACCACAAGCTAGAGTGGGATAGCAGGACTTAAAGTGTGACGAGTTCAATAGGAGGCACCAAGGCAGGTTTGTGGCTGGTATAAGTCCACACATGGCAGTGACAATAAGTCCATGCATTTGGGCGTCGAGCCATCTTGCGGGAAGGTACTTGATCACCCCTACCGGAGACCGGAGGCTTAGCGGGAGGCTCTCCTATTGTGCGAGTTATATAGATGGTCTTGTCACAATATCTATTCGGGTATTTTCGAGTATTGCGACGCATGGCTGACATGATGTTAAGATTGTGTCTTGTGGGTAAATTGGTACATCTCTGGCCAGAGTAAAACTATTCGAATAGCCGTGCTCGCGGTTAATGGGCGAGCCTAGCAATGTTTTCTGTGATTAGTCCCACACTATTTAATAATGATGATAAATGATGGAATAGTGATAACTGCAGTTTGGAGAAGTTATGGTTTGGGCCTGAACTGCGTTGGAGCGCTGTTCAGTGAATGATTCAATACTGATTAATAATTAAACTATACTGTTTTCAATGCTTTTAAAAGTAAATATTTTAAATGCTGTTTTACGCAAATAAGCCATACTGTGCCTATCCTTTGGTATCCTATTGCATTACATTGCATTTCCTAGTGTGGCTCGTTGAGTACGGTGGGTGGTACTCAGTCTTGTATTATTGCAATCTTTAGAGTGAAGCTGTGCATGGAGAAGTTTAGTGTTTGGCTTATACCCCAGTTGAGCTGCCTGTGGCTTGGAGCTGAAGCTACGCTAGTTGCTGTTCCGCTGCTATTTCTTCTGTGTGAGGATTAAGTGCCTCTGTTGTAAGTATTTATCGTTATTTCGTTTTGGTTATGTTTATCAAATTGTTAATTTGTGTACCTCGGCTGATTTCTGGACGAGGATTTATTGCACAAATTAGCTTTGGAAATTCTGGTGAATTTCTGGGCATGACAGCCACGGGGGCAAGGACCTCAACGCCAGGCCCCGTGGCACGGAGATGTAGGAGTTCAGTGCTTTCGGGGTTGGCGCTGAGCTAGCGGTCAGTTTTTGAAAAAGGTTTTGAAACTGGTCCATTTTCGAAATTAGTTTCAAAAAAGGGTTAAACAGTGCAATTTTTGGCTATATCTAACCTTGATAAGTTGAAATCTATTTTTGCATATAACCCCCTGTACTTAGTTTCTATTTTTAATTTATCAATCATTTGTTGCATGCTTCCTCTATTTCATAGTGCCCTTCCTATCTATAGTTTTTTATTCTACGGTTAACTAGACATCCTACATGCCAACATGGCAACATAATGCCCTCCTCGTGGAAAAAAGTTCATTCTACTCCTTTAAACTATTTTACCGGATTATTTAACACCTAAACTATTTTTTGGCTTATTTTAACCCTTCAAACTATTAAAAACTATTCACTCTACTCTGTAACGGTATTTTAATTTTTTTTCTCGTTATATAAGTTGTATATTGCATTGAAATCTCTGGTAGAATCGATAAATGCACTACAACTTATGTCTCAATATTTTTTAAATCTTTTTGTTAGTGTTTGCATAGGTTGGAAGCACCTAAACTGATTTAAACAACATGATTTAAAAGTTCAAGCAAATTAACAATCATGAAAGAATATAAAAATATTATGATACTTTGATAATGGTGTCACCTATGGGTCTAAAATATTTCATCTTAAAATATGATTTGTATAAAGACAAAAAAAAAGAAAAATATAGTTAAGTAGTAAAATGAATCATTTTTAATAGTTTAGGGGTAAAATGAACTAAAAATAATTTAGAGTGTTAAGTGATCAGTGAAAAAGGAAGTAAAATGGACGTTTTCCCCTCCTCATGTATATGCTTTTACCTAGTTACGTGGTGTTATAATTAATATTAATTGGCTCAGTTACATTAGTTAGGGTATGCCTTATTCGGCCTTTGTTTCTCAAGCACAAAATTTCGTACACTGGATTGCACCCACCTCACAAGTTTATGTTAGACAATGAAATTTAGCTTTCAAACACTATATAATAGAAGGGTTACTGGACATTTAACACGTTACCACAAAGAGTTTAATGAACTACCTCAGTTATGCGTCTATGCGTTTTATTCCAAAGATAACGTATCTATGTGGAAACTGTTTTTTTTAAACGACCAGCACAAGACAGTGCAAAGTTTCATATTGATATAGCAAAAAAAAAAATAATAAGATTGCATCCCTAGAAGACTGTAACCAGGAAAAAAAAAGAAACACCAACACTGCCTTCTAACAACACCTCACACAACCCAAGAGAAGGCACTAGCACCAAGCCGGCTGGCACTAAGTGTGACCGAACGCCACTAGACCTAACCGGGGGGGGGGGGGGGGCAAACACCCCACCAAACACCAAATCCACACAGGAGGTCATCGACGGTCTCTCGGTCATCCTCACGTAGAAGGTTGAGGAGGGATAGGGCGAGAGAGAAGATCCACGCATCCCTCATGCCAACCTGATGACGACAACCGAGAACCGCTAAGGAACAAGCTGAGAGGAGGTGGCAGAGGCAAGGAACGAAGACCTCATAGGCGACACCTCCAGGGAGGTAGTAACGCCTTAAGAGCCACCGTCGCCTATCCTACTGGATTGGGTTTTCACCTGGAGAGTCCTGCCATGGAGGGGGAGGGTGGCAGCTCGACAATGCCCCAAAGGGAGGGTCACGACACCTGAAGACGTTGTCGTTGCCGGCTCAGAGAACCCCTAGTTAGGCTTTCGCCTGCCACATCCTCTCCCGCACCTGTTGTCGTCTCACCCAAGCTCTGCCACCCAAACAAACTCTGCCAGCAAGCAGCTCCACCATACTGACGCCCCCACCGTCGGCCAGCCCAAACCCGCCTTTGCCGGGTCTCCTGTGCGACCAACACCGCCTCTCTAGTGCGGCCATCGCCGCCTCCTACCAACTCCCACAAAGCCGCGCCACCAGAACATCCCCTTCCCCTGCCACCACCGCCATCGTCTCGCCGATGAAGCTCCCCGCGACCGGAAGGACGGCCATAGCAGGGGAGGAGCTCCATAGAGAAGAAAAAAGCGTGCTAGCGAGGATGAGCCAGCTCCAACAGCTATCGTGCCCGCCTCAGCCGCTGTCGCCCATGCGCCCCCTCCTGGCTGCCACTTCTGCCCCTGTCGACGCCACAACCACCCGCACCACCGCCTTCAACTTCGGCCTGCTCATCTCCTGGGCCGAGGCCACGCCTCTTGCCTCCATGCCGCGCCATTGGGAGGCCTAGCCACGCGTCATCGAGGTTGCAGGCCTTGCCACCAACGCCTCCTGCAGCACGCTGCTCCGTGCCACCGCCACCACGCCTCCTCGTGGTGTGCCAGCCTTTCACCACCAGACTGGATCTAGCTGCCAGATCTGCTCCCCCAATGCCCATGCTAGCCAGATCCGCACCGCCGTGACTTCCACCTATAGGCAGCCGCCTTCCCCGTCGCTTGGGTAGCCTCCTCTCTGTAACGACCCGCTTTCCTTTTCCCTGTTGTAACTGGTTTTCTGGATCTTAATCTTTTCCTATCCTGTCAGCTGTGCCTCCGTTTTCCCTCTCCCCGGCCAGCCGACTACCTTCTCTCTTGTGCCGAGTAGAGTTGCTACTCAGTCCTTGTATCCTGCCCTTATCCTTATCTTACTCGGACCTCTTTGCTGCCGAGTGAGCACGGTGATGTGGCCGACTACCTTGTTGAGACCTGTTGCTTCTTTGTCCCCCGAGTTGCACCCGCCCGTTGGACGCCGACTACCGAAGTGGGGAAGAACCAGTCTTCACCTGCCCGCAGCATCGCTTGGACCAGTGGTCAGTCCGAAGCCCTGTCAGTGAGATTTCTCCAACCTGTCCTAGCCTTGACCTTAATGTCTCCTCGCAGCTACAGTGCCTGCCAACTCCTCTGACCAGTTGGACTCCAAAGTCACTTCCTGTCATATCCCTGTCAGTTCATCTTGACTTCCTTGCTCCACCCGTTGCCCCGCTCCACCGTGCCTCACCTTGCACGTCGGCTATATATATATATGGCCAACCGTGCCCTTCTTCTTTGTTTTGCAAACCGGCCAGCTCCAGCTCTGCTAAGTTTTCATCCTCTCAAGCTTTGGAGCTCTGTCGCCTGGTTCGCAAGCCTGGTTCAGCCGACTGCCCCCTTTTCTGCAGCCGACTACTTTCTTGTTCCTTTTTCTTGGTGTTTTACTTCTCCTGCTTATCAGTGTTTCTTTCTGCTTGTTCAGAACCTGAACCGGTGGACGATCCGAAGCCACCTTCGCCGAAGAAGACCCTCCTTGGAACCAGGCAAGCCTCTTTGATCATATTGTTTCCCATATATGCAAACTATGTTGTTTGGAAATATAATGCATGCTTAGTTACACCTTTTTAAACTGTTGGCCTCGGTTATGCAAGCGCAACCGATGGACCCGCCCAGTAGTAGCACTTATTTGGTAGGATGTTGTTATATTTCCCCTTGAAGAGCCCCACAAATGGCACGCTAGCTCCTATCTGAGGATACGATGCGAGTAAAATGGCTTAGCTCTGCAACGTTGTTTGTCGTTGGGGAAAATGATGGGTTTTACTAAACAGTTTGGAAAACCCGATACCTTGTGTATCGGCGCGTTTTGTGAAATAAAGGAAGATTTGTGAAAATCTTGATGTACAGAGACAGTGCCTGTGTGGCTTGGCTAGTATTATCATTAAGGATCGATTCCCATGCGCGTAGATTTGTTTGTCAGTGATTTGTAAAAGTGTTTGATGGAAAGGGAACCGTGACCTGAGTTTGCCGAGTAAGCAAACGGAAGGCCTGTGTGGCCAGAAACGGATCTGTGTGGTCGGGGTGTTTAAGCACCATAACAAGTGTATGAAAAGTAAACAGGATGAAGATCATGCTCCGGGTTGTAGCCAGGGCAGCAAAGTTTAAGCCCCGGGTTGTAGCCAGGGCGGCAATTCAGTCTTCGGGTTGTAGCCAGAAGACGGTGATGAGCACGCTCCCGGGTTGTAGCCAGGGCAGCAGGTTCTAGCTAGTGGTTGTAGCCAGCTAGCGGGCATTAGTGCCATGATCATGCTCCCGGGTTGTAGCCAGGCAGCGATGATGAGCCCCCGGGTTGTAGCCAGGGCGGCGACTAGCTAGCTGGTTGTAGCCAGTGTAGCGGGCATCAAGTGCCACAGCTGAGATTTGGTTGTAGCGAGTCTCAGGGTCAACGAGTGGTTGTAGCTACTCGGGAGATAAAGGACCAACAAATGCAAAGTAAAAGATAATAAGAACATGTATGATTATGCTTGATTCTTTAAGTGGTGAGTTGTTGAAAAGCAACTTGCGGAATGGATGGAGGCGTGAGCCTCTGTCCGCCAACTAAAATTGGAAACTCACTAGTGTTTGCAAAGAAAAGAGTTTAATAAGGCAGTCTTTCGCAAATGAAACCCTTAGCTCTTCTTGTCTAACCAACATGGCTCATTCCCGGCTTGCTGAGTACGAAAGTACTCACCTTGTTCATATATATGTATAGTAGGTTTTGGAGTGGAAGACGAAGATCCGACTGCTGCGCCGAGTTCCTCCAAGACCAGGCCGACTACGAAGACCTCTGAAGGTTTCGAGCCTAGTTCCCAACCGAGCCTGTGGAGTAGTTTTTTGTCCAGCTTCCGCCCTGTTCTGCTGTTTCGCTAGTTTACCAGTTGATTATTTTGCCCATCCCGGGTCTGTCCTGGATGGATCTCCTTGTACGTATATGTAAGTACTCTGTTATGTATTATTGTAACTCTGTGTTGTATCATTGTTGTGCGTACCCGACTACTGATCCTGGGATCGGGTGCCTTATGCACATGGTGGCCTTCCACCTAGTCGGGAGGCGCCACACTCTCGCCGTCATCATCCTGGACTTCACTGCCGGCGGCCAGAGCCCATCGATGTGCCGGCTCCAGCCCGTCGCCGCCGCGGCCGTCGTTGTCCCGGATTTGTTGGTAGTGGGCTTTGACCTCGTGACCTGGGGGAAGGGGGGGGGGGGGCGCCACTGCCGTCCTTGCAGCCGCATGGTTTCCAGCGGCATGCTCGGGTGGCGGTGAGGCGGAGGGGGGAGGAAGGCGGGGAGTAGTGGCGAGGTGGCGGGCTCGCCGCCCGTGTCGTTCCAGCCCTAGGAGCAACGCGGGCTGTTCAGCTAGCAAGAGCTTCTCACTATGTGGAAACTGTTAGAGATGGTTAATAATTAATGTCTCTGGTTGTTACACTCAAGAAAGTAATTAAAACTGCTACCGCAGTTGATGCCAGGATATTATTTAATGAACTGTATAGGAAATGTGAGCAAAGCAGATGTCATATATCAAGAGTAGTGATGTACACGACCATATATACACATGGTATACTAGTAGGAAAAAAAAATGAAGGCGACTACATATTGTCCATGTGGCCATCAAGAGAAGAAAAAAGAAATCTTCAAGCATGTTGTTAGTTGTTACACGTAAGTTGCTTGCAACTGAGAACAAGGCTAAAGTGCAATATCCAGCACACTGAACTAATGGGCAATTGTTCAATTCGTACATAGCTATTGCCTACTGCTACAGCTAAATGCACATTAAATCTCGTGTGCTCGTCATGGAAACTGAAAGACACACAGTACATGTACTCAAGACCATCGATATATATATGCTACGTGGCTATTCCTGTGCCACAGCAATCAGTCCAGCGGTCTGATTTTTATTTGACCACTAATTCCTTTCAATTCGTAATATATTATCATCAACTACTAAATTAATATTACATAAAAATACTTTTCAATATAAATTTAATGATACTATATATACACATATATGTATATATATATTAGCTATTTGTCAAAAGTTGGGAAATAGGATCACCATATTGATATAATGGTGGAGTCGTGATACATAATTCCATAGGTTTAAATCCTAGTGTTCGTAGCTTTATTTATCCCTAGTTGGTACTTAAAAAAATTATGGATAATGTGTTATATTTTATGACAGAGTAATTAACTAGATAGTTAGTATTTGTACATTCCTAGTTGATGTCGTGCAGATTAATACATGTCTTATGCAATTAAATTGCAAGATATATATAACTTATACATGCAGGGTAAATTTTTTTGTGGTTAGGGTTTCCTGTTAAATCCTCTTCCTCTGTCCAAAATGTAAGGTTCAAATTATCTCTCTTCCTCCCCGATCTACGTACCTTCCTCTCCAAACAAACAAACGACCAAGTTGTACAAAAAAAAAAGAAAGCAAACTTCTGTTCCTCGTATTTAATTACACAGACACAAAATAAAAAAACCATTTTCCTGCCTTCCAGGAAAAAGACATGCACGATGAAAACGTCATTTTCTTATGGTCATTGGTAGCAGTGAGAGACAAATTTAGCCCCGTTGGAGATTGCGATGCTCCAAGTTGGTTACAATGGAAATTGAAAGAAAAAAAATGAAATCTCAAGAATTCCAAGTACTCCCAACTCCAAGTTGGAGTAAGATATAGGTAGAAAAAAACTGCACCCAATGCAGATTGGTGCTGAACTGCTGACCACACTTGCATGCTTAGTTGAATTCCATGCATGCACACATGTAGACCTTAGCTAGTTTCAAGCATATAGAAAAATCAACGCGCACACAACATGGAATCATTCCAAATGTTTTCACCTATATAAGGGCAGCAACTCTTGCTACCACACATCTCTACACCAGCTGGTTACTACGACTCATCGAAACTAAAGCACGCAATGGCATCTCCTCCGGACGCCACCGTAATCATCAACATGCCATCGAACACCAACGGCGAGACCATGGCGCGCGCGGCGACCACTCCTCCGTCGACGCCTAAGGTCGTCGATGAGTCCACGCAGACGGAGTCGGCGACGTCGCCGACAACGGATGTGGCCCCGAAGACGGTGACAGATAAGGTGATGACCAGCACGGCGAACCTGGCGCAGCTGCTGCCAACGGGGACGGTGCTGGCGTACCAGGCGCTGTCGCCGTCCTTCACCAACCACGGCGAGTGCAACGCCGCCAACAAGTGGCTCACCGGCGTTCTGGTCGGCGTCCTCGCCGCCCTCGCCCTCTTCTTCTCCTTCACGGACAGCGTCGTCGGCCCCGACGGCAAGCTCTACTACGGCATGGCGACGCGGCAGGGCTTCAACGTGTTCAACCTGTCCGGGGAAGAGGAGGAAGCGAAGAAATTGCGGCGCAGTGAGCTCCGCCTACGGCCGATGGACTTCGTGCACGCCTTCTTCACCGCGATGGTGTTTCTCACCGTCGCGTTCAGCGACGTCGGGCTGCAGAACTGCTTCTTCGGCCAGAATCCAAGCGGCAACACTAAGGAGCTCCTCAAGAACCTGCCGCTGGGCATGGCGTTCTTGTCGAGCTTCGTCTTCTTGATCTTCCCGACCAAGAGAAAGGGCATCGGATACAACGACAGTACTCCCAACCGCAAGGCCGAGGAGCTAGTAGCTAAAAATTAAAGCCCTTGTATACATAGGTCACGTACAGATCTCTCAAAAATTTGTTGTTAGAATATATATATATATATAGTGATTGTTTTGCGTTGTATTATGACTTGTATTGATTAGCTTGTTCTAGGCGAAAACTAAAGTAGAATTGTCACTAATAGATGGGCTTATCAATAATTAATATATTCCTTTAATTTGTTGGTACTGCTGAAATTTTCACAGCTTTAATTTGTACTAATTTTCAACTTCAACCTCCAGCCAATTTCCATCTAAAGCTCGATCGAAATGAAAACCACCTTCTCTTTTCAAACCAAGAACCGTATCTGACGCTTTCAACAAGAAATTTTCAGCTCGATTCGATTCTGAATTTCCGACCCACTTTGTAATTTTGACACATTTGTTGATGGTTAGAGCCGAACCGAAAGCATCCAGTGGCGTGGATTTGTTTGCATAGGAATCGGACGGTGTACAAGCCAGGTCGCTGACTGTGTATAGTTTTTTATTTCTTTGGCATAGCACGCATTCATTAATTGATAGGTGCAAAAATGGAGGCCGGCGGCATATTATCATGACATTGTTTATACGTATTAATTTAACTCTTGTTGTCTGGAAACATATTCAGCTAAATCTAGATGTCTATGATACATACATACACTACCAGAAAACGGAGATTTTGTGAGGATTAAATATCGTCACGAAAATAAGAATACCGCCACGAAAAATATTTCGTGACAGTCCACCATCACGAAAACCTCTCACGAATCAGAAGCTAGGAAAATGTCGTTTTTGATGCGGTTAACCGTCACGAATTATTTTCGTGGCAGTCCTCATCTCCATGAAAATTACGAGGCCACCAGGTCTGTATTTTATGACGGTGAGCACCCACTGCCATGAAAATAAGAGGACTTTCACCCATCCTAGTACTACTCTCGCCTAAGCATGCTTAACTTCGGAGTTTTGATGGGATCCAGTGCTTTAGTACCTACTAATTGTTTGGCTAAAGGTGGTTGCTGATCCTAACAATTTCTGATCTAACCTTGCTGACTAACATCGACTAAATTATTTTACTTGCTCAGTTTTTCCTCATTGTATTGAGGTTAATTATGTGTCTTGTTCAGTTCGTTTTCTCATGTACGATGAGAGCGTTTAATGTGTTTTCTAATAGTCTGCTTTGCAAGTCTAGTATCCTTCTTTAATTAATTCATATATTTCATATTGGTATTTGAAGGGTAAATTATGTTTCATGGATAGTCCACCTTCCAGAACTCGAAAGAGAAAGCACTCACGTGGAGAGCAAGCTATTCTTACAATAGGTACCTTTAGTCTTGCTTTTATTGGCTTGATGTCGCATTTTATTTTTTTCCTGGTGCGGGATTTTGGCGAGTACGTCGATGGTCCAGCCGAGTCGGGTGAGGCGGCCGAGGTCAGCAGGCGAGTCGGGAGGAGGCGACGGCAGCTGAGGTCGGGAGGCGGCATCGGGCGACCGTCCTGGCCAGCCGAGTCAGGAGAGGTGGCCGAGGTCGGCACCCTAGTTGGGAGGCAGCGACGGGCGGCTGAGTCCTGCCCAGCTGAGTCGGGAGGCGGCCGAGTTGGGAGAGGGTGGCGACGGCGGCGGGGTCGGGAGGCGGCGTTGGGCGGCCGTCCTACCTAGCCGAGTCGGGAGGTGGTCGAGTCGGGAGAGGCGGCCGAGGTCGGGAGGCGAGTCGGGAGGCGGCGACGGGTGGCCGAGTCTTGCCCAGCCGAGTTGGGAGAGGCGGCCGAGGTCGGGAGGCGGCACGGGCGGCCGAGTCCAGTGACGATGCTCCCTTCATCCTTGGCGGATAGGGTATTACGCATTCATCTTACACATAGCAGATACACATAGGAGTAGAGTGTCATCATGAGAGTCCACGCGTGTCCGAGCGAGCGACAGGCGTGACGCGCCCCGTCACCTCGTCATTAATGCAGGTAGATGGAGAGTTGATCCGCTCAAGTCAGGCCCGTGCCCAGGCCAGAGAGCTCATCGAGCCCTCCGCGCACACGAGGCACCGAGTTCCTCGGGGACCGAGGCTGTGAGTCCTGGGCTCGGGAAGCGTGCCCCGGGACCGAGACAGTGGGTCCCGGGACCGGGGGGCGAGACCCGGGCACGGGAATGTCCCAGTAAAGCGCTCGGGAACGCGCCCCGGGACCGAAACTGTTGGCCCCGGGACTGGAGGGCGAGACCCGGGCCCGGGAATGTCCCCGGGGCACGGAGCCCGAGGTGGATGCGAACGGTCGTCGCAACGCTCCCGAGGAAGGTGCACCCGGGCCCGGACAGTGCTCGGGCCCTAGGCACTTAGCGGGAAAATGGCCGTAGCCGACCGTCGTGCAGAGTGTGGGCCTCAGAGGAGCTGACGTGGCCGAAGATCCACGCGTCCCCGGGGTATGTGGGGCCCCCAATCCCGTTTTGCCGACAGTCGGAAACTGTGATATCGTATTTGTATCTATATCCGAAAAAAATTATCCATATCCATATCCGTATCCGGACTATCCGAAAATTATCCGATCCAAACTGTATCCATATTCGTTTTTCTTCGGATCAGACGGAAACTATCTGCTGCGTTTTCATTCCTAGGCATATGCACGGCTTAAATTTTAAACGCATTTACACGATCAAAATAGAAAATCCATGATAAATTTGATATATGATCTGGCCATGTAATTTTGTTATATTAAATAATTAATACATTTTTAATTGTAGGTGTGAGTTCACATTCTGCTGGGGGGACAATACTTGAAAGGCAACAACATCGGAGATCCATAATAAAAGCAAAGAAAGGTGGGCAGTTGACACATGCAGTAAAATAATATATTCTATATTAACTATAGCATGAATAACAGTCACGCTACCTCCCAATTTAGGTAATTGTTTGGCTGAATCGGAAAAAGCTACAGTCTCCAATCAGAAGATTACAGGTAGCATCTAAGAAATGTATATTAAAGTCTATACACAAGATGTGTTCTTGTAGTTTTTTTATTTCTATTCACAAGATGTGTTCGTACACATACCCAAGAAAGATGGATTATTATGGATGATCTACAGCAAGATGTATGTGATTAAATGATGAGAACATTGTTGATCTTGCCTGCCACACACATATGAATACTAAATTTGCTTGAGCATGCAGGTAGTAAAATAAAATGGTTTCATGCATGAAATTATTTACTTGCTCTCTAATTAGTAAATTAAAATGAACATACATAGGTTCTAGGATTGCCTTTTAAATAATCTCAGCCTTCCTAATTAACGGTTTTTTGTTTACAAAAATAATTTCACACATGAAATTATTTACTTGCTCTCTAATTAGTAAATTAAAATGAGCATACATAGTTCTAGATTGCCTCTTAAATAATTTCAGCCTTTCTAATTAACGTTTTTTTGTTTACAGTAGCTGTTTTGGACGACACTTCTTACTATGGGCCTCCTGTCCACGTGTGTCAATATTGTGGTGCCCAATTTTGGTATCAAGAGCGTGTGAAGAGGTCTTATTCAAGTAAAGGAGGCCATATTCGCTTTCATCTTTGTTGCAGGGGTGGGAAGGTTTGTTTGCCATATTTGGAATCTCCTCCACCTTTTTTGGCTAAATTGCTAGATCCAAATGGTGATATTTTATCCAAATACTTAAATCTATTAGATCATACAATTCTATGTTTGCTTTCACGTCAATGGGTGCTAAAATTGACTATGGTATAAACAAAGGTCCAGGGCCGTACGTGTTCAAAATTAATGGCCAGGTTCATCATCGAATTGGATCTTTAATCTTCCCGAAGAGGGTGAGTCTCCAGGTATGCCACAACTTTACATTGTGTGATACTGAGAATGAGGTCCACCAACCGTATATCTAATATTTGATAGGATAGGGATTGCGAGTGATGACAACAGCAGTCGTAATAAAAGAATGTTGAAGGCTCTAATAAGCATGTTTGACAAATCAAATCCAAATAGTGCAATCATTCAGAGCTGTTAGGGACTTTCTGCAGTAAGGGCATATCCACAACCTTATGCGTCTTAGGCTATTGCACGATCGCTCTAGAGCTGTGCCACAGTAATATGCACCGACTGGATCAGAGGTAGCTGCTAGTGGTGGTAGATTTCTCAGAAAAAAAGAAGAGTCCTAATGTAATAATTCAAGAGAGAGGTGGTGGTTACGAAGAATAGTAAACTTACATGCCACATCGCTTTGCAATATCCTATTCTTTTTCCTTATGGTGAGCAAGGTTTAAACTAAAAATTAATACAATCGATCCGGGACTTGTCAGTCGGAACGAGGACGAGTTACGATGCTTGAATATTATGCTTCCGGCCTGCAACAACGCAAATTTGGGCGAATAACATTGATATCTGGTGATCTGCTGTTCCAGTAGTACATAGTTGATGCTTTGCATCGGTAGAGAAAACAGATAGGTTTGTCATAAAAAACAATAAGAATTTAAGGTCAGAGATTTACAAGGGATTCAAGATGCATGCACAAGGGTGATGTTGACGGAATAATGTTGGTAGAGAAACAGTTATTTTACCTGCTAGCTTACAGGAAGTAAAAGATACATGTATAAATTACAAGATGCATATGGCAATTTGTAGGGTTTCTATGGGCCACCGGACCTCTTCAATTACTTTTACTTGCAATCCTAAGTGGCAGGAAATAGCTGACAATCTTGCTTTTATTCCAGGGCAAAAACCACAAGCTTCGACTCTTGATACTGTAAGTAGAGTTTTCAAACTCAAGTGGAGGAACTTGTTTTGTGTTGAAGAGAGGGTACTTATTTGGGAAGACACGAGCAGGATCATGATTATTATTAGTGGTTTATGAAAAATATTGTGTTTAGTGAAAAGATAATAATGTAAATCCACACATTATTATGCAGCTTTATGAACACATTGCTATGTAGTTACTTTTTTATCTTTATTCGATAAAAATAATGTGGCCCAAAATTAATTACCTATGCCTAGAGATATATTTTGCAAAAAATTATATGGTATGTGATCATGTGGTTTAGTAATTGTCTACTTCAAATTCATGAGAATTAGTTGGTTTGTAAATTTTGGTTTTAGTCAAACAAGAGAAAATATCTGCCTTTTCGTACTGTTAACATAATCCGCTGTTTGCTGGCCACTCTGCATGTAGCAGGATCCATCTCCATTCGCAGTCCTATATCCTTGTTCTATTCTGTTTTCCTATATGGCAATTTCTATATCCTGCTTCACCTGTTAGTAGGCATGCACTTGTAGTTGTATGTCATCTATGTTTATTGACCTATATAGTATACAACAGATAGTAGTTAACATGCCGCTAATCGACAAAATTTTTAATTGACATTTAGGGCACTTTTGATCATCGGATGTAGTAACTAAAAATGTAGAACCATGTTATGTTATTCATTCATCATCTTGTATGATTAGCAGCTAATGTATATATAAATTCATTTGTGGTCCTTCAACGTCTATAGGATATGTATATTTATTTTTTTATTACCTTACCAGTTTTCTTTATATTCAGTGCTCTATACAGCTGGATTCCAGAAGCGTGGTCTACCTCACATCCAATATCTTTGGTTTGGCTACAATGTAATGCCAAAGACCCACACCTCCTATGTGATTCGATAATATGTGCAGAGATACCCAATAGTCATGTGATCCTCGAGGGTATAACCTTGTCGATGAGTTTATGGTGCATGGTCCTTGTTGGGATCAAAATAAAAAAATGTCATTGACATGAAGGAGGTAAGGTTCAAAATTTTTCTTCCAAAAAGCTATCAAGATGACACAATCGTGGTGAGGATGGTTTGTGTAGTATAACGTCGTGCAAAGATAAGTAATTTTGTTGAGAAAGGCGGCGATATGGATTAAAACTGACAACGTTGGTTGTGCCATACAATTTGCATTGTTAAAGCACTTTAAGCTCACATAAATGTCGAGTGTAATAAGGACACACCTTATCAAACATACTTATTTAAATATATATCCCACAAAAGGCCCAGATCGTGTTAGAGCTGTAAATTGAGAGCTGTGACGCTCATGACTCTACTAGTAATTCACATACTGGGTTAATAGTAGTGACATTAGTTTAGAAACCATGGGTAGGGAAAGAACAGCCTAGAAGAAAAATTGATGAGGTTCGAGTAGTATATTGATGTCGTTAGTTTCTATCTTGCATGAGGCTGTTTAGCTTTGTTTGAATTTGATATACACTATAGAACACCATCGGTGAGAGATAGCTGTACATCTTCCTTGATGAATAACTGTGGTACCCAGCTAAGAGACCATTAGTTGATATGTAGATGAACCCCCAGTCAAGAAAAACAAACTTTGACCGAGTGAGTTTTTCAGCTAATGAGAATATCCAGACCGAGAGCCGAAGAAACAGGCTCACTTTATATATAGAGTTCCCAACAAAGTGGTTTGAACAAAAAGAAGAAATGCTGGCATTCTCGTAAAGACAGCCAAAAAAAATTGGCGGGCTATCTACATTAATCCCTACTTGTGGTGAGTCTATTACCCTTCGTAGCTTCTAAATGTTGTCAAAGGGGCTACCATGTATGAGAGATCTACTGACTATGTTCATGGTGTATTGTACGCCCATATTTAAGGACTGCATGCCAAGCACTTGTTTACCTTGGTGATGACAATGAATGGCGTGAGGCTCTTAGGGAAGCATCTATGTGGGGTTCAGCAGCTCAGATGCGTCAACTATTTGGTTACTCATGGTCTTTTTTCGCTTTGTTTTTGATGCACTGTCTTTGTTTACTGATTTCTATGTTACTTCACTGATGATATTCACCGTAAAATTCAGAGAATAATACAGTTGGCTTTCATATATAGTTCCAGGATCAACATTTAAAAAAATTAATATCTTTATGGTGGAGTTTGATAATATGTTATTAAAAGTGGTGCTTCCATGAGTGATTATGGCCTTTACCTAAACCTGATCCTAATCTTTTAAGCAAAGTAAGAAACAGGCTGTTAGCTGCAACGAAACGACATATGATATTGCAAAGCTTAAAATAGCATGCCATTATGATCAAGCAACTAAATGAGGCACAGAAGCAATCGATGATACTGTCATTCGATCGGTCTTGTGGAACAGGAGAATGCTCTTTTCGTGTATGGTATGGTGGCACTGGAAAAACTTTTTTAGAATACTATTCAATTTCACGTCTACGGTCGAAAACCTTATTGTTCGCGCTTGCAGTGGCATCTTCTGTGGTTTAGGCTCACTCTGCTCCTGGGAGGTCGTACTTCGCACCACTCCCGATTCAAAATCCCTCTAGTCATTGACGAGGCATCAATGTGTGTGATATGCTCAAGAGGAGGGACATTCCTTGCTGATTAATAGTGCAGTGGTTCTCCTTGATAATATGGGATGAAGCCTCCAATACCCACCGTATTGCTTTGAATCGCTAGACTGCAGTATGCCGTGACACTTCTTCTGGTAAAATAGATCCTTCAAAATTTAATAAGGTAATTGGTCGAAAGACGTAGTTGTTTGTGGAGATTTTAGGCAAGTATTTACCGTGTAGTTGAGGGTGGGTAGAGGATACAATAAATGCATCAATAACTAATTATACCTATGGTTACATGATGTATATTAATGTCCTATTGTGTCTAACGGTAACATGCCGATTGCTTCGGATGGTAGAAGGTGGCTTTACCAGAACACTAATCAAATAAAAGAATCTTAATCTCATGTGGTGTTGAGTATTGTGATGGCACTGCAAAGGTAGTTCACATAGTGTATGATGGAGACTCTGAATGGATTGAGATACCAGATGACATCTTATTCACGAATTGGACTCTGTTATTGATTGATATTGTTAAATCTACTTATCCATAACCTCAAGTTATCATATTACAATCCTAAGCAACTAAGGAAAGGCTATTATTGCTCCAAAGCATGATACTAATTGACTGAAATCAACAGCCATGTCTTTCTTTGGTCCTGGCCATGAAAATAAAATTACCTTAACTCAGATACTTTGTGTTGAATCCTCTAGGGGACACGCCTGAATTCTGTACTCAACTCTACCCATTGAGTTCTTAAATTCATTAGCCAATTTAAAGGCATTCCTCCTCATAGGACTTGTCTTTGAAGGGTGGTTCACCTGTGTGTTGTTACGTAACTTAAATCAAAGTGCTGACTTTGCAATGGGCACGCGCTTATAATAAACACAGCTAAGGTTGATCGACTTTTTAGAGCTGAATTATTAGGGCTCGCTTATTGGTCTAAGTCCTCCTTCCTTGAATCGCATTGCACGTAATCAAGCACATAGAATGGCCTTTTGTTCTTAGTAGACGACAATTCCTGTTTGACTTTGTTATGCAATGACAATTAATAAGAGCCAAGGGCCAACTTTTGCAGAGAATGATTGGTTTGTACTTGCCACGTCCAGTTTTTACCATGGCAACTATATGTGGCTAATCTCATGTCCACTTTTTTTATAGAATGGTGTCTTAGATTTTAACTGACAGTGACATGGATTCCAGCTGTAGTTACATGTTACTCGAAAACATGTTTACAAAGAGGTCTACCCTACGGCTCTCTTTAGTATCTCCCTTCCATGCAATTTTCCAGTTTTTTTGGCTCTCTGGTGGTTTCTCGTTAGTTTCCGAAATTTGAGCATCCATTGTTTTTCTTGAAGCTTTCGTGTTTCTCTTTCTAATCATTTGTCTATCTTTTCTTGTGATGTACAGGCTTTTCACCATAATATTAATTGTTAATATCATCTAATCAGTTTGTTCGTCTGTCATTTCACTTAAAAGCTTCGATGGAGACAGTATATTATCCCAATTAATGCACTGAGGTATATATTGGCGCATTAAAGGTCAGAGTATTTAGGTTGTGGCATCTATCTGGAATTCAAGGGGAGGTTTAGGTGCGGGGGGGGGGGGGAATTGTATATTTTAGCGTATTTTGGTGGATGAGAGTACATGAAACTGATGACCTACATTCATTATATATTAATTTATTTATTTGCATATATATATGTTAATATCCATTTTATTTCCATGTATCGGTATGGATGTCTTAGGGGCAGCATACAGCTTGTGTAGAGAGAATGAATACACAAGTTATTCAGAGTCTTAATGGAAGGACATGCCTACTTTCTTACGAAATTTCCGTGTTAGTAACTCAGACAAGAAAGTTCAATGCATGTCTCCTAGCAAATACACTATTTTTTTTACACCTATTGTTGAAGAAATACCTAACAGAGGTATCTGGCAATCTTCCACTTTACATTTTTAATTTTGTGGACTTGAGGACTTTAGATAAGAAAGAGCAAAGCATTCCAAAGGTTTAATAGGTAAAATAGTTCTTCCTTGAATTTTTATAATGTTCTTGTTTCATCTTAGTACTATTTTTTAATGAACCACATAATTACCATTTTTCCACATAAAAATGTAGAGTCTGTTATTGACAACTTACGGTTGTAGCACCCCACTGGTAACAGGCATTTATAACAGTTTGAATGGATCCATCTGTTAGCGAAATGTGGAATTAACGAGACCTGAGGTCTCTCCAATTAATTTTAAACGTTGTTGGCGCATTGTGATTTCAAAAGAATAGTGCACTGTTTCTTATCAATAATCTTACAGTGACCGCTTTGGTGATCACTTTATGGGGGTTTCCTTGAGCATGCAACTTCTTTTGAAGATCAGTTCCTTCTTGAAAACTATTGGTAAGATGAACCGTTGTTGTAATGTTTTTGCTGGCTCTTATATACAAAAACTCTTCTTGGGTGAGCTTTATTTGTACATATTGCGGTGATGACGCGTTTACTAATATATAGCCAAGAACTCTAAGGAAATTAATATGCCTATATAGAAATACTTTATAAATATAAAATTAGGTGTTCCACAGCTGTCAGAGGCTGCTGGTACAAAATGGTACATTAACATTGATATTCTAGAGTTAATGCTTCTGTGCAGGTACTACGTTTTGCTATTCAGTATGACTATTACACTTACTCTTGTCTCTTATTATGGATATAAGTGTTCGATATGTGCATCCGCAGCCTACAAGAAGAGGTTGTGACTCTTGGTACTTTATCTACAATTTGATGCGTGAATGCCGCACTAGAACAAGAAAATATGATGATGGCAAATGCTAAATGGAAGAATCATATATCAGAACTTTTTATCACTGAATCCTACGACAACAAACAGATTGATTGCTACAGATAACGTTTATTAATGTTTTGGCCATATATTATTTTGAAATTGGTTCCTCTCGCCTGGTTTATGTAACGCTACGCTCACTTGCGATGCAACTGCATAAAGGAAAATTGATGTCTCAAGTGAGTTGGTAGTATAAGTT